>JAJEJO010002731.1:170000-192267 GCA_020662805.1 Glaucomys volans | reverse complement strand
GACGGGTAGATCTATGGTACAGAATAGAGGACACAGAGACAAACCCACACAAATACAGGTATCTCATGCTTGACAAAGGAGCCAAAAACATACAATGGAGAAAAGACAGCCTCTTTAACAAATGGTGCTGGGAAAACTGGAAATCCATATGCAGCAAAATGAAACTAAACCCATATCTTTCACCCTGTACAAAACTCAACTAAAAATGGATCAAGGACCTAGGAATTATACCAGAGATCCTGCACCTAATAGAAGAGAAAATAGGTCCAAATCTTCATCACGTTGGCCTAGGACCAGATTTCCTTAACATGACTCCCAAAGTGCAAGAAATAAAAGCAGGAATCAATGATTGGGATAGAGTCAAACTAAAAAGGTTTTTCTCAGCAAAGGAAACAATCAGCAATGTGAAGAGATCCTTCAGAGTGGGAGAAAATCTTTGCCACACACATCAGATAGAGCACTAATCTCCAGAATCTACCAAGTACTCAAAAATCTTTACACCAAGGATAATAATAACCCAGTCAATAAATGGGCCAAGGAAATGAACAGACACTTTACAGAGGAAGATCTACAATCAATCAACAGATTTATGAAAAAATGTTCAACATCCCTTGTTATAAGAGAAATGCAAATCAAAAGCACCTTAAGATTTCATCTTACCCCTATTAGAATGTCTTTTATTAAGAATACAGGCAACAACAGGTGTTGGCGAGGATGTGGGGGAAGGGTACACTCATACATTGCTGGTGGGAGTGCAAGTTGGTGCAGCCACTCTGGAAAGCAGTGTGGAGATTCCTTAGAAAACTTGGAATGGATCCACCATTTGACCCAGCTATCCCACTCCTTGGCCTATACCCAAAGGACTTAAAATCAGATTACTACAGTGATGCAGCCACATCAATGTTCATAGTGGCTCAATTCACAATAGCTATGTTGTGGAACCAACCTAGCTATCTACGCCCTTCAGTAGATAAATAGATAAACAAACTGTGGTATATATACACAATGGAATATTACTCAGCCATAAAGAAGAATAAAATTATGGCATTTGCAGGTAAATGGAGGGTATTGGAGACTGTTATGCTAAGTGTGATTAGCCAATCCCCCAAATCCAAAGGTCTTATGGTCTCTCTGATAAGCGAATGATGATGCATAATGTGGGGTGGAAGGGAAGCAAGAATGGAGGAAGGATGGGTAGCATAGAGGGAATGGAGGGGTGAGTTCTGTGGGTGGGGGGGTAAGAATAATAATAGAATGTGTGACAGACATCATTGCCCTGTGTACATGTATGAATGCACAGATGGGGTGACTCTACTTTTTGTACAAGCAGAGAAACAATAGCTGTACTCCATTTGTGTTTAATGAATCAAAAATTAAATAAAAAAATTTAAAATAATTAAAAAATAATTAAATAAAAGAACAGAGATTCTGGAGATGATATCTGTTCAAATTATAGCTTTACTATTTGATCAAAATATCACTTTAGGCATGTTAAACAACCCACTGTACATTTCATTCTTCACTGTAAACATACACACACACACACACACACACACAAACACAAGCAATGATGGTAACTATATCAGATTTGATGTGATGATTCAACAAAATAATAGGGAATGGGTAGCACATTATCTGACTCAAAAACTCTAGTTTTTCTAAAACAAAAATATGCAATATGAATTATGATATTTATTCATAATTTTAAACGTAGACTTACATAGCAATGAGCAATGTACTCCTAATCTCTCTTCTTCTAATGAATTTCCTAAGCAGAATCCTTAGGCTAAGCTTCTCTGTTAATACTAGATTATGTGCCTGGAACTTTCATTGTCCCTTTTTCCTCCCAATAGTATTTAATCTTTTCACTTATTTTCCAAAATTTACTTTAATTAAAATTAAAACTCATTAGCTGATCTTAAAATATAACACAAAACTCAACCTTACATAAAATAAGCAATAAATACACAAGTTCTTACCCCAGAGGTGGTCTAATCAAATATTAAACAACTGCAGAGATTAGTATGGGTAATCCTTCACTCTTCATCATAGAATTCCCTAGAAATGGTATCTACCACTCAGGGAGCCACCTTTCTCTTACTCTTTGAAAACACAGTTCAAAAATAATTACCCCTGAGTAAGGTCAAGATGGCAGATCAGAGGAGGTTACTTTCTAAACTCTGTGGTGCAAGACCAGGAAAGCAGAGAAACTGCTTCACTTTGAGAAGGGTGGAAGGAAAGAAATCCTACTGGAATGTAATACTTGACTCTCTGAACAGCCTAGAATTTCAGAAGGCTGGACAGAACAAAATTTGAAAAAGAAAGAAAGAAAAAAATCCACCTCTGACACTGGTGGCCACTGATGCAGATTCATAGCAGACAAATCAGAGAGAGGTATAAGAAAACCCTCATTTCAGGTGGCATCAAGATGTATCTGGAAATGAAGAAACAGTGTTCAAGGACATTATCAAACATTTCCAGTGGTGAGCTACACTTTATTTCATACAGAAAGGTGCTGCACGTCTCCTGGTGGCCAGCTGAGTGTCAAGACAGCTGTCATCTCTTTCTGCTGCGCTAGGGAGGGTCTGGGTCCAAACCCTGGCACCCAGACCTGTGTAATTCCAGCAGGGTCCTCAAACTTAACCAGGCAGAAGCCTGCCATGCAAGGCAGAGTGTGCTTAGAAAACCAGGTGACATTCTGGCCTAGATAGTGTTGTACCCAGGGGAATTTGGAACACTCAACCCTGAGAAATCCTGGGTGCCTCTCACTCTTTGAGTCTCCTGGTTCACAGTACCAGCTGGGGATTACCTGGGACTTAATGAGGCAGGGTTTGGTGAGGGGAGTGAATGTGCGCTTGGGGACTGAGCCCAGGGGGCCTCTCTGCTGTCGCAAAACCCAGGGGAGATCCAGCAGTACAGATTCCTAGCGCAGATCAGGAGGAGCCAGGCTAGGGAGGTGCTCCGAGTTCAAAGCTTCAGACCGAACCTCATTCAACAAGGCAGTGGGAGTCTACCTGTGCCCCACCTGGAGGAGCTCCCCCTCTGGGAACCTCTTTCACAGAACTCTACAGCGACCCCTCATTGTGGGTGGAGCAGCACCTCAAGACTGCTGAGAAGGGAAGGTGAGAACAGGCAACCAGACTGGTTCCACAAAGTGAAGGGATTGACAGCCCTGACTACTACTCCTGGGCACAATACATGCCCCAAGAAAAAGTGGAAAGAAAGGCAATTGGGAACTGATGGACGACTTTTGGATCATGGCAATAGAAACAATTCCTTAATCTTCCATCAAAAATGTTTTTCCTTTTTTTTTCCCTCTCTTTTTTTTAATCCTTCAGATGTATTGCATTTTTGCTCTTATTTGTTTTTTTATTGCATGTTCTATTTAGTTGTACATGACAGCAGAATGCATTTTGATTCATTGTACACAAATGGAGTACAACTTTTTATTTCTCTGGTTGTACAAGATGTAGTCACACCATTCGTATAATCATACCTGTACATGCAGTACATCAATGTTTATAGCAGCTCAATTCATATTTTCTCTTTTAAATTTTTTGTGCCAAATGATTCAAGGGCATTTGTACATATGCAGATCTGTCTCACTCGTCTTATTTCTAGCATTTCTTGAAGGTAGTTATTTTCTTGGCTCTGTCTTTTGAGGACTAGGGTTTTTGATTATTATACCTCAGTTTTATAATTTTTTTTGTTTTATATTATTTTTCTAGGTTCCTTGATTCTCTTTCTCTCTTTCCTTTCACTAACAACCAAATTCTTTTATTCTTCCTTTAACTCTTTACTACTACTCTCTCCCATTTTCTCTTTCAATTACTACTTTCTAAATCTCCTTTGCATTCTCCCTCTTAAACTTTTAGAAATAGCAAACCATTTTTCAAACAGAGTATCTCTACTGTTGGCAATTGCCTATCATATCATTTCTGTTTAGAGTGCAAATTAACAATGTATATGCCAAAATAGAAATAAAGTATTTAATTAGTTATATTGATTGTTTTGGTTGTTGTTGTTATTTGTCTCCTCCTAAAACGTGAGACACTAGAAATCTTCAGGAACACTATAAATTCATAGATGAGAAGTTCTGCCACCTCTGATTCTTACTGATAAATGGGTAGACATACAAACAACATGAAAAAGCAATGGGAAAAACCATCCCAAACAAATCAACATACCTCATTAACAGAATCCAATGATATTACAGTGTAGGAAATGTCATAGAAAGAATTTATAAAGGTCATAGTGTTACTGATCTGTGAGGTAAAATATGGTGTAAGGAGTGAAATCCAAGAGGTAAAACATGACTTCAATAAGAACACATAAATCCTGAAGAAGAATCAATTGGAAAGTTCCAAAATGAAGAAATCAATAAACCAAATTAAAAACTCAATAGAAAGTGTCAGCAGCAGATAGAGCACTTGGAAGATAGAATGTCAGGCAATGGAGACAAAATATATAATCTGGAGAATAAAGTTAACCATAGAGAAAAGATGTTAAGAGAATACAAACAGAACTTTTAAGAAATATGGATAACTTAGAAGAAGAAATTTAAGATTTATTGGGATAGATGAAGGCTTAGAAATACAAACCAAATTAGTGCGAAATTTTTCAATGAAATATCAGAAATTTTCCCAAAACATAAAAATGAAATGGAAAATCAAATATAGGAGTCTTATAGGAATCGAAATTACAGAATTACAACAGATCTATACCAAGGTACTTCATTGTGAAAATACCCAACATACAGGATAAGGATAAATATGAAAGATGGCTAGAGAAAAATGACAGATCAAATTAGAGGGAAACCAATTTGGATCTCAGCTGATTTCTCAACCCAGATCCTAAAAGTTAGGAAATTTTGGGACAATAACTGCTAAACTCTGAAAGAAAATGAGTGTCAATCAAGAATAGTATATCAAGGAAAATTAAGCTTCTGATCTGGTGATGAAATAAAAACCTTCCACAATAAATAAAAGTACAAAGAATTCACAACTGAAAAGTCTGCATTACAAAACATACTCATTATTTCATGTAAAAGAAATGAAAAATATAATTGAAAACCAGCAAAGGAAGGAACTACAGTGGAAAAATACTCATTCCAAAAGAAATAAAACTAATTCAAATTAAAAACCAAAAATAAATCAAAAGGATAGGAAAGAAAAATCATTTATCAGTAATAAAAGTCAATGTAAATGGCCTAAACTTAGGAACAACAAAAAGGAAACATAGATGGGCAGATTGGATTAAAAAACAGGACCTCAGAATATGTTATCTCCAAGAGACTCACCTGTAGGCAGAAACATCCACAGACTGAAGGGAAAAGGATGAGAAAAAGAACACAGTCACATGGATCTTGTAAACAAGTGGGGGCTTCTATCTTCATATCAGATAAAGTGGACTTCAAGTCAAAGTTATCAGAAGGGACAAAGAAGGTCATTTCTTACTGCTTAAGGGAATTATACAAGAACAAGAAATAATGACCATGAATATTTATGCCCCTAAAAATAGAGCATTAACATTCATCAAACAATCCCTTCTCAAGTTCAAGAATCAAACAGTCCACAAAAAACAATACCAGGTGACATTAACACACCTCTCTTATAACTGGATGGATTGTCCAAACAAAAACAAAGTAGCTAGAGAACTAAGAAATACAATTAATAATTTAGACTTAAGAAACATATGTAGAATATTTCATCCATCAATGACTGAATACCCTTTCTTCTCAGCAGCACACAGATTATTTCTAAAATAGACCACAAAGAAAAACTTAGCAAATACAAAAAAAAAAAAAAAATGGAGATAATACCTTTGATTCTATCAGATCATAATGGGATAGAATTAGAAATCAATGTTCTAAGAAAAAGTAGAAGGTACTCTGACACCTGGAGACTAAATAATATGCTACTTAATGACCAATGGATAGTAGAAGAAATCAGGGATGAAATTAAAAACAACCCTTGAAGGTAAGTGAGAATGGTGAAACAACATATCAAAATCTGTACGACACTAAGAAAGCGGCTTCAAGAGGAAAGTTTACAGCACTGAGCTCATTCATTAAAAGACCAGAAAACCAGAAAACAAATAACCTAACAATACATCTCAAGAAAAAGAACAAATCAATACTAAAAGCAGTATAAAACGGGAAATAAGAAAAATCAGAGCTGAAATCAATTAAATTGAAACTAACAAAAAAATCAGAAAAATATGGTTCTTTGAAAAAATAAATAAAATCACTAAACCCTTAGCCATGCTAACCAAAAAAAAAGGGAAAAGAACTTAAATTTCTGAAATTCATGATGGTAAATCTACATCACCACAGACACTACTGAAATACAGAGGATAATCAGAAAGTATTTTGGAAAAATATACTCCAAAAAAATAGAAATTGTTGAAGAAATCAATAAATTTCTAGAGTCATGTGACCTACCCAAATTGAACCAGAAGGATATAGAAAATTTAAAGAGATCAATTTCAAGCAATGAAATTGAAGACACCATCAAAAACCTGCCAGCAAAGAAAAGCCCAGACCCAAGTCTCAGCCGAGTTCTAACAGATATTCAAAGTAGAACTTACACCAATGCTCCTCAAAGTATTGCAGGAAATAGAAATGGAGGAAATCCCTTCAAACTTATTCTATAACCAGGCATAGACATCTCAAGGAAAGAAAACTTCAGATAAATATTCCTGATAAACATAGATGCAAAAATCCTTAATAAAATATTGGAAAATTTCATTCAAAAACACATTAAAAAATAGTGTACCATGATCAAGTAGGTTTCATTCCAGGGATGCAAGGTTGGTTCAACATATGAAAATCAGGAAAGGTAATTAACCACATCAGTATTATTAAAGACAAGAATCACATAATTATCTCAATAGATGCAGAAAAGACATTTGGCAAAATACAACATTTGTTCATATTCAAAACAATAGAAATACTATACATAGTGGAAACATATCTCAACATTGTAAAAGCTTTACATGCTAAACCCAAGGCCAACATTATTCTAAATGGAGAAAAACTGAAAGCTTTCCCTCTAAAACCTGGATCGAGATAAGATGCCCTCTTTTGCCACTTCTACTCAACATAGTCTTTGAGTCTCTAGCCAGAGCAATTAGGCAAAAGAAAGAAATTAAAGGGCTATGAATAGGAAAAGGAGTCAAACTATCCCTATTTCCTGATGGCATGATCCCATATGTAGAAATCCCCCCCCTCCAAAAAAAAAAAACTCCACCAGAAAATTTTTAGAACTCGTCAGCAAATTCAGCAAAGTAGTAGGATGTAAGATTAATGCTCATAAATCAATTGTGTTTCTATGCACAAATGATGAATCAGCTGAAAGATAAATTAGGAAAATTATTTCATTTGCATATCCTTAAAAAAAAAGCTGAGAATCAATCTAGCAAAAGAGGTGAATCATCTCTACAGTGAAAACAACAGCACCCTAAAGAAAGAAATTGTAGAATACCTTAAAAGATGGAAGGATCTCCCATGATGTTGGATAGACAGATAATATTAACAAATGGCCATACTACCAAAGGTGCTATACAGATTCAATGAAATTCCTATTAATATTCCAAAACAGGTGTTCTTCATGGAAATGGAAAAAACAATCACGAAATTTATTTTGAAAAATATGAGGCCTAGAAAAAACAAATCAATGCTTAGTGAGAAAAGTGAAGCAGGAGGCATCACAATACCAGACCTTAAATTATAATACAGAGCTATTGTTACAAAAACAGCATGGTATTGGCACCAAAACAGACATGAAGACCAGTGGAACAGAAGAGAAGACATGGAGACAAACCCACATAAATACAGTGATCTGATACTAGACAAAGGCACCATTAACAAACATTGGAGAAAAGGTAGCCTCTTCAACAAATGGTGCTGGGAAAACTTGAAATCCAAATGTAGTGAAATAAAATTAGATCCCTGTTTCTCGCCCTGCTTGAAACTCATTTCGAAGTGGATTAAAGACTTAATGCATTCGACTAGAAACCCTATCCCTACTAGGAGAAAACATAGGCCCAACACTTCATCATGTGGACTTAAGAACCAACTTCCACAACAAGACACCTAAAGTGCAAGAAATGAAATTAAGATTCGCTAAAATTTGGTTTTATCAAAGTACAAAGTTTCTTCACAGAAAAGGAAACAATAAAGAGTGTGAAGAGAGAGCCTACAGAATGGGAGAAAACCTTTACCACTTGCACCTCAGAAAATTAATCTCCAGGATGTGTAAGGAACTCAAAAAACTTAACACCAAAAATGCAAATAAACCCAGTCAATAACTAGGCAAAGAAACTGAACTGGCACTTCACAAAAGAAATGCAAATGGTCAAAGAAAAATCATGAAAAAAGGTTCAACATCTTTAGCAATTAGAGAAATGCAAATTAAAACTACACTGAGATTCCATCTCACTCTAGTCAGAATAACAATTATCAAAAATACAAGTAACAATAAATGTTGGCAAGGATGTAGAGAAAAATGTACACTCACACATTGATGGTGGGACTGCAAATTGGTGCAACCACTTTGGAAAGCAGTGTGGAGATTCCTCAGAAAACTTGAAATGGAACCACCATTTGGCCCACTTACCCCACTTCTTGGAATATACCCAAGGGACTTAAAATCAGCATACTATAGCAAAAAAGTCATATCAATGTTTATAGCAGCTCAATTCACAATAACTAAGCTATGGAACCAACCTAGGTACCCTACTACAGATAAATGGACAAGGAAAATGTGGTATTCTCTCTCTCACACACACACACACACACACACACACACACACACAGGAATATTACTCAGCCATGAAAGGAATGTCTTCTGATATTTGCTAGTAAATGTATGGATCTGGAGACTATCATGCTAAGATAAATAAGCCAATCAAAAAAGGGTGAATGTTCTCTCTGATATTGGATGCTAATACACAATAAGAGAGGGTAGGAAAGAGTAGAAGTTCAGTAGATTAGACAAAGAGGACTGAAGAGAAGGAAGAAGGACGAGAATAGGAAAGAGTGGAATGAATGTGACTTAACTTTCCCATGTACATATATGTATAAACCACAGTGAATCTCCACATCATGAGCAACCACAAGACTGACATCCTAATTAGAATAAGATGTACCCCATGTTTGTATACATGTATCAAAATATATGCTACTCCCATGTATAAATAAAAAGAACAAGCAAAAATAAAAACAGATAATTTCCACTTCTTTCATTTATCCCTTCCTCTCTACAACTTGACAATGCTTTAAATTATGTTTTCTATCATTCTGAGACTTAAACATGTGCCTTTTGACTGGATTATCAGTTCCTTACAGCATCGTTTGACCTCCTTGTCTCAGAAAACTAAACCCAATGATGCCTGTGTGAAGCTTCACAACACATCTCTCAGGCCAAAGTAAAGTACACCTTGGCCTTTGTAACCTATTTTTCTTCTTAACTGAATTAATCTTTGCATCTAATTTTGGTTTCTCCACTCACTCTAATTATTCCTGGTGTTTTTGAGAAATGTTACACAATATTTTTTCTTGTTATGTCAAAAGAAATGGCCTTTGCCTCATTCATTAGTATGGATGACAACTAAAGGTACTTAGTTGCTTTTCCCTGCTTCAAAATAGTGTACAAACGTTCTACAAACTAATGTTCAATTGTTTGCATTTAATCACAAACAAGATTCCAAACATTGGTAAAACCATTTCAAAAAGTATAAACTAAAATAAGGAAATAAATTCAAGTATTATATTTGAATGTAAAGCAGAATTCACACTGGATAATTTGCTAATACTCTATTCATTATATATTTATGAATATGAATATTTCTGTGTGTATGAATGTACCATATATCCATAAATTAATTAGAAATAACTTTCATTGATATTCTAAAGTTTGTTCTAAAAAATTGTAGAAAACTATAATTTCTGGTCATTGTTAATTGAACAAGTGATTTTAAGACCCAACAATAATATGTTCACAACTTAACACAAGAGATACAAAATATGCACCTTTAAATTTCATAAGTAATGTTTAGCTGAATTTTTTCAAGATATCTCCATATTATATATATGAAATAAATTCATTATAATCAATTTTAAATTGAATTGACATTTAACAAAAAGACATTCAAAGAATTTAGTTGCATTAAGATAAATACCATTGTAATTTTTCATAGGAGAATTTTAATTGACTGGTACAGATTACATATTTTATATATTTTTTTAAATTACTAGACATTATAAATCATTCATAAAAGTTTATGTGTATAAGGCAAATTAGAATTATATTGATGGTTCTATTTTTTATTTTTCTAAATGTATGAGAGAACCTGCAACTTCCTTCTTAATTCTGTACCTAGATGTCTTAGATAATTGGTTTAACTTTTGTGAGGTCTGCAGTTAGGGGATTCAGCAAGAATGCATCAGAATTTAGGAGAAGATCCACTAGGCAAATTGATGTCAAGATAGATTAGAAAAATTGAAGAGGAAAAGAAGCAAAAGTAAGTAGTTATGTAGTCAACTTCTTTAAAAAATAGAAAAGAAAGATAAGATTTGACCAGCCAAGTTTATATGGATAACAATTTTTTAAATCATAACAATGACAATCAGACACTACTTCTAAGAGGCAATGTTACTAACAAAAAATGTGAAAGAAAATGATTACTGCAGGTTTTCTTTTAGAAATTCCACCAAACCAAATCACTATTTCATCACGATACACTACATTTCTCACTCAGAATAAAGTATTTTAAAGTTCATGCTGGCATTTAAGATAAGGTTCTTAGTGGTAGATAAGATAAAGTATTACTTGAGTCAAATAATGTATTTGCTTGATTTCCAATAGATACAGAATGTTGGACCCCAACAGAAAATTTGGTTATTGGTGATTCAATTGGACAGAATAATAAATTCACAAGGAGTGATGTTTGTATTTGAATGCAGAGTTGCACATGATGCAATTTTGGACTAAATATGTAAAGTACACTTTAATGAATATAATATTGAAAATCATTATATAGTATGGTACTAAATTATCATTAAATCACTGATTTACATATAAAACATGATTACATAGCATATTTATATAAATGCATTTAAACATATTGGTATAATATATGTAATTAATATATGTATATGTAATATATATAATCTGTTAAACATCTGGAATATTAACAAATATTCATTGAGTGCCTAATACAGATAAGAAACTATTCATGAACCTAGTGAATACAAAGCATAATAAAATATTCCAAACATTTGATTTTGATAGTATAAAATAGATACTAAATGGAGAAAAAGATAAGTATGGCAAAATATTTCAGAGAAAAACTGTTCCATAGTTGTCCCTAACAATTCAAAGCAGAACAAAACGAAGATTTTAGATGTTCTTGGCTGAAAGCTAAGGAATGCAGAGGCTATATATGTTTATGACGTTATTAGCAGAACAGAGATAAATCTAACAATGGTCTTCAGATTCAAATCCCCAAGTAGCTGCTCTAGAGAGGTGAGTAGACTGTTGCTGATGTAGCTGGAGGCACAGAGGTTCTCCACAGGTTCTACTGGCCCCTGTTGGTGGGCTAATATCTAAAATGAAATGTCAAAGCTTACTTACATACCATGCTTATCTGGTAAAGCAGAACTACACTGCTCAGGGATTTCTAAGCATAGCAGATGGGGTCTCATTTATGAATATCAGGACGTGTGCAGGTCAGAAGTTTGTTGCTTCTTAGAGGCATGAGTTGGCATCATTTGTAAATAAGTGGCTCCTCTGTGAAACTAGTGTCCTTCCCTGGTTGGCACTTGGAGATATCTTTCTTGGCATGACTCCATTACTGAATAATTGACCCCCAGAAATGTGGGACTGACACTGCAATATGTGTTCATTGTGTCAAGTTGTCATTATTCTGTTGAACGACATGGAAGCAGCAAATTCCCATGGAACAGAAAAATCAGTCATTTTCTAAACGTATATTAACTTTTCAATCTCACTCCTGATGAGGCAATAGAATGCATCAAGTGGAGTCTGCTTATCTGCCCATGAACTAGAAAGTATGGCTTACCCATGAGCTGAAAGTGCACCCAGAAAGCAGAACAGATCACCAATCTCAGAAATAAACCTTTTTGACTACTAGGTGCTGTGGTGTATTAGATTGAGTATATTCATATCTTCAGATCTTGCTACTTGCCATGACGCTACAGATTATACTACTGAATAACAAAACGTGTGAATGAGAAGTGTGCTGCTTTCGTTTTCCCATTTGAGGTCATCCGCCATCAGGAAAACTGCAGTCATCACCAGCTACATGAATTAGTGCATGAGGTCAGTGGAACCACCACAGTGACCCACTTCTGCCTGAAGATATAAGAACAAGATCAGCAACGCTAAGCTTAGGTTAGATCGTGCATTTGCAAGTAAAACAAAACAAACCAAAACAGAACAAAATGTTATTCTATGCCACTGAAGTATTGCAATTGTTTGACAAAAAACATTGTTTAGGCAATAAAATACACAAGGAGAACCAAAATAGGTAAGCACACTGGATGCCATTATTACAATTTATCACAAATTTGGAATTAGATATTGGATGATTTCCCTCTGATTAGACTACCAAAGACAGCTTCACATTAGGAATAAAATTTCAGATACAGTTCAAATCATAGTTAGAAATGAGTTGAACATATGGATTGGAGCATGAAAAGGAAGGAGCAGTGGCTTCTATTTCAATAAACAAAATATATATTTAACAGTGATTAAGGGGTATTTGAAATATATGGCATCCCTGTTCAGACTCAAGGAGTTTGGTGCTGTGATTTGTGTAGGGGAAAGCACGTCAGATATGTGAACACAGAAACTATGGTTCTGAGCAATGCCCTGAACCTGAGGGAGATTCCAGAATGCAAAAGAGAAAAAATTATTTCAAAAGCATGTGCACCTTGAAAATATAAATAAGAATGATTAAATGCAAGAAAATAGAATTAAAGAAGACTCCAATTATGACATTTTGAATAAGATATGTATATTCAACAAATTAAATTGACTTATAAAAATTTACCTCTAAAATGATCTTAAATCCTCTTTGGCATAAGTTGTTGTTGTTTTTTTTTTTTTCAATGAAAGTGTGGAGATCAAAGACAGTAAGTAACATCGCTACCCTATGTGCATTTATGATTTTACACAAATATTATGAATCTACATTGTGCAGAACCATAGAAATGAAAAGCTGTACCTCATTTGTGTACAATGAACCAAATGCAGTCCATAAAAATAAAAAAAATTAAAAAGACAATAATATAGAATTTTAAATAACAGGCAGTGGTCAATATGATAGGCTTAATTTTCTTTGCATCATAACAAGCTCATAAATAAATATTAAACTAATTTGTTGGTTACATAACAAATGAATTTTCCTTTGTAAGAATAAAAATAAAATAAATGGAAAGCGGGTCCTTTTGTCACAATCTAAAAGGGTAGATAAGACCAAAATTAGCCATTTAAAAACCTAATGCAGTATAGAGCTAAAGACCTAAGACCTTGGTAAACATGAAAAACGTAATCTGAAATCAAATAAAAGGAGATTATTATAGCTTAATATTATTACGTTTCAGAATAATAAAGTCAAATTTAAATAAAATATTGAAGTTTGTATTTATGGCCACATATGGACATACAAAGTAAAACAAGCTTTGATTCACGTATGTGCTGATAATTAGGTAAATTGATAGGGTTAAGAAGGAGGCTTTATTTCAGAAAATAGCAAGAAATTAGTTTGAAAGAGTGAATCAGCTTATGAAGAGCTTGGAAGGGATGAGTTAGTCCTTGAACTTGTGGGTTCTTTGTGACAGAGACATTGATACAATTTAAACAAGTAGACAACTAGACAACTTGCTGCCATACATATATTAGAACAGATTTGCTGAGGGAGAGATCATAAAGAAAAAGAAAGAAAACAGTTGGTTTAATTTTTATTTTTATTAAGATGATCAAGGAAAGGGAAGGGCATGTTCATACACTATGGCGTGCAATAATAATAAACATGAAGGACAATTGGAATCAAAATATATCCCAAAGTCTAAGTGCAAGTTGTAAGAACACTGAGTTAATGGTAGTATTTGATTCATAGTGAAGACTAAGAAATTCCTAACAAAGTAGAGAAAGAGGAAAATACATGATAACTAAGAGGAATAACATATTGGTACATTGGCTGTATCACTTTAGAAATGACAATTATCCAAATAAGATATATGAACATTTGGCAGAAAGAAAATTTAGACTTACCGTTTTCTCCTGCTTAAAAGGAAAATAATAAAAACTTCAAGTTAACAAGGAAGTGAGTTAAATTAAGATTTATTATTTGTTAACTTCTATGTCTCTTGAATGTAGTTGATAATCAATATATGTATATTTCCATACAGGAAATATCAATAGTAAGTAATCATGCTGTTATGGTTTGGATATGAGGTGTCTCTCCAAAGGTTCTGTGCTAATGCAGAAATATTCAGAGGTAAATCATTACCTAATCAGTTGTAACTTAATCCGTTCATTCTAGTTTGAATGGACTGACTCGGTGGTAAACACAAGCAGGTGGGGTGTCCCTGGAGAACATGGGTCATGGTAGGGCATGTCCTAAAATGGTGCATCTTCCCTCCCCGACTCTATGGTTTCCAGCTGTCATGCAGGGAGCAATATTCTTTTACCATGATGTTCTGCCTCACTGGAGCCCAGACCAGTGGATTAGGTAAACCATGGACTGAAACTCTGAAACTCTGAGCCGAGTCTGCTAAACTTTTCTTTCTCTTCTAAGTTGTTCTTATTGAGTATTTTGGTCACAGGAAAAACAAACAAACACAAATACTGACTAATATACATATATACAAAAATGGGAACCTGTTTTAAAAAATCAACCAATCATTGATGCATTATGGATAGACAGATTTTAAAGCAAACAAAAAGGATAGTGACATTGATATCTTTTGAAGCAAACTTTTGAATTTAAAAAAAGAGCCATTGAATATAAACAATATAATTTTATACAAATTCTTCAACAAATAACATTCATATTTTATTTAACCATCTTAATCACCTTTACTTCAGCTAAAATGAGGACTATTAGTATGTCTTTTAGTTCTTCAGCTTTATTTTGACTAACTTCAAGCATGAATCTTGCATTTATGAAACAATATGCACTTTAGATAAATAAAATATTTTCGAAAGCATGTAGTGCAGCAACAGATTTCAATATTTGCCAAACTCTATTTCCAACAACTTTTAGCTCTCTCAGAATCATATAGAATATACCTGATCTATTTTTCATAAAATAACCTTTTATTCTTTCCCTTCCATTCAACACATTGCACATTCTTTCCATCTTTCTTATGCCATGGGTCAGTAGTAGATTGAAACATTATTTATTTATGATAAAACAATAAAGAACAGACAACAGGGGTGAGTGATTTTACATCCTGTTTAGAAGTTAGCCAAGGTTGTAGAAGAGAAGATAAGATGAAGCCCAATAAATAAATTCAGTTTGAAAAATTTTTACTTATTCATGTTTTTTGTTTGTTTTTTGCCATCCTGGGGATAGAACAGAAGGTTTTCCACACCAGACAAGCACTCTACCACTGTGCCACATCCCCAGCCTTGAAAGTTTTAATACATGCAGACTGGGTGGCAATTTGAAGAAAAATATGTAGTTAAGATGTCAGTTTCTATGTTATGAATAATATCTTGAAATCTAATGTGTCATGTATACTTAATGACTAGTCACCTCTTCAGTTTAATGTCCACCATACAGTCACTAACTTATAGAAAACATGTAAAACTGTTGGCAGGAGCTCCTCAGTAAACTATAATAATCTGTGGACACTTCCATTATACCCCTTCCACAGTTTGTAATTACCACATGGCCCATGCATCATTCCACTCAGGCAATGAGGATTGTGAGTTTGCTGTATTATGTCCACCAAAACTTAATATGATGCCTCACATAAAAATGTTGAACTAATTAATGTATCAATAAGAATGATTAAAATTCAGAGGCTACTTCTAACATAAATACCTTAAACTTATTAAAGTTTCCCTGGGAGAATTCTCTTGTATTGTTTCAATAAAAGCTATTTGCATAATCGACATTGTTCCTTAATTAAATAATTTGAAGACATTTTCATTGTTTTATTTTATGACTCTAAAATCTAGAGTGAGCCTCTTATTTCTCTGAATTAAAAAATCTTTTGTACATTGCTTTATTCGATTTAACAATCTTAAGTGATTCCATAACTTTTGTTTTTATTCTTTTCTGACCAGTTTCAGTCTACTTATGATATTTGTATTGAAAACTTACAACCTAACAGCTAGTAAATGTTTTTCCTACAGAGGTTAGCAAAAAATGAAAATCAATATTCTAGATAAGTACCAGCCATGTACATATCTTATCAATATATAAATATTGCTTTGCTCCATGATTTATCATGAAAGATTTTCATAGGTTTATTGAATGGAAAACCTGGGTTGGAAGGAAGTAGAGCTATAGAGCAAAAAGATAAATAAGGTTGTCTTAGAAAACAAAAAAGAGTAATGGTATGCTACTCAATAGGATTTTAAGGGGGAAGATTTGGGAAAATAAGAATGAGAAAAAGAGCTAAATGTAGTAAAAGTATTTTTGTAGAAATTAAAATCAACCTGCTTATGTTGCATAATTTTAGATTCATGAAAAGTCAACTTCCAACACAAGTTTTTAAAACTACCTGTCTTCTGATTTGTCATGAGGACACTTTGCCTGACCAGCCAGCTTCTTTGTGATTTCCTGGATGGTGTAAACTCACTCCAGAAGCAGCAAGTTTCTTTCTTTAAAAGGAGCAAAATACCATATTATTTACAACTGTGATCATAAGGTATCTATTTAGGAAAGCAATGCATATAAAGTGTATAGCAAGTTAATTAATATGTAATATTTTTTCAGTAACTAGCATGTATTGTAATAGGAAATGCAATTCAAGTGCACTGAAAATTATTTCAAAAGCCATAATTCTGCTGAACTACCATTTATTATTGACACATAGCATTTTTCTTTTTAAATGTTTTATATAAATAATATAATCTGAGACCAATAATAGCAACTAGAAGTTTTGTTATTTACAAATAAAATACTATGAAAATGAAAATATGCAAACTGGAGGTCATGGAACATGACTATAATCCCAGCCACGCAGGAGGCTGAGGAAGGAGGATATCATTTTTCAGGTCAATGTGGACAATTTACCCTGTCTCAAAATATAAAAATAAAATAGGACTGGGGTGTAGTCTAAGGATTGACCTTCCCTGGATTCATTTCCCAGTACTGGGTTGGGGGAGATATGCAGATATTCAAAACCCTGAAAAGGTGTCTACCTCCTATGGCAATTAAATCCCTTCCCTCTTTTCTTCCTTCATTTCTTCTTTTCTACCTTCATTAGAATTTAGTACTTTTTATCATTCCATTTAACTTCCTTTTCTGCTTATTATCTATATACTTTTTTAATTTTAGTGACTACAATGTTTAGAATTACATCTTTAACTTACCACTGATTTCCAGTGATAGATCTCTCCTCACCCTGATTTCTTCCTACTCCCTACTTGGTTTTTGCATTTCACACACTGGCACTCCTACTTTTGTTTTAAACTTCTTTTTGCATTTCACACACTGGCACTCCTACTTTTGTTTTAAACTTCATGCTTCATTGTTGTTCTTATAATTTCAACATTCATCAGTTATTCACCAACAAATTAATTGCTAGAGATTTTTCAACAATAAGAAAATAGTCATATATTTACCCATGCTGTTAACACTTTGGTTTCCTCATTTTTCTAGATACATTTTTCCATTCAGTATCATTTCACTTCAGTTTGAATGCTTGCTATAAGATTTCTTCAAGTGATGGTTAAGAATTCTTCGAAGTTTTGCATATGTCTTTATTTGAACAGAGTTTGTGAATTTTATATTGCTGCCAACTGACTTTTCAATTCCCATAAATATAGTTGAACTTGTTTCTCCCTGAAATACAGTGAATTTACATGGAAACAGTTCTGTCCTCCAAGTTGTTGCTTTTAATACTGGTTATGAGAAACATTGCAGGATTTAACCTAGAATGAATAATTCCCATTGGTGAAATGGGACCCTTCAAGGGTCCACCCTTAATACTACAAGGTTTTCAAGTCTGGTTGGTGTGCATACATGGAAAGGGTGACCACATGTGAATTCCAAGTACAGTTCCCTCTAAATCTTTTAGATTTTTATTGTTTTTCTTTTTTCTCAGCCTTAGGTGGCTCCCTCATTCACTTCATGCCTCCTACTCTGCTAAGTACTCTGGGCACAAAGGCAGATTTCTGGAGTTCTCACTATATTGTTTTCTCTTCTAAGGGGTTCTCTGCTTTCAGTGAACTCACTGATCTCATCCCCTCTCAAATAAGAGAATTCAGCAGACTCAACCTGGGTTTTACTTCTCTTTAGGCAATAGACAAGGGCAATCTTCGGGTTCACCCGTATTTCTCATTTTTCAGAGATTGTTGTCTGAAAGTCTTTATGTTCCATGTTTTGAAACCATTCATTCATATATTTTGCCCATTTAAAAATTATCTCAAAAGAAAGGTAAATCTAGACCCATTTTCTCCTTCTTGACCAGAGTAGAAATCTTATGATTAGCAAATGATAGTTCACATTTATATTTTTAAATTCTTGATTAGACCAATAGTACAGTCTACTACCTAGAACACTAAATTTGAAGTCAAGAATTCTTCTAAGATAATTTAAAAGTAATTATTATAACTAATGCAAATGAAAGCAACTTGTACGAGGTATCATTTGTAACATCACAAATGTGCTTAGAAATAAATTTAGAAAAAGTTTACAAGATCATTATCAAGAATTTTCTAGTATTTTGTAAAAAGAAATTGAAGAAATCCTGGACAATTGGACAATTCATACTCATAGTATAGAGAACTCAGTAGCAGTAAAATAAAAATTCTCCTCAAATGCAATCTAAATTTAATCCAGTTTCAATAAAAATCCATACATGGTCCAAATGAGAAACTTAACACGTCTATTTTGAAGTTTGTAATGGAGACCAAAACTTGAAGTGTTACCAATACCATCCCCAAAAGAAACAAGATGCACAGATTGCTTTGCAACATATGTATAATTCAGATAAAATCATAAAAATTAAGGTAACATGTAATAGATGTAAGGATAACCAATAAGATAAAAGGAATGAAACAGAGCCTAGAACAAATTCACCTTGAAAAATACGTATATATTAAGATAAATTTTCCTAACAAGTTTCTGCACAACAAGTAAACAACTGACAAAATGAAATGGCAACCACTGAACTGGGAAAGAATATTTGCAAATCGTGTATTCCATAAAGGGTTAATATCCCAAATTTATTAAGTACTCATACTAGTCAATTTGCAAAAACAAATATCCTGATTAAAAAATTGTCCAAATACCTGCATAAACTTTTTCCCATAGAAGACTTACCATGCTGAAAATGTACACGAAATATGCCTAGTATCATGAATTAGGGAATTTGCCACAGGGAAATACAAATAAAAAACACTACATAATGCTACCTCGTCCTACTTAGGATGGCTAAGATAAAAGGACAAAAGGTAAATAAATGTGGGTGAGTATGTAAGAAAAGGGAACTCTTGTACTATATTGGTGAGAATGGATACTGGTGTAGTCACTACAGAAAATAATATGGAAGATTCTAAAGGAATTAAAAATAGATTTAAAATATGACCTTGCAGTCCCTGTTCTGGGTGAATACTCAAAGGAAAAGAAATCACCACCTCATAAAGACATCTGCATTCCCATGTTACAGCCTTATTCATAACAGCCAAGACACAGGCACAATCTAGGTGTTCATCCATGGGTGAATGGGTGAAGAAACTATAATACATATATACAGCGGAATATTATTTAACCCTAAAAAAGAATGGTTTGCCATGTTCTAAAGCATGGATGGAACTGGAGGATATTAAGTTAAATTAATAAGCCAGAAGCACACAGAAAATATTTTATTATCTCATTTATATGGAATCTGAAAAAATCCAAATACACAGAGAAAAAACAGTGGTTACCAGGGATGGGCCAAGGCAGGTGGAGGATGGACAGATGTAGTCAGATGATACAAAATAGCAGGTATGCAGGATGAGCAGGTCTACAGATCTAATGTACGATGTGAAAACAAAAGGTAAAAAATTTTACTGAAAATGGCATTCCTGCTAAGTGAATACATTTCAATGGCTCTTGCCTAAAAACAAAACAAAACAAAATGAGAAACCATGTGAGAGGATGTGCTATTTCTTCATAATAATAACCCTTTTATTTTCTGTTGGTAGTATCCTTAAATAAATTCTAAAATTTATTTAAAGCATTTGTTTCATAGATTAAGAAAAAATGTGTATTTTCCAAAAATATTATCAAAACAATTGATGCAAAATATCAACAAAAAAAAACCCACCACTACCAACCAAAAAAAAATACAATACACACACACACACACACACACACTCACACAAACTTAGAGCATTCAAACTTAAAATTCACATCGATGGCAGGTAGAGAGCATATAATAATATTATTATAGCTAATAAGAATTTAAATTTGAAAAGAGAAATTAAAAATACTTAGGGAATGCAGAGATTATATTTTCCACTTTGAAATTAGTTTAAGAAAGTCACAAGGTGTGCAAATCACATAGAAAGATGACAGAGTTTGATAAATATGACATCAGTAACTTAGCATAAAGGGTTTGATAGACTACAATAAAAATTTATATAAACGAATAAAAAGACAAACCACAAACTGAGAGAGTATGTCTGCATTTCACATAACTAGCCAAGATTTAATGTTCAGCAGTTATAAAACTAAAAACAAATATAAAAAGAAAAGGTGAAAGAAGAGGAGAAACTTTATTAGGATCTTAGAGAAGAAAATACAAGTGGATTGTGAGCATAATAAAAAGTGTTTATCATCACTAATGGTAAGGAAAATGCAAACTGAAAGCCCATAGAGATGGCACTTCCTATTTACCAAATGGGTAGAGTCAGACAACACTAGGAGATGGCAGAGAGGTGAAGCAACTGCTACACTAATTAATACTCTTTTTAATATGTATGACTTGCTTAGAAACTGAAAAATAATTTAACAACACTGAATTTTAAAAACTGAAAATATCACACTATGATACAATTATTTTAGCATTAGCTGTTTGCCCAGCGCCTACACACACGCTAGGGGATATTTCAAAAGTCAGAGGAAAGGTTCACAGATGGTGGAATGCAAATAAATTGAGACATCCTTCCACTGAAATACCATGATATACTAATAAAAATGCACTGGTTAAAGATATAGGGAAGCTGTGAATGAATTCCAGAATATATAACCTTGCATGAAAAAAAGTAAGCCTGAAAACTCCACTCTCCTTTGTATGAGTATGACTCACACACATATTTACACCACACACCAACACATATTCCAAACTGGTTTGGTAGAGCTTAACTTAAAAGTAATAAATTTTAGATGCAAACTTCAAGATTATGTGACTTTGAGGGCATCAGAAAAGAAGAGTGGCCAAGAAAGTCATGCGAACAGTATCAAAGAAAAGGATATAGTCATTTATATATATTGAGTGTGAATGAATAAATGTGTTTATCGTACATTTCATGTTTTTTTATCTCTTTACTACAGTCATAATTCTTGCAATTAAATAATCCTTTGATAAAAGGGGAAGACACTTAATTATAAACAGAACCAGATACTGCATTGATTGACTTCAGTTTTGCCACCTAATTACAAGAAGCAAGAAAATAAGAACAGCTTACACATTTAAATAATCACATTTTCCTGTCAGTGGTAGGTAATGCAATGGTCCATGCACAGAGGTATTCACAACCTGTATTTTTGTCTGGCTGCTGGTTAAGTAGATCTTTCATTCTCTACTGCTGACATTCCAGCCATCAAATTTACATTCCAGAGAACAGAATAGAAAACAAGGATAGCAGCTTTGAAAACATAGTTGCACATAATCTCTCTGATCATGCATCCTGTTGGTCAGAGCGTACCTGCGTGGCAACATGAGAGGATTAAATATAATATTTTAGTTGGAAATTTTACTGTCTTTGAAAAAAATTAAATCTATAACTAAAAAACCCCAGAAATCCTGATATTGTATACCAATGGAACAAGAGGTCTCTGCCTCATTTTA
>JAJEJO010002731.1:26394-163726 GCA_020662805.1 Glaucomys volans | reverse complement strand
CATTGCCCTGTGTACATGCATGAATGCACAGATGGTGTGACTCTACTTTGTGTACAACCAGTGAAACAATAGCTGTACTCCATTTGTGTTCAATGAATCAATAAGTAAATAAAAGAAAAAAAAAATTTTTGGCAATTATTTCGAGTCATGTGTAAGAGGTAGAATATTAATAAGTGACAATTCAAGTAACAAAAGGAAGGAAAAGTAGAAGATGCAATCCAAGTTTTGAGGAGTTGCTGCAGCTGTAATTGCAGCAAGTGATTATTTTTATTTTTTAAACATGTGTAGATAGGGAAAATAGTCAATAATTGAGGCTAGCAAAATTAGTTACATCTCTCTTAAGGAGAAAGACATAGGGTTTTGCATGGCTATTTCTGACACCATTGATTATGTGAATCATACCTTATTGCTCACTTAAAAATCGCATAATACTTCATTATTTCCATTTATAGCATTGTTTAGATATCTATTTCCATAGGTACTTTTATCTCTTTTGAATAGTATTTTACTTATTAAAATTACTTTATGTTCATCTGGAATTATGTGCCCCTGTGTGCCTCAGTATCTATCTCACCATCTGACCAAGAATGAGGCTAAATAAAACATATTGTGTGAATAAATGAATGATGGACTTGACTAAACATACAGTCTGATATTCAGAATAATATACTTATTAATTGGCTACTCACATATTCTTGTTTTTTAGTACCTATCTGTCTAGCAAAACTACTACAATTAAGGAAATGAAATGTTAGAGGTTATCTTTAGTAACAGTTATTCATTTTCTTTTTAGATAAAGATGAGATAACTGGCCTAGTCTTAGAAGAAAATTCACTTTGAATTTCTTTTTTCTTTCTAATTCCAAAATGATTTGCATGCAAGGGGAAAGCTTTGTCTCACTTGGATATAGCCTATAACTCCCTCCACCATAAAGAATTCAATAACCCACATCTCTAAAATAATTTTGTTTAAAATTGAATCCAATGTATTTTGTATTTGTTAATCTAGCCAAAAAATGGTTTATAACTTTGATATTTATTAGGAAGCAAGTTTACAATGAATGAATATTGTTATTTTTATGAAACTTATCAAAAGCATTGTTCTTATTCAGAGCTTCTCCTGGGACTCATTCTAGATTGTATGGCTTCCAAACTGCCTTCTGCTTGGCTTTTCATCCATGATGTTATGCTTCACCTCTAGCCCAGAGGAAGGGAGTTTGGAGGCCATGAACTGAATCTCTGAATCCATGGGCCACAGTAAACTTTTCCTCCTCTAAGTTGTTCTTGTGAGGTATTTTGGTAACAGCGATGAAAAGTTGACTGACATGAAGGTCAATATTTTAGGGAGAATTTTAGAAACTATGTTACTAATAAAAAGATGATTGTTAAATAATAATACCTTTAGGAAAAAAAATCTTCTACAGACCTTTTAAATAGCTTATATTTTCAAGTGGTATTTATATTACCACATATTATGATGGCAAAAATGTATTTTAATGTCATATTTTAAAGTTTAGAGGCTCTTTACAACAAATGAGATGGCAAGTCAAACATTTCACTGGATTCTCTGATAAGTTATTCCCTACGTTTACATCTCAATAAATCCTTGAGAAAAATTTTATCTTGTGATCCCTCTTCCTTCCCTTTCTTTCCCATCATAACAACAATCACACAAATCTAAGAAAAATTGAATATTGACCTAAATAAGGAATGCAAATTTGAAACAATAATCTATTCTAATTTGCTTTCTTGCTCCAAGTGGTTTCATTCTCAATAAACTTAGAATTGCATGGTCAATAGGAATAGAGCATTATAATTTGATGACTTTAGACTGAGTTAGCTTGGAAATCAGTTTTTCACAAATCACAAAGTTTTTTTTCCATGTGGAAGCTATTTCCCTGTTAATTGCTATGTTTTAAATAAATAAGAGGTTCAATTAAAAAAAAGAAAAACAATACATGAAATAAATTCTTCTCCTTTTGCCTGAGAAAAATATCAGAAAGGACAATAAAACATAGATATCCAAATTCCTAATATTAAATATTAATTTTTGAGATATAATATATAAAACAAATGGGTCAAACTCAGCTAAGCATATTATTTACACTATAAGATTGACTCACAGAAAATATGAAACATAAAATATATAATGTGTGTCTGGGAAAGGAGATGATCATGAGTAGGTGGACTTAGGTCTAAATGTGTCAGAGTGGATCTTGTTGAGTATTGTTTGACAATAATATTCTTCAAATAATAAAATACTTCTAAACAGAAGTGATCTGTAAGCAAACTAGAATGAGAACTGTGGAACAACATCCCCTCTGGACTCACTGTAGATTGCAGGGCTTCCAAGCAGTCTTCCTCTGCTTAGAAGACTTCTTTTTCTTCCATCAGAATTTAAAAAATAATTTTAAAATTAAAGTCCTTAACTCATATATTTTGATTCACTCTCCTAAGTTAATAATAGTATTAATTCAAATAATTAAGTGAAAATAATGTACACAAATATATGCCTATACGTATACACAGACCTATTATACAGATTGGGGTGTGTGTGTGTGTGTGTGTGTGTGTGTTTGTGCACCTATATGCAATGCATTCAAATATTAAATTATTTAATTTGCAATTAGAATTTGTTACAGATATTGAATTTATTAAGAATTTTGCATGTAACCCATAGGGAATTTCTCTGTACTAGAGCTAAGCCAGAAGATGTATGTTACAGTTTTAATATGTGGTGTTTCCCAAAGACTTTTGTGTTAATATAGGAATATTCAGAGAAAAAAAATACTGGATTATGAGAGCTGTGACATAATCAGTCCATTCCAATTTGAATGCAGTATCTAGTTGGTTACTGTAGGCAGGTGAGCCATGGCTGGATAAGGTGTGTCACAGGGGGAATGCCCTGGAAGTGTTGATCTACATCCCTATCTCACTTATTTCTGCTACCCAGCCACCAAGTTCCTAGAAGTTTTCCTCTGCCATGCCCCTCTACCATAACGCTTCTGCTTCACCATTGGCCCAGAGCAATGGAGTCACTAACCATGGACTAAACCTTGGAGACCATGAGCCAAAATAAACTTCTTCACATCAGTTGTTCTTGTTGGGAATTTTGTTTACAGCAACACAAGAGCTAGCACACTTATTTTTTAGATAATTCAATTTATTATGTCAGTAGCTTGAAAATTAGAGGAAAAAATAACACTGGGCTTTGGTGCTTACTGTAGTGCCTCTGGGAAGTCCAAAAACTAGCAAATAATACATTTAAGACTAAACTTATTGATTCATTGTATATTTATTAGCATACAATTCGTAAAATCTTATGAATACTTAGTACATTGAGCAACCGTAGTCATATTTTGAAGATGAGAAATCGTCAATGACCCACTAGTTTTGCTCAGATTACTTTATCCTTCTATTTCAGTTTATTGACCAAAACCAGATAACGGTTAGTGGTGCTGGTGGTACATATCATTTAATTGGTATAAACTCAGAGGAATTTTCAGATCTGCTGTGCTCAGGCACACCAAATATTTCTTCACAAATACTAGAGAGACAAATACCATTTATAGAAGAAAAATATCGCCATTAATGTAGAACTTCAACAATAAGCACAATAAGGGATCTATTCCCTAAATTCTGTTGTTATCTTAAAGGATTTACTCATGAGAGGGATTGATAAACAAGATTTTAAAAAATCACTAGTGATCTGGAAAGATACATTTTAATAGAGGAATTATCATCATTCTAATAGTGTATGATTGAATGAATACTTTAAGCATAGTAGTGTTTACATGGGGTGATAAACAACTATGAATAAATATTGAGCAATGACGTAACTGTGGGACATAATTTGAAATCTCACTATTGAAGAAATTAATATAGTGTTAAAATGGTGTTAAATATGAAAGCAGGAAAACTTAACCAGCAGGATGTAACTTTCTTCAGATTCAAGATGTAGGGACAGACTTGAGAAGCTCAAGTTGAGGAATTTCTGATCCAAGCTGTTAAAGGAGGGCAAGTTTTCCTCCTGACTTACTCAGTAAGCAAGGCCAAGCTTGTGGTAGAAAATGGTATCTTTTTCTTAAATCTAGTTAATCTTTCAGATTGGATATTTTATTCTCCAATTTGCTTACCCATGACACCCAGACACAATGCTATCAATTAGCCTACCTAGGTAGTCATCTCTAAACTGTTTTCAAGCATCAGGGATGAAAGAAATTACTGTGCAGTTAGGAAAATTAGTGGTCACTTGCAAATATGGACTGAAGAGCATAAAGAGGAAGGAGGCAGGGGTGATGTACCATTGATAATGCTGCATTTTCCCCTCAGAACTCTTATTTCCTTCAGTTTCTGCCTAACAACTGCTGCAACAGAAAATTAAAAATAAAAAGTTGAGCATACACACAGTAGAAAATAAAAGTACAGATGTAAGTGTATGTGGGGATTTGTTTGCTTGCAAAGGTCAGTAAATGAAATGTGTTATAAATACAATAAACTTTTAAGAAGCACAGTTAAACAATAATTATGCAAATTTTCCTCCATCCAAGAAAAAAGTTTATTTAAACTACTAAGATCAATAATTTAACCTGAAATATTATTCTATTACATTGGCACATTGGTTAAGGTATTTAACAATTTAACATTTCAGGGCAATCTGTAGAAGACCTAGAATAAAATGATGTGTGTTTGTTTACCTTTTTTTTTTGGCAACAATTACTGAAATATAAAACTTATTTTTATGTTATTTGTGTAAGTCCTAATTTAGGTATACTAATAATTTCTTAACTAAATCTTTAATCTGGAAAATGACAATAAAAATAATTTTCTCATTTGTTATTATTTAAATAATGGTTTAACTCTGGCAGGGAATTAGAGATCTGATTTATTTTAACATTTTTTTATGTTCATTATAATTTTCTCCTGTTTATTCTTTCTCTTCCACTATTTCAAAACATCTAACAATTAAATAACACTCATGTGTACCTTGGCTTGAAATGGGCAATAGGGTAGTAGTAGATTCCTTCCTTCTCTATCAGTACTTGTTAGGTGTGAAATTTGGGGTACAACTCTGGGGGAAAAATAAAGTTTTCAAATAGTGACATAGTTAGTCCTGTTATCTTTTTACATAAGGAAACTGAGGAAAGGAAAGACTAAATTTCTTTCCTTCAGCTATGGATATTAAAGAACCACACTAAATTATTAAGAGATTGATTGCAATAATTTTCTTAAAACTCTCTGCAGTGAACGTCTGGAGAGAAAATGATGTAATAGTAGTAATGACAGTGTGCTGAACAATATAGTATAGATTTGTGCTTTTTAGTATATTGAATATGCTTTTAGCCCTTACCCTGAAGTCAAATCAATTTAAATTTTGTAACTGATGGAGTACAATTATCAACATTTTCCTTCTATCCTCTACTTTTTAAAGCAACTACGCATAATGGTTTAAAATTATATTCACTCGATCTATATTCATATGACCTCTAGAGTTTTATTGGAAGCAAAGCAGCAATTAAAAAAAAACACTGACTTGAATTATAAACATGCATCAATATGAGAAAAATTTATCTGAAGAAGTACTAGGGAAATGATACTGAATGCAAGTTCTAACTAATACAAGGTAGCTAATTATTCTATCACTTGAACTTGTTTTCAGTTATCTTGATAAGTTTAAAAACGTTTAATGACATTTTTCAAAGTGGCACTGATGAATTTTATTAAATCATTAATTTGACAAGTTTACTTCTAATTTTTAGATCACTTTCTAGCAACAAGTATGTATTATAATTCATATTCCTTGCAAAGATCAAATATAAATATGCTAAGAACTGAGTGTAAGTGCTTAGGAATTTATTCTGCAAACACTTGTCAAGGGCTGCTTTTTTCAACAGGAAGATAAGATGAATTGGGCTCCCATTAATATGCTCAAGGGGAATTATCAATCTCACAATCAAAAAAGGATCAGTGCAAAATAGTTATAATAGAAGGCAGAATGTGAGCAGCAACTTAATTGTAGTGGGAATTAAATCTGCATAGTTAACTTAAAATAGTGAAGCCCAACCTGTTTCTTGTGAACTTATTTGAGTCACATTCAAATATCTACACTTTTAATCACTCTATAACTAAACTTCACAAATAAACATGATGTTTCACCATCTTTTAAACCCATAATGTACAAATCATTGAGTTAGCTGATTATTGAAGCTCAAAATAGAAAATGCAAATTATAGAATTGTGTTTTATGACATATTGATAATATGTTTAGATTTCATATAGTATAAAAATTCCTGTACAAGTGCAAATGACAACAATAAATTATAAATGAGTTAGTTTATAACTTAATTTCTAGCCTGAGAGCATTAGTTAGTATCCAAATTACATAGATTCCATTTTAAACCACAAATTTATCAAATAATTTTTTCACTAAAGATCTGATTTAGACAAAGGCACTCTTTTACAGAGTCAAAATCCATTTTTCACTATAATAATTTGATTATATGAAGATCTAGGAAGGTCATAAAACTCTTGAGTATTTTGCTAGTTTGTATTTTAGCATGTTTGTTTTGTTCTGTATATATTTGCCTTTTATTACAACCAAGAATACTTTAAATGTGCATTTTTCATTGATAATAGCATTCCTACCTTTAAAATATGAATTCCAAATTATTTACATCATCCTAACTTCACAAATATTATACAAGCTCCTGAAATACATCTAAATTAACATTTTAACAAAATTTGCTAGAACAATAACATAGAATAATAACATAGTGCTACAAAGAAGCACTGTAACAGAGCTGTAGCTGGCAAAAGAACATGAAAAAATATCAAGAGAATTATTAAAATCCAAAAGGATGAAAGATGTTATTAATATTTGAAGAGATTATTGTGGTCCATGTAAAATTGTGAAGAAAATCCATTTTAAGAACAGAACCAATAACCTTCTACAAAGTCATTGATTATAAAATCAATATATGAATACTTTAAGCCTTTTGTACACAAATAATTTCTAATTAGGAATTATAATAGAAAAATAATGTAGGTATATAAAAATGTAAAAGCTTTATTTTGTTGTTCATAAAAGAATACATTGAGAAAGACAGCGGAATGAATCTAACATAAATTTTCTATGTACATGTATGAATACACCACAGTGAATCTCACCATTGTGTACATGAACAAGACTGGAGTCCTAATTAGAATCTGAGATATACTCCACGATTGTATAATTAGATCAAAACAAATTCTACAGTCATGTCAAACTAAAAAGAACATAAAATTTTTAAAAAAGAAATGATGACACCACTTTTTAAAAATTTTTTTTATTATATTTTTATTTTTTGACGAGCACACGTTTTAATCCATTGCTGGTAATGGTGCTTGTCAGGGAAGGGCACAGGCTAAACAGCAGGTTTGCCATTTCTCCAAACACTATTCTGTGTTGCTCACAATTAGATGCCCCCTTTTAAACGTTTTTTTTTTTTTTTTTTCCTTTAGGAATCCATGCAGAAAGGAAAAGGGAGAAAGCAGAAGATGTGAAAGGGCAGGAAGACAGGAAAGTGCATTCAGTCCAAAGAGTACCACATCAGTCTGGCATTATTTGCATTTTAAATTCTTTAGTTTTATTTTTGTTCTTTTATTTTGTTCTATTGTTCTATTGTTTTATTTTTGTTCTATTGTCATGTCTTATACATGACAATAGAGTACATTTTGACTCATTTATATAAACATGGAGCACATCTTATTCTAATTAGGATCCCAGTCTTGTGGTTGTACATGATGTAGAGATTCATATGTGCACATAGGATAGCTATGTCAGAGTCATTCCACTCTCTTTTCTATTCCTATCCCACCTCGCTTTCCTTCATTCCCCTTTGTCTAATCTACTGAACTTCTATTCTTCCCCTCACCCCCTTGTTCTGTGTTAGCATCCACATACTAGAGAAAATACTTGACCATTGGTGTTTTGGGATTGACTTATTTCACTTAGCGTAATATTCTTCAGATCCATCCATTTACCACCAAATGTCATAAGGTTGTTTCTTCTTACGGCTGCTTAATATTCCATTGTGTATATATACCACATTTTCTTTATCCATTTATGTCTTAAAGGGCATCTAGGTTGGTTCCATAGTTTAGCTTCTGTGAATTGAGCTGCTGTAAACGTTGATGTGACTGCTTTACTGGACTATATACTGTTTTTAAGTACTTTGTGTATATAACAGGGAGTGGGATAGCTGGATCAAATGATGGATCCATTCCAGGTTTTATGAGGAATCTCCATACTGCTTTCCAGAGTGGTTGCACCAATTTGCAGTTCCACCAGCAATGTACTAGTGTACACTTTTTCCTAATTCCCTAACATTTATTGTTACTTGTATTCTTGATTGTTGCCATTCTGTCTGGAGTGAGAGGAAATCTCAGTGCAGTATTAATGTGCATTTCTCTAATCACTACAGATGTTGAAGATTTATATATTATATATATATATGTATATATATATTTATTTGTTGACCATTTGTATTTCTTCTTCTGTAAAGTGTCTGTTCACTTTCTTTGACATAATTAGGATATATTTTTGGGGGGGGGTATGAAGTTTTTTTGAGTTTTTTTTTTTTTTTTTTTGGAGGTGCTTGGAATTGAACCCAGGGCCTTGTGCTTGCAAGGCAAGCACTCTACCAACTGAGCTATATCCCCAGCCCTTTATATACCCTGGAGATTAATGCTTTATCTGAAGTGCCGGGGCAAACATTTTCTTCCATTCTGTAGCTCTGTGTTCACATTAATGATTGCCTCCTTTTCTGTGAGGAAATTTTTAGCTTCTTACCATCCCATTTATTGATTCTTGATTTTATTTATTGTGCTTCAGGAGTCGTGTTGAGGAAGTTATTCCCTAAACTGACATGATGGAGGGTTAGGCCTATCTTTTCTTCTAGTAGAGGTAGAATTTCTGAAATAATGTCTGGGTCTTCAATCCACTGTGAGCTGAGTTTTGTGCAGGGTGAAAAATAGGGGTTAAGTTTCATTCTGATACATATGGATTTCCAGTTTTCCCAGCACCAGAGGCTATCTATTCTCCAATGTATGTTTATGGTGTCTTTGTCCAGTATGAGATAACTGTATTTGTGTGGGGGTAGTTTCTGTGTTCTCTATTATAATCCATGGGTCTTCTTGTCTGTTTTTGTGCCAGTACCATGCTGTTTATGTTACTATAGCTCTGTAGTATAATTTAAGTTCTGGTTCTATGATGCTTCCTGCTTCAGTCTTCTCACTAAAGATTGCTTTGGTTATTCTGGGCCTTTTATTTTTCCAAATGAATTTCATGATCACTTTTTCAATTTCTATGAAGAACATTGGAACATTGTTCCAATTGGAATTGGAATTTTAATAGGAATTGATTAAATCTGCGTAGCACTTTTGGTAGTATGGCCAGTTTGATAATATTAATTCTGTCCATTCAAGATCATGGGAGATTTTTCCATCTTTTAAGACCTTCTTCAATTTCTTTCCTTAGAGTTCTGTAGATTTCATTGTAGAGTTCTTTCATCTGTTTTGCTGGATTGATTCCCAGGTGTTTTTTGTTTTTTTCCTAATTTCCATGTCAACTGATTCATCATTGATGCATATAAATACAATTGATTTATGGGTGTTAATTTTATATCCTATTTGCTGAAATTGGTTATGAGTTCTAGAAGCTTTCTAGTGAAGTTTTTGTGTCTTCTAAATATAGAATCATTGTATGTTTTTGGCTCCTTTCTCAAGTATGAGATACCTGTATTTATGTGGGTTTGTCTCTGTGTCCTCTATTCTGTACCACTGATCTACCTGTCTATTTTGGTGCCAATACCATGCAGGTTTTTGTTACTATTGCTCTGTAGTATATTTGAAGATCTGGTATTATTATACCCCTTGCTTCGCTCTTCTTGCTAAGAATTATTTTGGCTATTCTGGGTCTCTTATTCCTTCAAATGAATTTCATGATCACTTGCTCTAATTCTATGAGGTCCGTCATTGGGATTTTAATTGGATTTGCATTGAATTTGTATAGTGCTTTTGGTAGTATGGCCATTTTTACTATATTAATTCTGCCTATCCAAGAACATGGGAGATCTTTCCATCTTCTCAGACTTTCTTTAATTTCATTCTTTAGTGTTCTGTAGTTCTCATTGTAGAGGTCTTTCACCTCTTTTGTTAGATTGATTCCCAAGTATTTTATTTTATACCTGTGTACATGTATGAATGCACAGATGGTGTGACTCTACTTTGTGTACAACCAGAGAAACAATAGCTGTACTCCATTTGTGTTCAATGAATCAAAATTAAATAAAAACAAATATAGAGTCATGTCATCTACAAATAGGGATAGTTTGAGTTCTTCCTTTCCTAATCATATTCCTTTAATTTCTTTTTTCTAATTACTCTGGCTAGTGTTTCAAAGACTATGTTGAATAGAAGTGGCAAAAGAGGGCATCGCTGTCTTGTTCCACGTTTTAAGAGGGAATGCTTTTAATTTTTCTCCATCTAGAATAATGTTGGCCTTGAGTTTAGCATATATAACTTTTACAATAATGAGATATGTTCCTATTCTGCCTAGTTTTTTCTAGTGTTTTAAAGGAGAATGGATCTACAGTTTGCTAAATGCTTTTTCCACATCAATTGAGGTAATCATGTGATTCTTGTCTTGAAGTCTGATGATGTGATAAATTGCATTTATTGATTTACATATGTTGAATCAAGCTTATATCCCTGGGATTAAAACCATGTGATCATGGTACACTATCTTTTTAATGTGGTTTCGTATGCCATTTGCCAATATTTTGTTAATAATTTTTCCATCTATGTTCATCATGGATGATGCTTTCTATCCTTAATATGTTTGTTTGATTTTGGAATCAGGGAGATACTAGCTTCATAGAATGAGTTTGGAAGTGTTCCCTGCTTTTCTACTTTATGGAATAATTTGAGGGGATTGCTATTCGTTCTTCTTTTAAGGCCTGGTAGGACTCATCAGAGATTCCATCCATTCCTGGCCTTTTCTATGTAGGCAGTCTTTTGATGGCATCTTCAATTTCAATTTTGAAATCGATTTGTTTAAATCATTTATGTCCTCCTGATTCAATATGAGTAGGTCATATTACTCTAGAAATCAGTTAATGTTTTAAAGAATTTCTATTTTATTGGAGAATAAGTTTTCAAAATAGTTTAAGATTATTGTCTGTATTTCAGCAGTGTCCATGATGATATTTTCTTTTTCATCACAAATTTTAGAAATTTGAGCTTTTCTCTTTTTCATTTAGTTACCAATGCTACAGGTTTATCAATTTTACTGATTTTTTGAAAGAACCAACTTTTTGTTTCATTTTTGAATTTTTTCCAATTTATTGCTTTTGGCTCTGATTTTAATTATTTGCTATCTTATTCTGCTTTTAGTGTTGAATTGTTGTTCTTTATCCAGGGCCTTTAGATGTCACATTAGTTTATTTGGTGACTTTCTATTCTTTCAATGCATGTGCTCAGTTGCATGAACTTTCCTCTTAGAACTCCATCCATAGCATCCCAGAGATATTTGTATGTTGTGTCACTATCTCATTTAACTCTAAGTATTTTTGTATTTTATTCTTGGTTTCTTCTAACATCCACTGATCATTCAGTATGTACTATTTTGCTTCCAGGTGTTAGTTTGTATTTTTTATTATGTGGTGGTTTTCTAATTTCATTCTATTGTGATATGATAGAATGCAAGGTATTGTCTCTATTTTTTTGTATTTGCTAAGCATTGCTTTGCGGGCTAAGATGTGGTCTATTTTAGATAATAATCTGTGTGCTGCTGAGAAGAAAGTGTATTTAGTCATGGATGTATAAAATTTTCTATATATGTCTATTAAATCTAAGTTGTTAGTTGTATTCCTTAGTTCTATAGCTTCTTTGTTTAGTTTTTTTTTTTTTTTTGGACAATTGAGCCAGTGATGAGAGAAGCATTTTGAGGTCACCCAGTGTTGTTGTGTTGTGGTCTATTTGATTCTTGAAATTGAGAAGGGTTTGTTTGATGTTCATAGACACTTCATTGTTTGTGGAATAAATATTTACAGTTGTTATATCTTATTGATGTATAATTTCCTTATTTAGTATGAAATTATGATTTTGATCCCTTTGGTTTGAATTCCACTTTATCTGATATGAGGATAGAAACCCCTGCATGTTTATGAGATCCATGTAAATAACGTGTTTTTTCACATTCTTTTTCCTTAGCAGTTGAGTCTCTTGGAGACAACATATTGTTGGGTCTTATTTTTCAATCCAGTCTGGGCTTTGGTATTGTTGAATGTAGGCATTTACATTCAATGTTATAACTGAGAAATTATTTTTATTCCCTTCATTTTGATTTATTTTTGGTTTTCATTTGAATTAGTTTCTCCTTTTATGGACTATTCTTCTAGAGTGGTTCCTCTCTTTGCTGGTTTTCACATTTATTTTTCATTTCATCTTCATGAAATATTTTATTAAGTACATTTTGTTGTGTAGGATATCTAGTAGTGAATTCTTTTAACTTTTGTATATCAAGGAAGATTTTTATTTCAGTATCAAATGTGAAGCTTAATTTAACTGAATAGGAATTCTTGGATGTCATCCATTTTTTTTTCTTCAGATCTCGATATTTATTATTCCAGTCCCTCCTAGTTTTTAGGGTCTGGGTTGAGAATTCAACTGAGATCTGGATTGGTTTCCCTCTAAATGTAAGCTGTTTTTTTTCTGCCAGCCTTTACAATTTTATACTTATTCTGTATTTTGGGCATTTTCATAATTATGTGCCTTGGTGTGGGTCTGTTGTAATTTTGCATATTTGAAGTCCTGTAAGTCTCCTGTATTTGATTTTTCTATTTCCTTCTTAAGGTTTGGGAAATTTTCTGACTTAATTTTGGTGAAAAGATTGTTCATTCCTTTGGTTTATGTCTCTGAGCCTTCCTTTATCTCAATAAACTTTGACTTTGTTCTTTTCATTTTATCCAATATTTCTTGAGAGTTCTGTTTGTGTTCTCTTAACATTTTTCTCCATGGTAAACTATATTTTTCAGATTATATATTTTGTCTTCATTGCCTGAAACTCTATCCTCCAAGTGCTCTATCTGCTGGTGATGCTTCTCTTTGAGTTTTTTAATTTGGTTTGTTGATTTCTTCATTTTGAGGATTTTTGATTAATCCTTCTTCAGTCTTTCTATCTCCTTATTGAATTATTCTTTCACTTCTTGGATTTTCTCTCTTATTTCACTTCTTTCTCAGATCAATTTAACTAAGAAGCAACTAAATTCCTCCTCTGACATTTCCTTCACTATGATACCATTTGATCCTATTAATGTGGTATTTTGATTTTTTTGGGAAGTTTTTCCCCTTGCTCTTTCAAGCTATTTGTATGTCTAACCCTTTATTAGAATATGGGGTGGTAGAGCTTCTAACTTATGAATTTATAGGGTTCCTGAAGATTTTTAGTATGTCATGTTTTAGGGGATTACAAATATTAATAACAACCAATGCCATCAATATTCAGCATTAAACTAAATACTTAGTTCTTATTTTGGCATCTATAATATTAATTTGCACTCTAAACAAATATTATTAGGCAATTGCCAACAGTAGAGACATTATATTTGCAAAATGTCTCCTATTTCCAAAAGTTTAAGAGGGAGAATGCAGAGGAGATGTAGGATGTAATAATTGAGAGGGAAGATCAGAGAGTAGCAGTAAAGAGTTAAAGGAAGGTGAAAGAGAGAATATAATTTGGCTGTTAGCAAAGGATAAGAGAGGAGGAGAATCAAGGGAAATAAAACAAAAACAATATAAAACAAAAAATATGAAAAAAAGCTAAAGTATACTAATCAAAAACCCTTCCCCTCAAAAAATGGAGTCCAGAGAATAACTACCTTCAAGAAATGTTTGAGATAGCACAGTGGTGCCGGTCTACAATCCCAGCAGCCCAGCAGGCTGAGTCAGGAGGATCACAAGTTCAAAACCTGCCAAAGCAAGGTGCTAAGCAATTCATTGAGACCCTGTCTCTAAATAAAATACAAAATCAGCCTGTAGATGTGATTCAGTGGTTGTGTGGTCCTGAGTTCAATCCCTGGTACCCCTCCCCCCAAAAAAAAGAGAAATTCTTGAAATAAGAGTGAGATACATTTGTATATGATCAAATGTTCAAGGACCATTCAGTACACAAACATTTAAAAAAAGTTCTTGATGGAAGATTAAGGAATTGTTTCCGTTATGATGTTCAAAAATTTTTCTATGATATTACATGTTATTTGTTCCCAATTGTCTTTCTGTTTTTTTCTTGAGGCATGTATTGTGCTCAGGAGTAGTAGTTATGGGTTGTCAATTCCTCCTCCTTTAGAGTTTATTATTGTTGCCCATTCTCAGCTTCCAAAATGTACTGGAAGAACGACTTATGTATTTTATCTGACCCAAGAATGGCAAAAATAATGACTGTGTCCTAAGAATTAGGTGTATCTAATAGACTGTCAGGTTGGAGAGGAAAACTCTAAATAGAGTGAAGACAGACTGTAGGAAATGTAGGACTACCTACCAGCTGGAGCTATCTAGGTTAGCTGTTACTCAGTGGCCATTTCACTCTGCTAGGAGCAAGACAGGTAGAGACCAAGGTAGGTAGCTAAAACAGTTCAAGGGATTAGTATCAGTACCTTAAACAAATAACTAGGTGTCAGATGTGACTCTATTTTCACCAAGACTTTGTAAGCAATTAAGCAAGAAGAAGCAAGAAAAACATGCTAAATGCCCCCAAATCTCAAGTTCTACTCGAGTCTTACAGACACAAACCCAATTGCCAGTAAGTTTGTAAAAAGGCAGTTACAGCAGAGGAATGCTCCCCTAAATAAAATTAGGAAAATGCATTCCAAGCACAGCTAGCAGCACAGATGATTTGATAATGATTTTCCTGAATATTCATGCCAGATTGACAGTCCATGCTACATTCAAGTAGTTTAATTATTTGTACATATTTGTTGATTATCTCTACATAAACTTCTCTATGCCTATCCATGGGAATCTCTGAAAGTTTGATTGGAATAGTTGAAAAAGGCACATGGTGATATTTTCTGAAAGAATAATTGTTTATTTCCCTCTTAATCTTAACTATGATGGGCAAAAATTGTTTCAATGTGTGATTAATTTTCTTATAATGGAAATTATAATTATTCCCTGTAATGGAATAATCTGGCAAAACAAATTGAAGTGGGATAATGGACATAGGTGCAGGTAAAATGTTTATTTTTTCCAAATATATTACAATAAATTAAAAAAAAAAATTCTGTACTTTACGTTAGAAATTAGATCTCTCTAGAATAATTTTAAAAAAAATTTATGCTACAGTTTTTTCAGAAAGAGAGATGTGGTATCAGTGCTGAAAACCCCAAAAGTGAGCGTTGCAAACTACCTTTGAATTTCCCGACCATTTCCTACTAACTCTAACATCCTTCCAGGCTTTACTAATTGTTACCTCAGTCAGACCCCCACTGTTTAACTGAACTTGTAAACCTTCCTACATTCTTATTCTTCTTTACATTTTCCTTTAGTTCCCTCCACTATTTAAGGTACAATATATTTTTTCTATACATCTTATTTATATATAGTCTGACTTCCAGCCTAAAGTTAGAACTCTACTTGGTAAGAGATTTTGTTGTTTTAGTCAAATCCCTGTCATCTGGAATGGTGAATGACATAGAAAATGCTCATGAAGTAATAACGGAATGAATAAGTGAACTCTGAAAGCATACACAATGCTCAAAGAGGTGAAGAAGAGCAAAGATGTTTCATGGACTCACACTGTCTCCTAACTAAAAACAACACAAAACTAGTATGTTTCTTGTTTTTCAGTAATTCTTTCAGTCTTGACTATATATGCTTGAAGAAAATAAAACTATTTTGATGCTGAGAAAATGATCTTCTCTTTACGTGCAACAGAGAAATTAAATATTTAAAATGAATGAATAGAAGATCTAATTATAACCACAGAAACAGAAATGAAACAAAAATACTATCACATTTCATGCATGAGATTAGCAAAATATAGCCAGCATAAAAATGTCCCATTTTCCAAGGATGTGAGAAATGAGAACTAGTGGACTCATGCCATGTTTGCTCACTAGTCATGGTGATGCCTAATGCAACCCGCTAGGACTCAGCTCTTTCACCTCCTGTTCACGTGCCTAGGAGAGCAAACATGGTGGCCCTGTCTGTTAGAGCAAATGAGAAAGAGAAGGAGAGGGAGGAGTGGTGGGAGAAAAGTATGTGGTTCCATGAAGATGACAGCTGTATTACTTTTTATGTAATCATGAAAAGTAAAATATAATGGTTAAATGGATAATGAGATAGATTGGTGACAACAGTTGCTGGTGCACTGGTCTATCAACTCTTTGATTCTAATTTACAGTGTTTCCAATTAGCAAGATTAATATTAGTCAGCTCCATCCTACCACTGAGGTATAGGTCAAAAACTAAACTATGAGTGAAAGGGGCACATGTTCTCAAGTGTAATTTAAAAACAATTAAAATAATTCAAGTACAATTTCAGAGCATTTGATTATTTCTTGCATAAATATGTGATATGTTAGGAAGATATACCCAAAACTATTTTTCCTGTTTGTTTTTTTTTTATTTTTGGGAGAGACTGTTAAGTGAAAATAATTTTTTAAAAATAGTCAAGACTGTTTCAAACATATTTGTAGTATTTTACCTTATACATTTAGGCAGTTATTTGAAGGAAACACAGATATTCTTGAGATCATTAATTCTGAGTACTAGGAATACGGTTTTTGTTTGTTTGTTTATCATCCCAATGGTATAGAGTTTTAAAACTTCCAAACACATTATGAGAAGAAAAATCTGAAACACAAGGCTAGGTGTTGTAGTAGCACTGGTGAAAATGAACTCACTAGAACAGTGGAAAGCAGACATAAATTCAGATGAGTTCTTGGTTGTCACACACTTGGCTAGATCTATTCTCTAAAATCAAGAGCTACCAATGAATAACGATGTAATGCATGTTTAGCTAATAAACAGACCCTTCAGTATGGAAAATTCTGATCTAGTTTTGTTGAGTTAATGAAAACAAATGCCAGAAAATGGAAAGGTAGGTGATCAAAGTATATTTCTTTGATGCAATGAAAAGAACAAAGAGAAAATATCTAGTTGGAATTGTATGAAGTTTTAAAATTATTCCAGTAGTGTAATAAATTTAGGTTCCTGTGCTTGGAGAAAACATGGCAGAATTTCAAGTCCTTTTTAGGAGTAACGGAATTACTAATGGATTAGAATAACCATGTGATTTATCAGCAAAAGTAGAAAGTTTTGAGAATGAAACATGGCACTGTCATTAATGATGCCTGAACAGGAGTTCCTGAATTAACGGTACATGGGGATGTATCCAACCTACACATAACAGATATGTTTGATATAATATATTAGATGAATGGCAAATAAAGTTTAGATGGCAAATAGAGTTGGAGGGCATAATGAATTTGTCAGCTGTTTAGAATGACAAGTAGTTGGATCAAGATTATCCGAAAAAAGGACTTAGAAGAGGGTTCAGTTAAATAGCAATTTCCTTATAGATTTATTCAAACATTTAGTGGAAGGGACCAGGGAGAAAATAATTAGAGTAGACAAAATGTTGTCATTTTGGATCTAAAGCATACTTACAAAATAGTAAAACAAGTAATTTGACAAAGGTAACCATCTCCTATACCATTTATATATTCCACCAATTTTGTAAAAAGCTTCACAAAGTACAATGTTATTAATATTACAAACTCTTCTTGGTTTTTGTGGTTCTGTGGTTTATTTCAAAGAGATATAGCAGTGTTTTCTAAAAGTGGACAGATAGTGCTTCTTTGATACATCAAATTTTCTGAAGGGATGAAAATTGCAATGACTTTGAGTCAAAAAATCTTCAACCATCCTTTGTCAAGGTATTTATTGATGAATTGAGTCCACTAAATTGTAAAACCACCCAATTTTCTTGTTCCTTTACTTATTTGCTTCGGAAGCAGTATGAGAAAATCAGCACTATAGGCAGCAATTTTTCTTTTCTTTGTGCCTCTATGAGGCAAGGGACATTTTCTTCTATTCTTCAAAGTTATACTTTTTCTTCAGTGGCTCCTGAGACTTCTTAAGTTACCGAAAACTGTTCAACTGAGTTTGCACTTTTTTGTGAAATTATATTCATGTGAGTGATAATACTAATTCATTCAAATAAAACCAATACCTGTGAATTCCTAAATATTTAAGTGAATTATCTTAATGAAGTTGTTTCTTAAATTGCACAAAATAAAAGTTTATCTAAATAGTTAATTGTAGACATCTCATGTGAAAATAAGAATTAGAAATTAAACATTAATCTTTATAATCTATAAAATCTGTAATATTTTTCAGTCATTAAGACCTTTCAAAAATAGAGAAAATTACTGATGTTTGTTCATAATACACACACATACATACACATACTAAAAAACATAAGAAGGTAAATTGTAATGATGAGAAAGTACAATGACAAAACACTTAAGTATAATTTTAAGTACAGATAATAAGACTATTTAAAATAGCAAATTGTCACATGAATTCTACCTACTAAACTCAGAGTTTGGGACAATTATAATGAAACCAGATCTGATTATCTGATACTATGTAATATTTTCAATTTCATTTTACAACTTATTTCAGAAAAATTTTAAATCTATAACTAAAAGATTTCTATCTTCCTGTAACTTTCCCCCTTTAAACATGAGTTGTCACATGTTAATATTCATAAGGCTCACAGGAATACTACTTCCGTTATTAAAAACATGGAAACCTTTGCAATATCTTATATGTATTCATGATTAATAACTTTGGAGCCAACTACATTTATAGTTCTTATTTTTTAATTTATCAAATAAGTTAGACATTATTGTTTGAACCTAAATAGTCTTGTCTTCATCTGTGATGTTCCATTTTATGTGTGATTTGCAAAAGGGGTGACCAGACCACTGGTGCAACATGGTTACTGGATGTCTGTGAGCACATTTCTGGAAGAGATTAGAATTTGAATGAGAAGACTGAAAAGAAGATGACCCTCACCAGTGAGGTGGCATCATCCAGTCCTCCAAGGGTCTGAATAGAACAAGATTAATTTTCTCTTTATGCTCCAATATTTACTGTACTAAAATATCCACACTCCTATTTGGGGCCTTTGGACTTTGGGATTTATATCATTAACTTTCTTGGTTCTCAGGCCTCCAACTTGCAGACAGCAGATCATGGGACTTCTTACCTAGCATAATTGCATGAGCCAAACCCTGAAAATAAACCTCTTCCAATATATCTATAACTGTCCTATAGGTTTGTTCTTTTGGAAAATGAACCCTGTCTACTATGAATTTGTATTTTAACATAAACAGAAAAAGAAGTATTTACAATTTTCACTATAATATTGTACCAAATAAATTTTTCAGAATTGTTATAATTATTTGCATTAAAAAATCATCTTTATTCATTCATCTGTTGAAGGGCATCTAGGTAGGTTCCACAATCTAGCTATTGTGAACTGAGCTGCTATAAACATTGATGTGGCTGTGTTACTGTAGTATGCTAGTTTTAAGTCCTTTGTGTATGAAGTGAGGAATCTGATAACCGGGTCAAAATGTGGGTCTATTCCAAATTTTCCGAGGAATCTCCATACTGCTTTCCAGAGTGGCTGCACCAATTTCCAACTCCCCCAGCAATGTAAAAGTGTGCCTTCTCCCCCACATCCACACCAATGTATATTATTGCTTGTGTTCTTGATAAAGAAACTGTGGTATATATACATAATAGAATATTATTCAGCCATAAAGAAGAATAATATTATGGCATTTGCAGATAAATGGATGGAATTGGAGAATATCATGCTAAGTGAAATAAGCCAATCCTTAAAAACCAAAGGCTGAATGTTTTTCCTGATAAGTAGATGATGATACATAATGGGGGTGGGTGTTGGGGAGTGAGAGAAGAATGGATGAATTTTAGATTATGTAGAGGGAAATGAGAGGGAGGAGGGGGGCACGGGTTTGAAAGATGGTGGAATGAGAGAGACCCTATGTGCATGTATGATTACACGAATGGCATGAATCTACATGTGCACAACCATAGAAACGAAAAGTTGTACCCCATTTGTGTACAATGAATTGAAATACAGTCTGTAAAATTTTTAAAGAAAGTATAAAAAAATCATCTTGAATTTTCCATTTTACTCATTTCATCCCACAGGTAAAAAAAATTATGTAGAATAAAAATATGGTAAACAAATAACATGCTGTAATCCTGACAAACATTTGTATTAAGTCTTAAACCTTAAACATCCATCAAGAGATCACATTCAGATATATAGCCATTTTTCTAGTTACACATTTATGGTTTTGGAAGAATTTAAATTTTAAAAAGTTATAGTGCTACCTTATTATTTACAAATGAAATACTGGGAAGCAAGAAACTAATATTTTAAAAAATACAGTTAAATACTCAAGGATTTTATTCTTTCAGAGAAAAATTAATTAATTAATCTATTTAATTTCAGGGCATGAGTCCCATTACAATGTGTTTATTTATCCATGTCTGGTATATCTTTAAATATTATCTGAAAAACAATGTAGATATTTGATTCATATATGACTTTTCCCACATGTATGGTTTTTGCAGATTCCATAAACCTTCTTAATCCAACACCTCTTCTGTTGTCAGTTTTACCTGCTGTAAAGATTTGACTCTGACGTACTTTCATTTTAAGTAGAGATATTGCTTTGTTTCTTTCTTAATTTCACTAATCATTTTACTGATTTTACTTTGCAGATATTATGACCTCATGTTTATGTGAATTTAATGTCCTCAAAATTAAGGAAGATAATATCCTTTCTATAACTGCATAGTAACCGTGTGTGTGTGTGTGTGTGTGTGTGTGTGTATAGAACAACAATAAAAATGTGAATTTTTATCTGAGACTTCATGAGTATTTTCCTTTAGTGCTTTTCGTCTGTATCTAATCTTCAGTTTGACTACACTCACACAGTACTCAATGTTAATTCTGCTTTCAGGAGTTTCTCTTTTGTGTGGATGCACTTGAGCCATTATAGGTTGTGGGGGCTTGACTTTCTGACTCATGCATTCCTGCGTACCTATCAAAGTCAAGTACCATTGTATTAGCCAAAATGTTACCTCAGTTGCTATTTTCTTGGACCATGGACTTATGATTGATTATCCTTTAGCTATGGTTTGTTTTTTCTATTTTCATATGATGTTCCATTACTCCCCTCTTTTCTCACACCACTACCAGTAAATGTAAATTTAATGAGTGTTAGTGGTATGTCAACTACTCTTAATGTAAATGGTTTTGTTTGTTTGTTTTTGTGACATAATTTCATTTCTATTATAATGTGGGACTCAGGAATAACTGAAACTTTTACTGCCATGGATGCCTTTCCCCCAAATACTCCTTTTAGTTCTTCAATATATAAATAGTCTGCCAATTCAGATGTCAAATTCTAAAACAGTAACAAAAAGAATTATTTAAAATCTGGTTCAAGTTACTCTTCCCTAATTTGATAGGGGATTCATTAGTGCCGCACAGTCTTTGTGTTAATTCCTAAGTCATTTCATATTGATTATAAACTCAGCCTCTTTCCTATGTTGTACAAAAATTCTTGTCTTTAGATATGAAGATTTTGAGACTGGGAACAAAGTTATAGGTGGAAGAATTTGGGAGAGAAAGAGCAAAAATTTTTCTTTCCATTTTATTCAACTTAGTCCTAACATATGGCCTTAACTTTTTGGTGTTTTCTATAGCACATACTAAACAATTGGAAGTCGGTTATTATGACTAAGTAGTTATTATGGACTGTATAATATTTGTTCTTCAGTACTACATGAGTTTTAGGTACCTATCCCTTAAATCAAATCCTTCATATATAGCACAGTTGCTTATGCTCTGTTGTTTATTATAGAGATTTTCTGACAATAATCTTACGTTCAGAAAATAAACTGTTCCTACATTTCCCATTGGCATGTTCAAATTATCAGTTGACATAGTATGATTTCTCCTATAAATGTTTTTGACATTTCGTGTTTTTCCTATTACTCTGGGATAAGGGTCTTAAATTCAGTCTTTTCTCTGTTGCTTTCAAAATTAATAAAATATATATTTTTACTGATATATAAAAATTTCTGATTCATGCATGTTTAAGGGATACTATGTGATGTTTTGACAAATCTATACATTGTGTAATTTTTAAATCAAATTAAACATTTTTTGTCTTAAACAGATATCATTTCTTTATGGAGAAACCATTCAAAATCCTTCCTTCTAGCTATTTGAATGTGTAGTTCATTATCATAATTTGTAGTCATCCTACTCTGAAATACCACACCAGAATTTCCTGCTCCTAACTATAACTTAATAGTCATTGATCAACGTCTACCATCACTATTTTACAGAGTAACTACAACCATCACTATTTTACAGAAATAGCATACCTCCTCCAAACCATGTACAATGTTCTTTTTGAATTTAATTTTCATTTGTGCATTATAATTATACATAATAGTAGAATTCATCAGGACATATTCATACATGCACTCATGCAATCCTCTGAGTACTATATCCATTTTTTTTCTTCCTAATTCTACTTGACATTTTGATAGTATTGGACAATTACCTCATGTTCCTTTAGTCTCTTTCATTTGGATTTTCCTTTTTAGAGCTAAATTGATACTCTCAATATGTAATGCATATTCCCTGTATTTTTTATGGAGTATGACAGTGAATTTCCAGTTTTGACCTGTCCTCAGACATCAATTCCTATTTTCAATATGTATTTTCTGGTGCATCTCAGTCTCTACATGACTCAGTGTCTTCTTACAATCAACACTAATTCATCTAAATTGTAACTAATTTTTCTCTTTCTTATCAATTCCTAAAATATCTCCTCCACCTTTTACTTTCGTATTTCTTTTAGTGATCTCTCGGGTTTTCAACATCTTGGCATAATTGCTTCCTCTGCTGCATGGCTTAGTGCCATTAAGTATATACAATCATTCTTTGTCAGACTTTAATTTTGAAATCATTCTTATAATTTATAGACTTTTAGTAGTGGTGATATGGTATTAATTATGGCAGACCTCACATCCTGACCCTCCACCCACATCCATGCCACCTTTTGCTCCACCACATGGCAGTAATGCCATTTGGGTAATTTCTTCTCATAGCTGTCTTCGGGGATGGATCAATCAGCAATGAAAAAGATCACAGTAGGTTTTTAGTTTGCTTGGCAGTGTTTTCAGCAGAAGACTTGTGCAACAAACTATCCTTTCTCAGAACTTAAAATGATAATTTCAGTTTATGTTGTATTGTAATTGATAAAGTACTATAAGCTCACATAAATGAACAGTTAGGTAAGTGTGTTTATATTGGTTTATACTTGTTTAGTTAGTATTAATATCATAATCCACATATCAAATCTTATTTATTAACTAAAGAGATGTTGTCCTTCTATAATCCTTTATTATTTGGAAAGCATAGAACATTAAATTATATTTAAAATATATAAAATTTATAATTACTCTAGACCTATTTTCCAGTCTAATTTAGTTTGAACATGCTACTTTGCCTTTTTGTCACAGATAGAATATTTTTGTGCTTCCTGGTAGAGTCATATAACATATTGTACTATTTTTATACAGTTTGGGAAGAAGTCTATGAGGCCCAAATGAGTGATTTGAGTTAGATCTATATGCAGGTTTCAGTGCATGTAGGAAAATCTGATATAAACAAAAGATTTAGTTGTTTCAGTCTGTTGGATCTTCCATATATGTACCACTTCTGAAAAAAATGGAAAACAGAGTCTATCAGGTGCATCCAGTTTGGTTTCACTTAGTTGATTTCACTAATAAGATAAACAAATCATCTTCTACATACAAAAGCAGTAGAAGCTATGCTTTTTCTCCTGTTTAAGCCTGTATTTCCTACTGTGAAGATTGTTGACACTGATGCTGATATTTTTTCATGTATTTTAAGAGAAGGAAAAAGTTCCAAGGAGATGAAATAATTTTTTGCTCATATTTTGAGTAAGAATTTAAGTGACATCTTTAATTTTAATTATATACAATATTTAACAAAATATACCTAGTCAAATTTGAAAAACACTCAACAATCAGAGACAAAGGCTTATTGTCACTTGTTTACCTGGGAATCTGTTAGATGGTATATAAAAAATTTGTAAATTATCTGAATTCATGGAAAGGATATTGAACAATTACTGTTAGGAACACTTATAAAATCATTTTCTATATAGTGTTTTCATATATAAGTGGTAGTCATATATATTTCATATATAAGTGGTAGTCACTACCACCATATATAAGTGGTAGTCACCAAATATATGACTACCATAAGTGGTAGTCATGTATTTGGTAAGCAGATCATTCAGTTAGAATTTTTACTGATCCTAGGGAAAAGAAAGGAGGTAGTTTGACTATTAGTAATCACTAGAAATAGGGACTTGGGGAAAAAAAATAACAGAGCCTTTCTCTTCTCTTTTACACTTTTGTTATAGGTTATTTACTGCATCAATTCAACATCTCGACATGATAGGTGTCATGGTAACAACAGCACTTGCATTTACATTGTTCCTGTTTTTATCAAGTCTACTCATTTTGCATAATTTTAAACTTCTAAAAATAAAATTTAGAAATGTCTACAGATATCATGTGATTTTTCAAACACACATATATATACAAACATCAATATAGAAACATAAACTCACAAATTTGTTTTTATCTTTTATTCAATTTGAATGTATCCATATTATCCAGATAATCCAATTAAATCATCCTATATGCAATTCAAAATGATGTCCAGAAGGGAATAGGTAGCTGTGATATTTGTATTTCGGTGTTCCATCAACTCATGTCACACAGACCTGTGTCTGTGTTCATAAGACATGAGCTAAATGAGGTATGCTCACTACTTCCACAAAAATAAAGCATTCTGGTGAAGAAAACATAAGAGGATAACTGAAATAACAAGTTTGAATAAAATGGAAAATACAGCTATGGAGAAGTCTTACACCCGGATGAGTGACATGCTTTCAGTTTCATATTCCATCTTTCTATATCATTGAGAAGCATGGTTCTGTATTCTGCATCAGGCAGTTTTCCTTGCCTTCTGTTTGGTTTTGGACAGTGGGAACATCTCAGAAAATAAGAGGAGAGAGTTTGGTTATTATCATAATAAGACACAAAGAAGGGCTGGATACTAGATTCCGGATCTCCCCCAAATCTGCAACCATAAATGATTTACCTTAAGTTCTTATCAAAGAAACAATTGGCTATGTATTAAGATACTACTTAACATATATAAACAGACAAAGTAGATCTATTGAAAAATTTATTTTAAAAAATTTTGTTGGTTCTTTTAAGTTCTACATAGGAATAGAATCTTTTTTGATATAATTATAGAAGCATGGAATATATCTCGTTCTAATTAGGATCTGTAACTTGTGAATGTACACTGTGGTGGGAATCACTCTGGTGTTTTTATACAGATACACAGGAAAATTTATTTTTTGACTATATAGATACTTCATGTTTTCATATTCCATTCCCAAAGCAAAGCCAGTTTATAGACGAGGGTAGCTTGAAGAGAGCATGGTAGATCCATTTGAAAGACTCTGCAGTGTCTCCGCACTGAGTCTCTTTTCCAAGTTTTCTAAAGTAGAGCCTCCATCCTTTTCCTAAAATGACTATTTTTTAAAAAGCATGAAATGTTTTGAATTTTCATAAAATTATAAAATAGCAAACAAAATTGGTGTTTATCCCTGAAATCTATCACCATAAATTATGTTTCATGATTTCTAAGCATTGGTCACACCCTGTTTCCTAGTAGGTCTAATTGGACCATTGATCATCCTAAGTATAGTTTTTCAGTTCCTCTCACCTTCTGCCATATATTAAAAAAAGGATAATATAAGCAATCCAGCTTCTCTAAAGGAGTTCTATTCTAAGAGATGTATAGGTACCCAATAAATTACTTGTACAAAAATCAAGGATTTTAGAGAAGCAGAGATGATCATTTATAACCCATACTTTTATTTCATATTTTGCCTGTGCAGGAGTATGTGTATTATTATAAAATTAATCTGAGTTAACAACATTGCAATCCATAGATTTGTATGTGGTCTATTCACTGGAGCAAAGTACAACAGAACAGGTCATCTAGCATGTACTGTTTGCCCTAGTAAATGGTTATTTTCAAAACATGTTAGCAAAAGTAATCAGAAACAGTATACATTCATGTGCAAGGATCATTTTATGCATATTTTTTCTTGTAGTCTATTGCCTTTCTTGTATCAGTATTGCACGTAATAACTCTTTCAAATACAGTTATCTATTGTAATGTGCAACTCTAAAGAATTCACAGCTATGAATATGATTCTCATCATAAAGAAGTAACTGACAGTAAAACAATGGAATGACCTGCCAGGTGAGATACAGCACTTTGTGGCATAAGGTGATTTTCTGCAGTATTTGCTTTTCTTTTTCTCTCAGTCACTGACCAAGATATAGATATAGCATTCTCCATAAGCTCCTCTGATCACAGGGTGGTGGGGGAGGAAGCATCTTCTTTTGCACTTGGGCCTTATGCTTTTTTAAGGATTTTTTTTTTATTCCTGTGAACTTGAGCTCTGTAGGTTGTAGTGAGCTGGTATCCAAGGAAGAGATGTTTTGCCAGAAATAAAGTCACGGCTCAATTGATCTGAAAGCTAAGACTAAATAAGGTCATTTTGAAGTTTTCATGCAACTTGCCCAGTACTCAGAGGAAAGGGTTCACTGTACACCGGGTGTTTGATTCCCAATATGAAGAAGAACTTGTATTGCTCCTGGTGTAGTTAGAAAGGTGACATCTGAAGTAATGAGGTTCACATCAGCACTTTCTAGTATTCCTTTTCTCAATAATACTGGTCAACGGAAATCTGCAAAAGCCCATTTAAAGACAGGGTTTCTAGGATCTTGAATCCTGGAATTAACATTTGGGTCAGCTCATTTGAGACCTTTGGTACAGTAAAAATGACTTCTAATTCCTTCACAATTCTACCAAGTAAAGGCTGGGTGCCTTGGCACATGCCTGTACTCCCAGCACCTCAGAACGCTAAGGCAGGAGGTTCACAGTTCAAGACCAGCCTCAGGAACTTAGCAAGGACCTAAGCAACTTAGTGAGACTCTGTCTTAAAATAAAAAGAAAAAAATAAAAAAGGGCTGGGATGTAGCTCAGTGATTAAGCACCCTGGGGTTCAATCCCTGACACCAGAATAACTAAAAAATAAATAAAAATCTCCCTTTTCTTGAGTTGACAGGACCTAGTAACAGTTTTCATCAATAGAATAGGAAAGAAGTTTAGCTGTAGCAATTTCCAGTTTCTGAGCCCAAACCTCCAAAAACTATTAGGTTCCAATTTTTTGTCTTTGGGAACCTTCACTCAGGAGGAAGACATCTGCAATGTAAGAAGTCTGGCTACCTTTAGAGTGTCACTGTGTGAGTAGTCCATACTGACTCCATCCTCACCCGTATGGATTTGTGTCCCCAAAACATTAATTTCTGATTCTGACTAACTCAGGGTGTAAGAATTTATTTTAAAAATTAAGTCACTGCAAATGTAATTAGGTTAGCTAAAATGAGATCATACTGCACAGAGGTGGCACTTAATCCAATATGACTGATATTCTTATAAAAGAATGATGTAATGTAAAGACACAGGAGAAGACAACCAGGTGATGATGGAAGAACAACCTGGCTTGTAACAAAATATGGCCAGCAAAGCTCAGAATGTAGAAGAGGTGTGGAAAGAATTAACAGGTTTGAAAAGGAACATGTCTCTGCTGACATTGAGATATCATACTTCGAGTCTCAAGAACTTTGAGACAATAAATTTCTGTTGCTTTAAGTCATAGAGTTTGTGGAATTTTGTTATGGAAGTCCTAAGAAACTAACACAACTGGCAAAGCACAAGATGTATGGAAAAGCAGCAACAAAAACCTCTTGACCTTTCCATTCTAGCCTATCCATCTACTCACTGACACTGAGCCTAAGCCACAAGAAGCAGATGCTGTAGCTCCCTAATTCTGTTAGTCTGGGGTGAGGCATCTCCCTTGATGTTATTTAGCTTCTTTTTTTTTTTAAGAGTATAACTTATTTAGAATCCCCTCTTGTTGTCCATGATGTGGAGTTATCCTGGTCATGTATACAAATAAAAGGCTAGGAAAGTTATAAACCATTAATTCTACTGTCTTTCCTATTTCCCTTGCCCCTCCCTTCCCTTTGTTTCCCTTTGTTCAATCCAATGGATTTATCTTATTCCCATCCCAAGATCCTCTGTTTTGGACTAGCATCCACATTTGGCCTTTGGTTTTTGGGGATTTGTTTATTTCATTTAGCCTGATATTCCCCAATTCCATCCATTTATCTGCAAATGCTGTAATATTATTCTTCTTTATGGCTGAATAATATTCCGTACCACATTTTCCTTATCCATTAGTCCATTGTAGGACATCTAGGCTGTTTCATAGCTTGGCTATTGTGAATTCAGCTGCTGTAACATGGATGCAACTGTGTCACTGTCGTATGCTGATTTTAAGTCCTTTGGGTATAGGCTGAGGAGTGGGATAACTGGGTCAAATGGTGGTTTCATTCGAAGTTTTCTAAGGAATATCCATACTGCTTCCCACAGTGTTTTCACCAATTTTCAGTCCCACCAACAATGTATGAGTGTACCTTTCTCATTGCAAAAATCACCTTTATTAACCTCTCCTTAACTAACCATCCTGATTGTGCCAACATTTTCTTGCTGTTATTTTGACTCATGCATCATACCTCCTGAGATCCCAACTGAGATTAAAATGTATCAAACAAATAAATACATAATAATAGGAAAAGATGGAGAATGGAAATTATAGCAAAGTTCTGTAAAGAAGCTAGTTTCAAAGGAAGTATGGTCACCTTGACTTCAGGTGTATAATAGAAGGAGCCAAGTAAATTAATTTGTAGCCAGACCTTAACCATATCGGGCAATAGCTACTTTTACTATCCAAACCAAAAATCATACAGTATCATCCACCTACATATATAATTTTAAAATAAACTAAAATCCTTAACTATAATACAGAAAAGAAATAAAAAATAATTTATTATGAAATAGTGCTTTCATACATAACATAATGTATTAGAAGACAAACATTTTCACACATTTCTATAGTATCTTCTAATTTGTGACACTATCGTTTCTATAAACAACTATTCAAAGAAAAATACCAGAAGCCTCTCATTATAGAAAGTGAGCAATCATCTTGGAAGAGTTATTGGCTCATTAGAGAGATTTGTAGCACAGAGTAAAGAGTAAAGTTTGGAACATTTTGAGACTTGGACTCCATGTAGTCTGAGAATAAGTTCCTGCCTCCTACTTAAATTAAAGTCAGGCTGCCTTAAGGGATATTCTATCATGAAAACATTCATTTCCTAATGAAAGAAATCCCACAGAAGCCATTCAGATTTTCTTTATGGGTAACTAACAAAGTGGGGTTATGATCGAAGATTACCAGTTCCCTAAAAGGAGGGAAAAATATTCAGCTCACAAAGACAGTCCAAGATGAAACAAAAAATGACAAATTTAATTAAAAAAATGAGGGAGAGCATCCCCAAAGCCCCTATACTTTTACACCGATATATTAGAGAGATTTGAGAACATAGGGTCCTCAAAAACCAGAATATGCCCATTAAAAAAAACTATTAGAGCATCAGAAAATATATTTAATGATTAAAAAACTGAAAAAAATACCAAAAGAACTTCCAGAAGAATAAAAAGCACAGAAGCAATCACATATGGTAGAAGAAAATATAAAACAAACATATGAGAGAAAAAATAAAAACATAGGCTCAATCCTGTAGAAAACACATGTAAAATAAGCCATTCCCAGTACTGAAGGATAAAATGAGTCCTCCGTTTGAAATAACATTACCTTCTCATCACAATATTAAGAAACAAATAGAATAAACAAAATATGACTTTCTTTATGAAACATCCACAGTATTCAGTATCCTGAGAATAAATAAAAAAATTCTAAATATGAGGTGGGTAGACAAAAACAAGAAGAGAAGCACACTATATACGTTACATTATAATATGTAGAATGATGCTTTATTTATACCAGAGTTCTCATCACCCTTCTGCTACAGTTTGGATCTTTCATGTCCCACAAAGACCCATGTGCTGAAGGCCTAATTGCCATCATGGTGCTATTGGGAGATGATTAAATCTCTGTGAGATAGGTTCAGGTGGCAGTCTTTAGGTCAGAGGGGCATGCTCTCAAAGGAGGTTGTGGAACCCTGATCTCTTCCTCTTCTCTTTCATTCCCAGTCATAAGGTAAATAGGTTTTCTCCATCATGTGCTCTCACCATGATATGCGGCCTCACCACAGGTCCAAAAGCAATGGAACCAATTGATTATGAACTGAAACCTATAAAACTTTGAGCCAAAATTAACCCTTTTTTTAATAAGTTGATTATCTTGGGTATCTCTTGAAGCATGGGGAAGATGAATATTTAAACACCCTGTTTAAACACCCTGTTTAAATATTAAACACTGGAGCAGTTAAGTCTTCCAAGTCATAAACTCATCTGACTTTTCCTTTCAACTTGTTTTGTATCAAATATTCTCTTCCTTGAGATAAATTAAAGACACTGTTTTTGTATCTGAAGGGGAGATAAGTATCTTCCTTGTATATTATTGAAACTTTATCATTCCCAGCCTTCTCTTCACCTTCAAAAAGTCAACAGTTTTAAAGCCAATGACATGAGATACCTACTAATCATTATTTTGGCAGTCATGTATGGTTAAATCGTTCATGTCATATCTTGAAGAGAGAATAAAGCCTTGGCCTACTGTCTCTGTTTCCAATACCCTCATAATTCTTAATGACCTTAATATCCATGCAGATAGCTCATTCAGTATGTGGGCCTCTCAGTTACTTTAATACTTCTCCCTGATGATGTTTTTCTCTGAACATTAGCTTGGCCACTGTAGAATATGGCTGATGACCATATACTAGATACTGTTGTTTTCAATATGGATGTTTCTCAATGTTTGATGAGATTACATCCTGAGAAACATATTTTAACTTGAAAATATTACAAACTGAAAGTGCAATTCACACATTTAAGCTACAGAAAATTCCAGCTTAGTAACTTAATGCACTGCAGTGTATCAAGTGTTTATCATCATGCTTCTGTGGACGATGGGTCTGCAGCTCTGGTTTACTGCTGCTGCCCAGCTTCACAGGAGTATTATACTGCATTTTGGTACCTGGAAAAGATGAAAATTCAAAATCTGAAGTATAGATTTTACTGAATGTATATCTCTTTCACACCATCATAAAGTAAATTTAAAAAAAAAGCACAGGCTGAGCATCATCAGTGAGAGTTTATTCTCTAGTTATGAGTATAAAAGATACTATTTTCTTGTGACCAAAGAAAAATGCACAAGCTCTCGTTTTAAATTACTAAGAATTTCAAGGTAATGACCTTAGAGCATTAAGGAGCACAGGACCCTCCTAAATGTGGAATCATCAGTGACTCCTCGGCACTTGTGTTCAGGAAACCTTTGCTGACTGTAACTACTACGTAATTTAAAATTAAACTTCCCTTTTCTTCCACATCTGCTCTGTCCCTACGCCCCTGCTTACTCTCTGCAGTTCTCTATTCTGATAATTATTGTTACAAATGTCTGTCACCTTTTTACCACTGACTTTTCACTCTTTCTCATCTTTATCATATCTTTGCTCATCTCTTTAGTGAGATGCCATAATCCATGCACTTATATATGTTCTAAATCCCTTAGTGTCATTCTCCATCATGTGGACAAAAACAAGCCCTCTGGTTAATCCAGTGTCAGCTGCTCTATACCTCGAGATCTAAGCAGTTAAATGTGACTGGAGAAAATCACAAAATTATGCTGACTGATCCAGTGTTAAAATCAGCTGCCAACAGTGGGCCTTTAGTGTTGTTTGAACATTTTGCTGCATTTTCCTTTCTCTTTGTAGTAGGCTACAAAGTAAATCTCCTTATCCAAGCATCAAATGCAACCTTTATAATTTATAATCTTATTCAATGACCTTATTTACTAATGTATTGAGAAAATAAAACAATAAACTCTCAACTTCAAAACTATCAATGAACTTGCATTTTTGTCCATATATTCTACCTTCCTTCTTGTCTATAAATATATTGTCCACACCACTGTTTAAAATTTTTTTCTATTATTTCCTACCCAAGGACATTGCCCCAATAATTATTTCACTCTTTCAGTATCTGATTCCTTCTAGCAAATGTAGCAAATGTACTCTCTCAGCACGCCAACAGGCAACATAGACCTCCTTAAAAGCAAACTAAAACCAAAGAGATAGTCTATTAAAGTGCCTTCTCTTTCTCATTTTCTTTCTTTTCTTTTCCTTTACCTTTAAATATTGGACTACTCCCCGAACTTTCTACAAAACGCACATGCACACACATACACACACTTTCTACATAGATACACACACACACAAATAAAATATGTATTTGTATTTCCCCTTTTTGGCTTTAAATACTTGTAAATTTTGATAATTTCCAAACATATGACTCCAGATTAAACTGAAAAACCTTGTATTGGATAAGTAAAGGATATTGAACATTTCCCTTTGTATTTCTAATCAGAGTACCAAAATAAAACATTTAAAACTGAACTGCTGACCTCTTCCCAAATCCCGTAATCCTGTTTTTACTGCCATTTTCTTTATCTTTTAAGTAACTCTGTTCTCCAGTTACTGAGGGCAAAAATATCTCCATCATTCTTGAATTAGTTCTATCTTCACACACCATCTAATCCAGCACTAGATCTTGTTGAGTCTAAGTACAGCATATATCAAGGCTCTGACTATATTTCATTGACTTCCCTGGCGGCCCTTTGGTCCAATACACCAGCTCTATCACCTTCAATCTTCCAGAAGTCTTATAACCAGTTATCTTATTTCTGTTTTTCGGCCATTACAGTAAAATTTCTGCAAGACAAATCTGTCCTCTAAAAATATATTTTAAATCTTATAATTCCTCTGCTCAAAATCCTGCATTGATTTTACAGCTCAGGAAGAATAAAAGCTTTATGATGGTCTGCAAATTGCTGTGTGTCTGAACAATCTAATGCCTCATCAACCTCATCTTCTGGCTCATAGTGCTCAAATGACACTGTGTATTATTTTTGCTTTCTCTAACACATCTAGCAAGCTCTTACCTTAAGTCCCCAGCTTCCTGCCTTCCCCACATGCACTATCTTTCCCCAAATGTACCTATGCCTCACTGCTCTACTTCACATTCTTTAGGTCTTTGATCAAATCTAACCTTATCAGTGTCATATTTATCTACTCATATGAATCTTAAGGAAATGGAAGAAAGCAGTAAAGATATTGGGGACAATTGATAAATGTATTCTTGAAACTCTGTGTGGTTGTTGCATTGATACACACACAAGATGAAATACATCGGTTTTGTAGTTAGATTCCAAAGTCAGAACCCAGAAGAATTAAGTTATGTCTAGTACTCTGTGGCCCAGGTCCAAAGGGTTGAGACATACTCTCAAAGCCTTCTTAGGCCATTGCTATATACTTAAGGTACCTTGCTAAATATTCATAGTTGAAATCCTAAACCTGAATATGATGGTATTGGGAGGTGAGGCTTTTGGTAGATGATTATATAATAAGGATGGCCCCCTCCATATTGTGCCCTTATAATAGAGACCCTGTGGAGCTCTTAGCCCTTCTGCCACATTGAGAAGACAAGTGCCTATGAAATATGAAGTAGGTCCCAACGGACAGCAAGCCTGCCTGCACCTTCACCTTGGACTTACCAGTCTTCAAAACTGTGAGAAAAATACTTTCTATTGCTCATAAGTCCCTTAGTTTATGGACATTAGTTATGAAAACCCAAGTTCATTAAGGCAAACATATATGGAGAATTGATATAGACAGTTCTGATTTTTAGCTCTCGATCCACATGTGGTACTAACATGGAGGATATAACCTTTTCTCTGTAACACCAGTGTATAGAAATTTCAGCAGGAGCTATTAAATTCGGTAGTCTGATAAGGGATTTAGACTAACCATGCATCCTAAGATTCATTTAGTATCTAAAATCCAATTTCTCAGTAATACCCAATATGTGAAGGTTGGAGGAATAAAGAAATCCAAATAACATTAATCCTTATACAACTGCAAATTATATGGTTTCAAGTAATCAAACTCTTCTGGCTGTGGTAGTACATGGTATAATGAAATGTGATGTTGAAACATGTTAGTCAAAATCCCTAATGCAACTCAGAAGGTCATGCATGATATCAGTGCTCTATATTATTTTAAAGAGTATCTAAAAATGAGTTTGTTTATGAGAACTGAGAATTCAGAGACTGACTACCTTTTCCCACTATTTCCAATAATATTGATCTAAAGTGTTCATTATTTTTTGTACTAGGGTTTCTTTATTTTCTGATGAGTAATACAGTGATTAAAAGATGCATCTTATTGTTTAACTCATGAAAATTAACTTAAGTATGCTGAAAATGGAGTTCAGTGTTTATCTGATACATAAAAACACAAATATTATTAAGAAAATAGAAAAAAAAGTTGTATCCGTTTGTAAAATATAGCATGTGCAAATGAGAAAATATTGAATGATAGAAATTTTTAAAATGCCAAACTTTTTAAAATAATATTTTAGTTTTGCAGTTCTACCTGGGAGAAAGATTTTTTTTCAAAGGGAGTAAATATCCTTTGTCCTTGTAGGATTTCACCATAGGATTTCAACAGCATCTAATTAGAATCTGAATAACCAAGACTTTCAGAATCCTGTTTATGGAAACATGTGGATTGTAAAGGGTGTCATTTAAGCAATGCAATATGTTTTTAGCCTAATTTTTTCCTATTGTATCATCTAAAAGATGTGCTTAGAGATTAGGTGTTGTATACAGGAAAGATGAAAGGTAAGTTTCTCTCTAATCATCCCTTTTATTTTGTGGATATTATCCTTGCAGATCAGTTTGATATGTGCAACATGGTTCTAGTGGATTTCATGGGAATCAATCATCTGTACTTGATTTTATTGGCATAAAACTTAACCACAGATCACTGGCTAACTTCTCACAGGTCAAATCTACATACATTGTTAATCAAGGTTTATTACTGCAACAATAAATCTGTGTCCTTCACTATAACTTTCGAATTATCAGTTCTTGTTGGATCAAATTCTGGTTTAACTAGAAACTTCGTTGCATACAATTCAAGAAAAAATTGCCTGCCCAGATGTCTTTTGTGATGTTTGTTTTGAGTTTCTTTCATCTGGAACAAGTATAATCCCACTTCTAATGTTCCGTTTATTGGTTCGTAGAATCTAGTTCCATATTTAAGTTCATAATAGAGGCTGTTATGTGCTGTACATATAGGAAGCAGAACAAGTCGTGGTGGAATCAGAAATCTGTCACTACTCAAGTGTCCATGGCTGCCTCTCATCATCAGTCTGCTATGGGTGGAGACATTATCTCATCAAATTTAATACAATTTTATTCCTCTAGAATATATTATTGGAATTTCTTGAAGTGTGTTCAGTTTAGAAGCCTTTATTTAAAATGAGACTTGGGTAATCATTGTCATGCTAATGCTTTAATTATATATTATTAGCACACTAACAGCTTTTTACATAAAACTATATTTCATATCCTATTTTCTTTGTCAATCATAAAGTCTCTGTGGAGCAAATAGCAATGGAGTCTTGTGCTCCATTTATCATTCTGACTGAGAAAAGACCAATTAGCCCTTGACTGTCTTAGTCAGCTTTTGCTATTTATCGATTTATCTATTTATAACTGTAATATCATCAATTTTTCAAATGAAGATGAAGTTCCAAAATGGCAACTTTGCACCTTTCGATAATTACTTAAGTTCTTTCTGTTGACCTTTGTCTTTCATGTTATTAGTCTTCTGCTGACGTGGTTCTTCCTCTTCTGAGCTCCAAATGGATTAAATGATGCTTCTCTTTGGACATGGATATTTCTTGTGGGAGTTTTTGATTCAGTTCAGATGCAATTGCCTATTGTATTCCTTGTGGCTTATGGCAATCCAAAGTGTTTAATATGTGTATGTATATGTGTGTGTGGGTTGCATTATTTTGACATGGGAATTTAAGGAAATTTTGATTTTAGAAAACACTTTTCCCTGATTAGTTTTCTTGCCACTGACATCTATGTTAACTATTTTCCTAATCAACACTATTCACTTTTTCTAGCTTGTAAAAAATAATTCTCCTCTTTGTCTATTCATTTGCTAGGTTGAAATTAAAGTGCAAAGATACTATAAATTAATGGACAGTTCTCTCTCTAGGTAATAGATGATCATGTTGAGAAAGGATATTCCTCGGATACTAGATATATAATTAAAGTCGAGGCAGTTTTAAATGTGAACCTTCTGTCATGGAAAATGTCCTCTTTTTAAAACTTTACCTGTATTGCTACGATGGTTGAACTTTTATCACAAATTTTCCTTATTTTTAAATAAATAAAAACAAAGATGGCATGAAATTAGTTTCCACAGTATGAAATTATTGACAGCAGCAGCAGACTGAATTCTTAGATAAAGGCATCGCAGTGTGTATGTCTGAAAGGCTGGGAATTTATGCAGCTTGACTCTGCTGCATCTGGAGGTCGACAGCTGGTTATTATGTACACCTAATTTACCGGAGCGGTAAATACCGCAAGTGAAGAGATCAATTCACCAAAGGTCCATGGTTCAATAGGTTTAGCACTTCGTGTTGAAAATAAAATGTGGAATAAATTAGGAAAAGTCCTTTCCCACACTGCCTCAATAATAAAAGATTCCCCACAGTGGAAAAGACAATAAATGAGGTGTCTTTATTATAATTATGTTGATGTTCATAAACCCAGTTTGGATCTGCTTTATGAAACTGTTATAATAATATTAATTGTGTTCAGCCATATAACAGTCCCTGGGCAAATGGAAAATCTATTTTCAATATCAAATTACTCATCTTTAAAAGAAAATAAATTAATAGCATTTCCTACTTACAGGTCATTATGGAAAAATTAAATTAGTGAATTTTCAGAGCACATAGAAAAAACATTTAAAGGAAACACACACTGTTAAGAAATTTATGTAAACCCAGGATAGTTAGCTAACATTTTATAATACAAATCTAAAAAATAAGGACTTGTTACTTTCATTAAGTCACTAAAACAAACAAGAATTTACTAGTTCTGTCTATCCATTGATCCTAAAAAGATTATTCAAATTCATACATTAAAAGTATATATTTTATACTTTATATTTTATATTTTAATGTATCCCAGTGGCTCAGAAGCCTGAGATAGGAGGGTCGTAAGTTCAAATCCACTCTTAGCAACTTCGAGAGACACGAAGCAACTCAGTGAGACTCTCTTTCTAAATAAAATACAAAAAAGAGTTGGGGATGTAGCTCAGTGGTTGAGTGCCCCTGGGTTCAATCCTAGTACTGAAAAAAAAGTATATATTACCCGTTTTCTATTACTGAATTTGAAGAAGAGAGTTTAAGTGTATACAAATGTATAGTTGTGTGGTCACTCCCAAGGCAAAAGATATAGAATCTGCCAAACTCCCTCTAAAGTTTCCTTGAGTTCCTTTGCACTTCACCCCTTCTGTCCCAACTCCATCCCTTGATAATTACCACTCTGATCATTGAAACCACAGCTTCCTTCTCTCTCATGTCATTTATGCACAATAGTGTAGTGGGTAGACTTTGTGCCCTGCTTATTACTTCATTGAGCATGATGCTATTGAAATTAATCAATACTGTGTATGTATGAGAAAATTGGCTTTTCATTATTGAGTTATATAATCATGTTTTTCAACACAGTAGGAAGACCATAGGTTCTAATAGTCTCATATGTATTTTTTGAATAAATAAAAGATAGGAGTTCAAAGTCTCCAAATAAAAAGAAGTGATAAATGTATGAGGAGATGGAAATGCTCACTACTGTGATTTGATTATTGCAGTGTTTGTGTATATATTGAAGTGTCTCACTACATACATATGTACAATTATTGTTAGTCAAATCATTTTAAAAGAAAAACAAACTAGTAAACACATTTGCTAATTTCAACATTATTTTAGCTCTATTCCGCTTTTTAAAAAATCTTAATGTGTGTTATTTTGAGTGTGTGTGGGAGTCAAAGTAGATTTGAGATAAAACAGGGGCTGAACCTGTTTCATATGAACAACTGCTTCATGAACTGCTTTCAACACAAATCACAAACCTTATTCTTACTATTACTTATATTATTCAACCTACAGATAACTGCTCACTATCACATATAATTTTCAAAATAAAATCACATTTTTCCAAACACAAGTTGACATAATATTTTATTTAAAAATTAAGGGCTTAATGGCTTCTGTTTTTTTCAAAATACTTGAGTCATTCTCAACTAACTCCCTCTAAAGCTCCCTTGAGCCCCTCTGCACTTCACCCCTTCCATCCCAAGCCCATCCCTTAATAATTACCACTCTGGTAACATCAAACTGTTCAGGTGACTTCAAGATGAAAATGTCTTTATTAGTGAATATTCATCTTATATTCACATGCTAATTTTGAAATTCTAATTTATTAAATTCAATTTCAGAATTTTTAAGAAACAACCTTTTTTATAAGAATCATTTTAAAAATAAGAGAAAGAAATGGTAGAAAAGCATATTCCTAACATAAATACAGTGTTGCATGGTCTTTGCTAGATGTTTGGAGCTTCTATAATTAACAAGGCTGCAGGAGGTAAGATAACAAATCAAACCAAATACTGATTTTTTATATCTCAAAGTAAATTTTTTTGTGTGTATGTGTTTCTTTTTTTAATGTAAGCGTTGTTTCTAGTTATAATTGCTATTGAATATATAAACTTATATAAATGCTACTTACACTCTGAAATGCAGTGTTGTTCTTGATGTCTAAATAGACTTTGATCTTCCTTAGTCTTTATTCCCTGAAACCTCCCAGATGCTTTGAAAAGTGTTAATGGTGACTCATTTCTTTTCCTCTCACCTTCCCTCCTTTCTTCTAACTCTCCTTCCTTCATTCTTTTTCTTTTTTTAATTTATTTTTGTTTAGTTTTATGCACCCCATCTTTGCATCTCTGAGATCACACTACTACTCTGTTATTGTCTCATTTCATTATTTTGGTCTTATTTCTCTGTGTCTTTACTGTGTCCATTCTTTTCAAAATATTTTTATTGGTGCATAATAGCTAGACTTAATAACAAGGCTCATTCTGACATAATCAGAAATGCATGGAATATAATTTACTGAGTCTACAGTACTTCCACTTTTCTTCGTCTCCTCCCTCCCTTGTTCCCCTTTCTCTACCATAGTGGACTTCCTTCAATTTACTTACAGTTTTCCTTAAATTGGTGATTTATACATAAACATAAAGGTGAAATTCACTGTGGCATATTCGTACAGGGACATAGCATAACTTAGTCCCTCTCATTTCTAAGTTCCACCATTTTCCCACTCCTCCTCTATCCCATCCTCTACTCCATTGTTCTCCCTTGTATTTTATTCTATATGTTTTGCTCTATCTTCCCTGTATGAAAGAAAACATTTGATTCTTGACTTTCTGAGCCTTGGCTTATTTCATTTAGCATAATATTCTCCAGTTCTATCCATTTGCCTGCAAATGTCATAATTTCATTTTTTTTTATGGCTGAGTATTGTGAATACCAAGCACATTATTTCTATCCATTTATTCATTTGTTGACTGGCACCTGATCTGGTTCCAAAACTTGGCTATTGTGAATTATGCTTTTATAAACGTTGATGTGCCTGTATCACTGTAGTATGCGTATGTTAGTTCTTTGGGATAAATACCAAGAAGTGGGATAACCGGGTCATAGAATAATTCCTTCTGAGGAACCTCCATACTGCTTTCCAAAGTGGTTGTACTGATAGGAAGCCTATGGACAATGGATGAGTGTATCTTTTCCCCCACATCCTCTGCAGCACTCATCATTATTCATATTCTTGATGATTGCCATTTTAACTGGAATGAGGTGAAATGTAAATGTAGTTTTGATTTGCATTTCCCTGGTTGCTGTGGATGTTGATCATTTTTCATATTTGTTCGCCATTTATATGTCTTCTTTTGAGAAGTTTCTGTTTATTCTTTTGCCATTTGTTGATTGAGTAATGTGTTTTCTACTGTTAAATTTTTGAGTTCTTTATGTATTCTGGATACTAATCTCCTGTTGGAGAAATAGCTGTAGAAACTTTCTTGACATTGCTGTTTCTTTTGCTATGCAATGCTTTTTAATCCACCTAGTCCCATGTATTGATTCTTGGTGTTATTTCTTGAGCTTTAAGGGTCTCGTTAAGGAAGTCAGTGCCTGAACCAATATGTCAGAGTATTGAGCCTATATTTTCTTTTAGCATTTGCAGATTTTCTGGTCTAATTCCTAGATGTTTGATCCATGTTGTATTAATTTTTGTGCAGGGTGGGGAATATAGGCTCATTTTTCTACATATGGATACCTAGCTTTCACAGGACCATATGTTAAAAAGTTGGAGAAAAGATTGCTTTTTTTGTTATATATAGCCTTTACAATGTTAATATGTTTCTTCTATCCCAAATTGCTTCAGCATTTTTAATAAGAATGGATGTTCGATTTTGTTGAATGCTTCTCCTGACTCTCTTGAAATGATCATGTGATTCTTGTCCTTATATGTGGTTAATTACATTTATTGATTTGCATATGCTGAACCAACCTTGCATGCCTGGGGTGAAACCCACTTGATCATGGTGCACTATCTTCTTAATGTGTTTTTTATTATGTTTTGCCAAAATTTTATTAAGGATTTTTGTATTTATGTTTTTTCAGATATATTGATGTGACGTTTTCTTTCCTTGATGTACCTATGTTTGGTTTTGGTGTCAAAGTGATACAGTTTCATAGAATGTCCCTTCCTTTTCTATTTCATGGAATTATTTAAAAGGGTTGGCACTATTTATTCTTCAAATATCTGTTAGAACTTGGCTGAGAATCCATTTGATCCTAGAATTTTCTTTGTTGGGGGGCTTTTAAATGTTACTTAAATCACATTGCTTGATATTGATCTGTTTAGTTTACTCTAACTAATAGTTTAATTTGGTCAGGTTATATGCATCTAGGAATTTGTCAATGTTTTCTATATTTTCTAATCTACTGGAGGAAAAATTTTCATAATAGTTTCTAATGGTCCTCTTGATTTCAGTATTGGATGTGGTGATATCTCCTTTTTCATCTCTAATTTTGTTGACTTGTGTCCTCTCTCTTTCCTTTGATTAGTTTGGTTACAGTTTTATCAATCTCATTTATCTTTTCAAAGAAAAAACACTTTGTTGTTGCATTGATCCTTCATGTTTTTTTAATTCTCAATTTCACTTATTTTAGCTCTGAATTTAACTATTTCCTATGTTCTACTAATTTTGAAATTAGTTTGTTCTTCCTTTTCTATGACTTTGAGGTGTAACATTAGATTATTATTTGTGATCTTTCTTTTTAAATGGAAGAACTCAGTGCTATAATCTTTCATCTTAGAACTGCTTTCATACCAACCCTGAGATTATGATGTGTTGTAGCTTTGTTTGCATTTTTAATATTTCTTCTATGATCCATTCATCATTCAAAAGTGTATTATTTAATCTCCAGATGTTAAAATTATTTCTACTTTTTGTGGTATTGCTGATTTATAATTTCATCCCATTATGATCTGCCAGTCTCATTCTTAATGTTGTATTCTTAGATTTCAGTTCTTTCCACAATGTCCTATTTTGTTTTTAGATATCACCTACCATAATGGCATCTTTTGTTAGTTTTGAATTGATGATTTCTTACTGGATTTCTCTAGTACTGAACTTTTATTTATCATCCTGATTTTGATATTTGGCAGAATAATTTTCCTCAAATTAAATGTATATAAAATCAATCTATATTTTACTATGAATCACATTATTCTCTATTTGCACAATTTCTTAGTTTGATATTATTATTAGACATTTATATTATATTTTTTTTCCTTTTCCTTTCTTCTAAAGTCAGTAACTATGTCCTGTTGATTTTTCTCTCCTAGCCATCATTTTATCTGCAAGCATCCCTTTTTTTGTAGTCATTATTTTTACCCTAGCTGAGATAAGTGTCATCCATTCTTGAACTATTTTAGTAGACTCCTTTTGCTCTTTTTTTATACATGTCAATCCATTATCCACATATTAGTTACATTAATCTTTTAAAATATCTCTTTCCTTGTTGTATATTCATAATAACAAAATTTAAATGCCGTATCAAATATCAAAGTTCAAATAAGAACACTCTATTAGGTGAAGCAAGAAATTGGCAAGCTGTAAGGATTAAACATGATACTATTAAATTAGATTTAGTGAAAGAATAATGAGTAATGGGCAATAGACTTTGATGTACCTGTACATGTAGGTGGGTGATGAAAACAAGTTATGATTATTTCAAAAACAATTTTTAATTGATTTATTTATATTGGTTCATTATATTTATACATAATAGTAGGATTGACATATTTGTACATGTACATAACATAATTTGATCAATTTCATTCCCCAATACCTTCCCATTTTCTCCCCTCTTTCCACCCTCAAAGGCAGTTTTCACTCTTGGTCTACAGAACTAGGTTTTAAAATATGATCAAAGAAGCACAATCAACAAACCAAGAAAGACAGTGAAGAATAGAAGGGAAGAATAGAAGAATAAGAAGATAGAAGGGAAGTAGTTAAATTATGTAAAGAAACAATATTTTGCATATCTTCCAAGAGTTTTGCTGGTTGAGACTATGGTTTATGGAAGCATCATGGAAATCTTTTGCAACTCTCATTTTATGAATCAGCAATCTTAATAGGTAGCAATCTATCAGAATAAATATCAAATGTTCAGATTACATATCTGTTTAATCATGAAGTTCTGTGGGAGGGACTTTCCAAGACGATGCCACTAATGAAAACTGTTTATTTTATGAGTCAAATTTCAAACCTATTGGTGTTGCAGTCATATGTTCAAAGCCCATGCAGTGTTTTACTAGGTTATAAAATTTACTCACAAATCATTTCCACAAAAAGTTCTCTATTTCCTTTTATAATTTAGCACAGTATTTTCTAAATATCAAAAACTTGATAAATATATATGAATATTTAAATAATTATTCTAATATTTAAATTGTTTTATAAACTGTCCTCTGGAGATATTCAAATTAATTCTATTTCAACAAAGTTATCCAGTCTAGATAAATTATTCTTTGCATAGTCAGGCATTCCTTAAATCAGAATATCTCCAAGTGTAATGATTTTCTCATTTTATATTGAGTCACAAGTTTGTGAGTTTGCTTTGAAGTTCACCCATCTAATAATTCTATTTGAGTGAACTCTTTCTCTTCTGAAATATAATCAATTATCATTAGTACTTTCAGAGAGCTAAAAGACTACAACTAATTGCTGTTGTATATTTTAGAGACGTTTTTCTTTTCTGTGTAAAAAATCTAGTTGCAAATTCTTCATAACCATATACTCTCTTGCATTCTCTATAATTGGGATAATATTCACTATAATGAGAAGCGAATTGAAGACAATAAGATTGATAATTTTATGGTTGCTGGGTTAAATCAGGTTCCAATATGTTATGAATCAATTAACATTTTGGTGAAAGATCATTACTATCTGAGTGTTAGGAAATATTGACCCTATGAAATGCATTGCCATGTCCTTAGGGACTGTGGGGATAGCATCAGAATAAAGACATTGGAGAGTTAGCATTAGGTATATAAACTATGAAAATAAACCTCTTTTTTGCCACAATCCTCTCAAAAAGTTAAGGATTTTTTAGTGATAAAATATTTTATTATTCTGTGAATTGTTTAATCCACAGCTCTTTTGGCTCTCGAATTTCTTGGGTAATAAAATCATCTACTTGAATAAAATGCCATAAATTGTCATCATTTAATTAAATAAACTTTTAAACTCCTATTTAAAGAATAATTCTTAATCATCTCAATTTATATGTACTTATTAAATGTGTTATACTTATTCATTTTTCACTCAATTATTTAATATATCAATATTTGTTTTTTAATATTGTTAGATACTTTATTATTTGGAAAAGTATGTAGTTTATTTAGGTATCTGTTAATGCTTTTGTTTGAGATAACTATGATCAGGAAAATTAATAAATGAAACCAATTCCCTTAGGATTTCCTTAAATCAACATCTTCAGGAAAGTTGAAGCAAAAATTAATGCTATTAGTGTTAATACAAATCAAATCTATTTCAAATCTGTGAGCTGCAGATCCCATGCCTTATACATTGTTCAAAATAGTATGAATATGCATCTTCAAATAAATTATGCATTAAATGAAGCCTGAAAGACAGAAAACAATTAGTGCAGTGAAGGATAGCTGTAAGTTATTCCACATGATATTATGCAGATAAGGTATTAAGTACTGACAACCACAGGTACCTTGTATTCCAAAGCGCAAGTAAAAAATCATCACCTGTCATTACTCTCTAAGGAGGGTCCTAATCAGAATTCATAAAAGGAAAAACATTTTGAACAGAGGCAAGACAGGTAAAAGCCCAGGCACATCCCATTCATCCTAAGAAATCACATTTTCTAAAGTTGAAAGTTTTAAAACTTTCATTCCTTCTCACGTTTCTATATCATCATAACACTTTTGTGTTACTGCTCTTTCTTCAGTTAATGACAGCTCTCGATTTAGCATTGTCCATGAATTTAATTAGTATATAATTCTACTCTCCATATCATTAATTGGTATGCTAAATAGGGAAGCAGCTGTGGCAGAACAACTATTGCAGAAATGCTTAAACTTAACGTCCTAATTCATTAAGAACTGATAACGAGGAGGAAGAGAAACAAAATTTGAAAAATTTCTATATTAGTTTTTATATGTCTAAATATAAGAGAAGTATTACTATAAATGTGACTAATAACAGCAATAATTAAAAAATAAAAGTATTGCTTTTAGAATCACATTAAATATTCAATAGACATTTTTACTAAATTAAGGATAATGATCTGATCCAAAATCAAATTTCAAAACCAACAAAAAAAATCAAAAAGGAAAAACAAGATGTGATCACTGAGTTTTGAAAGTTTTAAACTCTAAATAGGATAGATGATATCTTATCAGGTAATTTTTCCTGTTTCAGAAAGAATCTTTAACTTTCCTGGAAAACAGGAGCCTGAATGGTAGGAAACCATTAGATCCCAAATTATGTATCTTCGATTTCTTAGGAGCATCAATGAAGCACACATGTCTATATGGTGAAATTTTACTGTTTTTAAATAAAGGAACCTATTTATAATTGGAACTTTCAATGAATAATCAGCAAAATTGCAAAACTTGAAACTCAGTATTTATTTTCCAAAATAGTTCCTTTTTTCCTCATCCACAAGTTAAACTCTGCTCCTACCCATCTCCCAACATTTTCCCTCTTCATTGTAAGAGCAATTCTTGAGAAAATTGAAGAACAAAAGCCAAAAATACAAACAAGAAAACTCCAGAAGTTGCTGCAGGAATTTGTTTTCCGAATGCAAAAGGAAGAGTCCTGAGAACTCAGGCATCACTAAGAATTTAAAATATGTAGCGACAGCAGCTGTCATTGACGACTTCTGCAAGTGATGCCAGCCAGCAACAATTTCAATATCAGTACCCAAACTCCTTCGTTAATTTACGAATCCCCTAAGTAGATGAAATCATCCATGGGTGCCTTCCATCTGTTCCAAGAGGTCCCTATGTTTGTCATTTCTTAGATGGGTGCACACCATCCAAGTGTGACCCAAGCTCACAAATCAGCTGTCACGTAGTTGTGAAGGCAAAGACATAGGAAAGTAATTTCAACTTTGAAAATAGTTTTACTCATAAAAATATAAGAATCAAATATTTTGTGACTAAAATACTATGATGTAATTTTACCTTTCTAAATTCCCTTAAAGAGCAAGTTATAATTTCTATCTTCCTTTTAGGGAAGTTTTCTGATTATTTTGGCCCAAAACTGTCTCTGTGATTTACAAAATTTTGTCATCTACATAAAATAAGACACCTAGAAATGCAGAGCATGGATTTCTTTCCTTCATTTCTAATTATAAAATCTCACTTTGTAGATGTTATAATTGTTTTCTTATTTACCAAAGACACATAAAGAATTTTATTAAGAAAATCAGCAAATAATTACAAGAAAACATGAATTCACAGGGATGAAATGGTTTCTTATTTGAAAAGATTTAAGAAGGGGAATGTCTAAGACAACTGATACACAATGCTGTTTATTTTGTCTTAAGATTCTTAAATAATGACCTTACTTTTAAGATTCAGGTAAATATATCTCTACTCCTTAACATTGAACTGATTATTTCTAGAAATGTTAACTTCACAATTGCCCACTATAATCAATCTTACCTCCATGATCGTTTCTTTTCTGTTCATAACTTTAATTAAATACTGTCTTGCATTGTTTCTCTTTTGAGTGGAAGTTTTATATTTCCAATTACTTTGCACATTCTGGGCATAAGGACACAGTAATTAAACATGAACATTTTGAATCAGCCACAGGTTTTAATTCTAACCCATACTCTTTATATGAACTTTGACTGTCCTCTTTTGGTTTTAGTATTTTCAACTTAGCTACAATAGTTAATAATATGCACCTAAGTTTGGTAAAGATTAAATCATGTGAAGAATGCACAGCATTTTATCTAAAACACAGTGGTTAACTATTCAATTAAAAATACTTTCTGTTGTGTGGGTGATACCAAGCCACACTTGATCTAAGACCCCTTACAGTGATTCTTTTAAGGCATTGAATGACACATTTCAGTAATTCCTACTTGTAAATATCCAAACTAGTACTGTTAAAAAAAAAAAAAAAAAAACTACAAATAAATAATCTACAATTGTGTCACCAAACCTGATTTCAATTATCAGCATATGAATTCCGTAAAATGGCCGGTTCCTTTGGCTAGTTCCACCACACATGATACCACAGATGACCCCATGGAAAATGACTTTTCTATAGGCCTTTCTTTCATGAAATCCTCCATTAAGCATCATTCCTCAGGGCTTTGGCAGAGGTCTATCTTTCTGTGTTTTCCCAGTTAATATGTTTTCATCATATTGGAGAGGAAAAAGAAAGAATGAAAGCCTATTGGGAGTTCTTATATTCTCACTCATATCTTCTGAAATTGTATCTTAATTAAATTCACTTCATCCAATTGGAGCATACCTCTGTTTCTTCTCATCTCAAATGAGTATGCCAGGTCCCTTGCCTTGCCAGGACTCTGACACACACAGAAAAATAGTGTCTGTTATATTTTAGTGAGGCTCTTTCAGTGTCCTTTCTTATGACAATTTTCTTGTCTCAGGTTGTGCCCAGGTAAAAGTTTTCTCCTGGAAGCCATCAGGGTGATTTATTTAAAGTGTAATTCCAAACGAATTGCTCTGGCTAGGACTCTCCATATTATATTGAATAAAAGTGGTGGAAGTGGGCTTCTTTGTCTTGTTTCAAATTTTACTGGAGGAAAATTTTCAAATTTTCTCCATTGACTCTGATTAGTTATGGATTTTTCATGAAGGACCTGTATTGTACTGAAGTGCATTCCTTCTATATTTAATTTGCTTAGAGTTTAATCATGCAGGAATGTTAAATTTTATCAAGTGCATTGTCTGCATCTGTTGGAATCATCTTATACAAGGTTTATGATTTTGATTCTTTTAAGCTAATGCATTTACTATGATAGTGTTAATTCATTTATTGGGTTACATAGTTTGAACCACTAATGCTTGAATCCCATTTGCTGCTCATGGTGAGTGATGTTCATAATGTGCTATGGAGTTCAGTTTGCTAGCATTTTGCTAAAGATTTTTGCATCTACATTAAACAAGGATATTGTCCTGGAGATATATTCTTTTTTTCATGTGTGTATGTGTCTGTGCTTGTGCATGTACACTTATCTTTTTTGGTTTTGATATCAGGGTAATTCTGGACTCTGAAAAGAATTGGCACTAGTTCTTAATATGTTTATCAGAATTCAGCAGTGAAGTCATTAGGTCCTGGACTTTCCTCTGATATTTTGAAGGCATACTTTTTATTACTGATTCAGCTGATTTTCTAATTATTGTTCCATGGAGATTTTATGTTTCTTCATTATTCAAATTTGGTGGGTTTTATATATCCAGAAATTTATCCTTCTAAGTTTTTCAATTTGTTGGCATATAGTTGTTCAGAATAGTCTCTAAATGATCTATATGTTTCTGTGGTATCAATTGTAACATTTCTTATACATCTCTGATTTTATTTGAGCTTCTTTTTTAGTCTAGCTAAAAAAGAATTTGTCAATTTCATCTTTTTCAAAAAACCCACTTTTAATTTTTTTGGTGGGGTGTTAGTCACTAACTTATTTCTGCTTTGATTTTATTACTTTTTTCCTACTAATTTTGAATTTAATTTGTTCTTGTTTTTCTTGAGATGTAGCGACAGGTTGTTTATTTGAGAGTTTCCTGCTTCTTTGATGTAGGCATTGATTGCCATTAACTCACTGTTTAGTACTGCTTTTAATGTACACTGTGGGTTTTCATATGTTGTGTTTGTGTTCTCATTTTTTCTCAAGAAATTTTAAAATTTCTCTGCCAATTTCTTTATTGACCCACTGGTTATTCAGGAATATGCTGTTTAATTTCAATGTATTTATTTTATTTTTAAGTTTATTCTGTTTTTGATTTAGAAATTTAATTACGTTGTGGTGAGAAAAGGTACTTGATGTGACTCCCCCCATGTTTTAATTGCAAAGGCTTGTTTTGTGACTAATATCTGATCCCACCATGTATTTATATTAAAACTGTCAAACTTTAACTGCTACAATATTTACTACCTAGAGGAAGTAGTTCAATTACTTCCATTTCCTATTTCCTTCTTCATATTGTATAAATGTGAAGAAGATCCAGATTAAGAGATATCATATTCTTAGGGAATGGGAAAGAACCAAAAAACTATAAATGGGCACCATTGCTCATTTCATGTGTTGTTTATGATCTGTTTTCAAAACAGAATTAAATATTATTTTCCAAATTAGTGATTTTATACCATGTGTCTACAGGAGTTGTACTAATCTCTAGAAAAAAATATAGCATATGACACAGCAGCTGGGGCTGGGGCTACAGCTAGATTGACAGGTGGATAGTGGGAAAATGTAGCATCATCCTTCAGAATCATTGTAGTTTCCTCAGAAGCCAGATGGTAAATTGTGTTCTACAAATGTTGAAAGTTCCACGACTCTCTCCTTTAGGTCATAAAGGATGGATTAATGTTTGACACTGTGGCCAAAGATGTGGCATTACTTAATTTACCACGTTGATGGCTAGTTATAGAAGCTTCCATTTGGTATCACATTCTGAGAGTTATTAAACAGCCTGAGAGCCTAATGTGATAATTGAAACAACTACAAACTATGTAAATCTCAGTCAGATATTCATGAAACCATTGTTTGCTATATACTCATTATCTGACTTGAAATGTCTCCAGTCTACTAGAAGGGAGTGATGATGGTGTTTCAAATCTCCACTATTAAGGTCAACTTGAACCTTTGGAAAAACAATCCTCTAAATGTTTGGGCCCTTTCTTATCTGTATTAGAATTATCCAAGGAAATGCCCATAAGTCACTCTTTGGAGCTGGCTTGAGTAATCACTAGTAACTCCATTTTGGATGGTAGTACCGGTTCTTCCTCCTGGAGATCTGGCAATCTTTTCAGCAATTTTTCGAAACTTGAAATGAGGTCAAGTTTGCAATCTTGGCAGATAATGGTTCCTTTTTAGAAAACAGCAATTAAAGGTCAGATACCTTTTATTTCTCCTGTTATATAAACTGAATAGTGCTCCTCTTCTCCGTCTGTGTATTTTGCACAAATGGGCACTGTTTTCTGCTTACTGTCTCCATAAATATCTTTGGGCTAGCTGGGTATCTTGGCTGTTTATCTAATTCTGCTACTCATTACAATAATTGCATCCACCTGGCTTCTGGTGTCTAAGCACACGCTCTATGGTTTGGGGTTTTCTCATTTCTATTTCTATTATTGCTCCTAGTTCTATAACTGCCTCTCCTTCCCTCAACCTTGGCTTACTGATGGAAAGGAAAATAGCTTCCAAACATTTTAATGATGTTGGTACCCCTCTTACTAACGTACAATTTAATGATGCTGTTTTGTATGGTTTTGGTGAATTGTTGATTTCTCCACATCTTTCTATGAATATAATTATCTGGCAAGAGTTCCCATTTATTTATGATTAATCACTCAAATAGTCCCATTTCCCTGAACTTTCAAAACTGTCTACTGTCTGCAATGGGAATTTGGCCATCTTTCCTTCATTTGACATATTCATTGCTTTTCCAGTCTCTGGAATCTATCCTGTGGACAGTTCATCCCATCTTGTAAAATCCTTGACAGGGTATTAAAATTTGTATCTTAAAAATTTCTCTTAGGCAAATTCTGCCATATTTAAACTTTTCTGTTCCTGTGAGTCAAGAATTCTCAAAACTGAATCCTATTTGTTCTCTCCCAGGTACTTCTAATCCATGAAGACATAGCATCTTTCCTTTCTCATATGATGCTCTGCAAATCCTCAGCTGAGTCATGTCATGATTTAGTATCACTTATGCCTAGTGTGCATCAGGGAAGATGAGGCCCAACCTGAGAGGAAAAAATGCTTTTCATAGGACAGAAACCTCTTCAATGTCATTGAGGGAGACACAAAAAGGAGATGAGCTATTTTTTTAAGCCCCCAAGGTTTAGAATTTTCCAGTATTTCAAAATATTCTTTAGCATCCACTTAATTGTGCACATCTCAATTATTGGAGTTCCATTGTTTCCCAAACTAAACTTTGATACTGCATAACAGCTATTCCTTGGTTGGCCAATAATCATCTCTAGTGTTTGGTCATTTTAGATATTATATGCTAGTCCTGACCCACATCATTCTCCATACCCCATGCTAGAAGATGAGAAATAATAAATTATTCTTTGTTGAAACTTCATTTCAGTCTTTGTTAAGAAGGATCTATTTCAGTAACAGAGACAAATAGGATAGAAAAAGGGTCTGCAGGGAAGAAGGGAGGTTAAGGGAAGGCATTGGGAAATGTAATTAATCAAACTATATTGTATGCATTGCATTTACCAATATTCACAACAGAACTCACAAATCAGTCAGGTGGAGCACACCTGTAATCCTAATGGCTGGTGAGGCTGAGGCAGAGGATCATGAGTTCCAAGCCAACCTCAACAATAGTGAGGCACAAAGTAACTCATTGAGACCGCGTCTCTAAATAAAATACAAAATAGGGTTAGGGATGTGGCTTAGTGGTTGAGTGCCCCTGAGTTTAATCCCTGGTAGCCTCCCCCCTCCAAAAATTCCCTCACAATTCTATGTAATTAATGTGCACCAATAACAAAAGAAGGCTCTGGGTTCATCAGCTTTTTGTTGTTGTGATCAGGACAACTTATAGGAGGAAAAGTTTGTTTTGAGCTCATGCTTTCAGAGATCAAAGGACAGCTGACTACATTGCTCTGGGATGGAGGAAGGTGAGGCAGAACATCTGGCAGAAGAACATGGCAGAGGAAAGCTGCTAGGTTCATGGCAGGGGGAAGCAGAGAGAGAGAGAGAGAGAGAGAGAGAGAGAGTAGAAGGAATGAGGAGGAGAAGATATTATCCCCAAGGGCATGCCCTCTGTGACCCACCTACTCCAGCCAAACTCTACCTATGCAGAGTTGCCACCCAGTACAATAGTCCTTCCATATTATTTATCCATCAAATGTATGGATTTATATTTGTATTTACTGCTTAGGTTAAAATTCTCATAATCTAATAATGTTACATCTGGATATTCCTGCATTAGGGGGGTGGGACACCTCATGTCCAAACTACAACATGATATATTTTAATTTTTCTCTAAATCTTTTTCAACAGTACATTTTCTAAGTATTCTTGAACTATTATGTATAGAGACAGTATGAAAATTTCCATATGCTTTAAATTCTATTCATATTTATAAGAATTTGGTTCTGGGTGTAGATAGCCATTTGGTAATAGTTTTCTGATTTAATTATATATTTATACTTTTGCCAATAATAGAAAATCAATGTTATCTTCTGGAAGTGGAGTAGTATATTATATAAATACAGAAAGGACTTTATATTGCATTGCCTGTAGAACGGCTGAGGCCATCAGACTTGTTATATTTCACCCAATGTATGGAAAAAACAAACTTGATTGTATTTGGGAATAGGGTCCAAGCATAGAGATGCAATGATGGAACAAATGGGTCACTTGTAAAGCAGAAGTCAGCAAATCTGGCTGAAAAGCCGAAGTGCAATGCCTCAACAGAATAAGTGTAGTGAAACAGCTCTTTGGAATTGACTGGGGACTAGATTGGTGTAAAGATAAGATAAATGCTTACAAATGTTAATTAAGGACCTATTATGTTTCAAATATTCTTCTGGATTTTTCAAATAGAGTAGAGAATATGCAGGTCTCCTTTGGTAGATTATATTCTTTTTCTTTTAAATTAATTTATTTTGATTCATTGTACACAAATGGAGTACAGCTGTTGCTTCTCTGGTTGTACACGAAGTACAGTCACACCATCTGTGCAATCATACATGTACACAGGGCAATGATGTCCCTCTCATTCTGTTATTATTCTTACCCTCCCCACACCGATCCCACACCTCCCTTCTCTCTATGCTATCTATCCTTTCTCCATTCTTGCCTCCCTTCCACCCCGCATTATACATCATCATCCACTTATCAGAGAGATCATTTGGCCTTTGGATTTTGGGGATTGGCTAATCTCACTTAGCAGGACAGTCTCCAACATCATTTTCTTATCATGGGGGTTATATTAAAAGACATGAATGAAATAATCTAACCCCCTAACCTCTCCAAGAAGAAATTATTTCTTTGAGTCAGTGGTTTGTGTGTGTGTGTGTGTATGTTTGCAATATCTTTTTCCTATCCTTTTACTCTCAAACTCGGAGTCACTGTACTTAAGATCAATGGATGCATCATGTACGTATTTTTCAATCAATTCCAAAAACTTTACTTTATATTTCCATATGTACCTTAAATTAAGTGCTGATATCTTTGGGTTAAATCACCCATGCCAACATTCATTTTCTATTTGTCAAAAATAATTGTTTCCTTTTCACTTGTCTTGACGAGTTCTTTTAATCAATTGCATTTTTTCTCCTCTATTTTGCTGTTTATTTAGCTGTTACCTCAAAGGTAACAACAAATAACCTTGTTTTATCATAGCAGTGTACTTTACATTGGTACTTTTATCATTTTCTAAGTAATAAAGAATCTTAAAACATTATATTCCGTTTGCTACTTTATTTTTTGTGTTCTTTAATTGGTATTTTTGTATTTTATTTCCACATGTAATTTAAATCTCACAATAAATTTATTAGCATTAGTTTAAAATTCAATATTTATATTTCTCTCCTACTTGTACATTTTATGATTGATATTCCACAGTCTTAATAAAATCCTGTCTAGAGTACTATTTTTCTTTCGAATGAATTCTTCTTATCTATTTAGTGCAAGTTTTTCTGGTCATTAATTCTCTTTGGTTTTGTTTATTTTTGAACATGCCCTTTTTCCATCTTTGTATTTCAAAGGTATGTTCATTGCCTATATGCATTCTGTATCAGAATTTAATTCTGTCAGCACTTTAAAGATATAATAATAATTTCCCTTGTTTTTAATCATTTCTTGAGAAGTTAGTTTATGATCTGTTACTCCTTTGAAGATAAAAGTGTCTATTTCTGGCCTTTTTATTTTGATATTTTACTCTTTTTCTTTGGTTGTGAGAATTATTATAATAGATCTTCATGTTTATACTTCTTTGTGTTGATAATTTCTTTAACTTTAATCTGTAGTTTTATGTCTTTTCTGTTACTTCAGAAAATAATGTGACAATATTTCATCATAATTTATTGTTTCTTTTTCAGTCTCTCCCTTTTTTATTATAGAATATCATTTGTACATTTGGGTAAATTTTTATCCCATAAATCTCTTAATTATCTATATTGTTCTAATTCTCTATGTACTTCAGTTTTTATATTTGTTACTGAAATTCTGAGTTCTCTAATTTATTAAGCCCATTTTATAAAGTCCATCCTTAATTTCCTTTAATGTATTATTAATATTTATAATCTTCAAGGACTCTTACAGATTAAATTGACTTGATATATATTTCCATGTTATCTAATTTATTGATTATAATTCTCTATTTTAAATTCCAGAACAGATAACATTAATATCTTGATAACATGTGAGTCATCTATAGTGTGTCTTTATTTCTCACTATTTTTGTGGTCATTCTAAAAGTTTTCTTGGTATATTTAATAACATATTATTGAATACCAGATGTAGATAATATCACCTTCCTCAATGAGCATTTAATTTCCCTTTGCCATGTAGAATAGAAACTATCAAATAACATTGATCATCTTAAAGCTAATTTTAGGTGTTATTGAATCTGGTCTTTTGTTGTTATTGTTGTTTATTTGTTTTCAAATCCAGGGTATAGTTCTTTCTCTTAAAGCATAGCTGTACCCCCTCAGGCATAACACTATCTAGTCTTAAGGAAGCAGAAGTGTTTTCCAGGGTCTGTCTATTCAGAGACTTCCCTTCTCTTTACTAGGTGAGACTTTTTCAAGTTTCAGTTTGCTGATGCTTTTGCTCAACTTCTATTCCCTCTGATAAGAATTAGAAAAAGCCACAAGAGAGTAACTGCTTCTCTTTCCTCCAGGATCGTGGTCTCTCAAGTCCTCACTGCCTTAGTGTTTCCTGATGATTTCAAAATCACCTTCAAATATTGTATACAACTTTTATACTCCATACATACCTCTCTGTGGGATATTTTTTTCTGAACCAGCTACTCTATCATGTTTAAAAACAGACAACTGCAACTGCGACAATATGAAGAAAGAGTATACCACATAGAAGGAAAACTGAGTACAAGAACATTTGTGAATTTTGAGAGAGGTGTTTGTTGTTAAGGTATTAGGCTATGGTAACCAGAATAGAGCTGATAAGTTGTGGTATATGAATTTGGAAAATAATCTTATAAACATATACTAACAAGAAATTTGTTTTCATTTTATATGTATTTTCCCATCTATCAGGCTATTAATTTTAGGAGGGAGTTACAAGGACTAATTTATACTAATTTAAAAATATCAGGATCTTCTTTTATACAAGGGTAGTAACAGAAACTGAGATTACCATCTAGACTGAAACAATAAAATAGAAAATATGGTTTTAAAGTCATTGACATTAGACAATAAAGGACAGTGGTCCTTGAATGCCAGGAAACAAAGAGATAATCTGTACCATTGCTGCAGCTTACAGTCTGAGAGACTATCAAGGGTGGAGGAGGGAGGAGGGACTGGCATAGGTAGGGCTCAGTGTCTTCCTGAGTCAAAAATTCTGAAGTGAGGCTAGGGAAGGGCAAAGATAATAGAGCTCACAAAGGAGAGTCCAGGTGGTTGGAATCTACAAAGAAAGGACTCTAAAGATCTGTGGACTAGACCACTCAAGTCTTGAGGTGAACCTAAGATTTGCTGCTTCTGCAATAAAAATGATACCAGAAAGGGATTTCTGGGGACCCTAGATCAGACTAGAAAAGTTTACGTCTAAAAACCATCCCAATGTATGATTCCATCTATATGACATTGTTAAAAATGCAAGCTTATCTGTAGTGACAGTAAGTCATGAGTTGCCTCAGAATCTGGTATGGGATTCTTGGATGTAGGGATTACTGATTAAGAAATTGGGCTGGTGGGAAATATTGGGGATGATGAATGCTTTCATTAATTTGATTGTGGTCATGCCTTCATAGGTTTATACTTGCATCAAGACTTAAATTGTACACTTTAAATCCAATTTATTTCAGTTGCATTTTAACAAAACTGAAAACAACATATTTCTAGGTGGTAAACCTTTAGAATTGTGTTAAGAGCAGAAGACAGATCAATTGGAAGTATTTTCCAACAGTTCAGATAATGAGGATGACAGTATTGACAAACCATGAAAATGTTGCAAAAGGTGAACTTGATATATATCTGGGAAACTTGGGATAGTTTTAGAGAGTGATATAGCTGTGTGCCATTTATTCAATCAATGGTTATTTAGAGTTCATTTTGTGTTATACTAATTCAAGGCACAAGTAATATGGAATCCTCCATAACTTCAACAGAACACTTGAAATTCAGAACTATAGAGAAAACAAGCCAGGAAGCTTCAATTTCAACAATGAACTAAGTGAAATGAAGAGAAAGAGAAGAACTCACTTGAGGGACTTCTGAGAAAATCTTAGAAATGGGACACTGATACAAGTTATATGGAGGACTGTTTTTTAAGCATGTCTGTTTTCACAATGATCAGAGCAACTTAAATGGAAAGTAGCCTTAGAAATAGTATTATTTTCCTGTACCATATGTACTATTTTCTATGCAGAGGCATGGTGAAATTTCATCAGTAAAGAAAATAGCAAATAATGCGTGCAAGATTCTCATCTCTATATCGTGAATAGATATGATTGAAAACCATGAACAAAACACAAAGAATAATCAATATCATCATTCTATTTCCCATGCCCTTGATTTGACAGTTTCTAGCAATAATCCTGAGCTAACTGGTGAGTTTTCAATATGTGTGTTCAATTACCTTTATCTATATTTAACACTAGCTTGTTGATATCATTCACTTAAAAGAGTCTCAGCCTGGAGAATATTTGCCAGTATATCATGAATTTCCATATTTAGTTTTTATACTTTTTTACTTGATGTAATAAATTAGGTGTATTGTTTTATTCACACATGACTACTTTGCAATTCAGACCTTGGCAGCACTTTAGAATTACAATGAAATCATCATAGGGAACAGATATCCATGCCTTATTTCTTGAAACTGTCACTAAGCCATGCCAAGCTGGGGAGAGCACACATAAACACATATATTAAATATAAACTCATTTCAGATTTACTAAGTAAGAATGTAGGAATAAATGGTGAATTATCATTGAAGACAGTTTAAGGAAGAAATAAAAATAATCTTAAGCAAAATATTTATAATTGAACTTTAGCAATGTCTTACTGTGTAAATAGATATGAATGGTGGAAATTTTGAAAATTTATTTTTGGTTTCATAAAATAAATTGGGTGATAAGATACTCTAAGATTACTATTCTTTTGGATTTTCCTCTACCTCTGTCCCACTACTGAACTAGGAAGTGTGATAATAATTTTATAATTGGTATTTTAGATACAATAGGAATATTCATATTTTAGTAATGCCATCAGGATAATAACACTGATTTTTATAGAAGAAGAGAAAATGTGATTCAAAATTAATACTGTTGTACAACTTCATTCTTTCACACCAGAAAAATTTTTAAAAATGCTTGGAAAGTTTATTTATAGCAACTAACATGTATTCTGTTTCTTTGTGCAGACATCCAATTGCTACAAAAAACCCTAAGGTCTGTCTGGAAGCTTACAATGCCCATATATCGACCTCAGACTATTGTTTCACCTTCATTCTCTCAATAAATTGCTTGAATTTAATTGCAACAATTATCGGAACTATGTGGTATATACCATTATCAAACCTGTATTTATGTTATTGTTCCAGTTTCAGAGGTCTGAATTTCTGTTCTTCTGAAGTTTTAGAAAAATATGTGACTCTATTCTTTGCATGAAAATATAGACAGAATATTAAACCACATATTGATAGCTAGAAAAAATGGGTTATTTTATTTGTCAGTTGAATTAAACCAATGAATGTAATAGTCAGTATCCCTAAGACATTCTTGGTTTGAAAGATGATAGAGAACTTAATTACTGGAAGCCATTTAGTGGAAACCATTTAGTGGCTGAAGGAAAAGTAGCATGCCTTACAATTAATATTAAGTTTTGAGTCATGCATGTAAAATCCATACACAAGCACTTGACATTCCAGAAATCATGGCATGCAAAAGATTTAGACATAGTAGATTGCCTTAATTTGGATTAAAAAAATAAAGCAATTGCATCTCTCACCAGGAAAGACCTAGAGCTGTTGGAAATAGATGCCCAACTCTCTGAGATAAATACATTTCCAAATAAAACCTGTGACTAGAAGTCACTGTGCTGATTGGGTAAATGCTTTCCTTGGCTGCATGGGAAATTTGTCATTGCTGGACTGGATTCCATTACTCCTAAGTGTTGCAATCCTCTCTAAACAGAGGGACATCATTCCCCTTTATTTATAGTGCTGTAGATGATGTACAATCCTAAGTATCTTAAATTGTATTGTATTCATCTGTTTCAAACTGTTGGTGAAAACTGATTAACAAAAAACACAAAATAACTTGGAGTTGTGTTCAGATATTTGCTTCCTCACTTCTTCTCCCCCAGGGCCAAGGACTGAACCCTGGGCCTTGAGTGTGCTAGGTAAGTGTTCTGCCACTAGGTAAATGCCCAATCCCCAGTATCTGATTCCTTTTGAAAAGAATGATATTACCATCAGAAAGCTGAAACTGTGCATAAAATACTTGATATTACTTATTCCTAATGATTAATAATATCTTAATTGGAAAACACAGAAATGCAATGAAAAAAAATCTCTTCACCTAATGAACGATTCTTGGAACTTTGAACTTTTCTTCTCCCACTTTGACCCTCTGTCCCATTCCTGGTACCTGAGGACATTTTGTCACTTAGCCTCAAACCAGCCATCTTAATTTCTTCTTCCTTCCTTCCCTCCTTCCTTCCTTCCTTCCTTCCTAACTTCCTTCCATATGTCAGAATCTAAGTTGCCAAGGCTGATCCCAAATTTGCAATTCTTCTGCCTTACTCTCCCAGAAGCTAGTATTACTCAGAGTCCTAGGCCTATATGCTAATAAACTATCCAAACAAGAACAGATACAGAGGGACATGATCATTGTTGTAACTAAATTTGCCTCTTCTTATTCATTCCTTTCTATTAAGATTGTGTATCATGATGTCCCAATGCTTGGGAATTTTTGGAGGTAAAGTTTATGTGCTGCCCAGTGATAGTATCACATAGAGACTAATCATACTTGACTTTAATGTCAGTTTGTCAGCCCTCAGCAGAAGCCTCAGAGTCACATGTTTCTCCCATCCTTAGGCTAAAGAATACTATGTCTCCAGCATCCACAGACAGTGGGGGGTGGGGGTTAGGCATGAAGTCTCTGGTGTCCTCAGAAATCTTGGAATGGATCCACCTTTTGACCCAGTCATCCCACTCCTTGGTTTATACCCAGAGGACTTAAAATTAGCACACAACAGTAACACAGCCACATCAATGTTTATAGCAGCTCAATTCAGAATAACTAGACTGTGGAACCAACCTACATGCCCTTCAACAGATGAATGGATAAAGAAGATGTGGTATATATACACAATGGAATACTACTCAGTAATAAAGAAGAATAATATTATGGCATTTGCAGATAAATGGATGGAATTGGAGATTATTATGCTAAGTGAAATAAGCCAATCCCAAAGAAACAGGGGCCAAATGTTTTCCCTGATAAGTGGATGATGATATAGAATTTGGTTGGGGAGGAGGGTGAGAGAGGAATGGAGGATCATTAGATTATGTAGAGGGAAATAAGAGGGGGAGGAGGTGGGGGCATAAAAAAATGTTGGAATGAGACAGACATCATTACCCTAAGCACATGTGTGATTAACAAGAATGATATGAATGTACATCATGCACAACCATAGAAATGAAAATTTGTACCCCATATATGTACTATGAATCAAAATGAAGTGTGTAAAAATAAAAAAATAATAATAATAAAAAGAATACTATGTCTCAAATAGCTTTATGCTTATCCTATTGTGTGTCTGATGGAAACTTAGATTTTGGAGTCACTTGTTACTTGTTAGTAAAAACTAGTGTGAAAATTGTTTTGTAGACAGGAATCTTGTAAAAAGTGCAAATTCTAAAATAGGTGCCATTGACTTCAGGAGCTGATAGTGGTTCATAAGAAAATTATTATCCATAGTTGAGAAAGCAATAATTCATTTATTCAGTTGAAAAATAGTTGTTAAATATGTTTTTCTTACCTTGGAAGGGAGATTCTAGGCCTAATAAATCTATGATTTTAGGCAAAAGTAGGAAAAGTGGATGTGGGAAACATGCTTTGGATGTTATTGACAATGTATAAAAGGGTCATATATGATTCAAAACTTACTAGATTATAAGCATAAATGAGAGTGAGTGTAGAGAACCTCATGGATTTGGAATGTGCGGGTTTTAAAAGTGCAATAATTTTCCATTAATTTATTAAAGATTAAGAAATGCTGGTTCTTAATGGATGAATACTGTTACTTAAAGAATTTCTTAATTTTATCTTTTTAACAGCTGAAAAGATGCATATGTTTTGTTCAAACACAAAACTAATGGTGAGGCTATCATGCTCTTTGTTCAAAACTCTAAAAAGTATAATGTAATTTCTAATAAATATATTCAAATAAACAAAATATTCAGGAAAAAAGAACCACATTAACATACAATTTACATAAGTACAAAGGAAAGAAAATAAATCATTTTCAAAAACATGAATTTGTTTTGTTTTCAAATTATTGTTTTATTTCAAAATAAATGTAAGTTCTCATGCAATTATAAGAAATAATTCTTACAGACCCTGCTTGCCCTTTACCTGGTTTTTGCCAACAGTAAAATTTTACAAGACTATTGTGCAATCTCACAACCAGGGTACTGACTTGATAGAATCAAGATACAAAATAATTGTTGCTGTGAGAATTCTCTTTCACACTTCAACCACCACAAACACTTCCTTCTTCACCCTTAAACCCTGAGGACCACTAACTCATCTTTTCTCCATTTTACTCCCCTGTTATTTCAAGAATGTTATGCAAATGTAATCATACATTATGCAATGTTATAGACGAGCTTTTTCACTCAGCAAGTGGCTATGGGGATACAGGTAAATTGCTACATGTATCAGTATATTTTCCCACATTTGTATCGTTCAATAGTGTTCCATGGTGTGCATCTATCATGGTTTGTTTAACAGTGCCCCTGTTGAAGGACATGTAGGTTACTTCCCATTTTTTTGTTACTGCAAATAAAGCTAATATGAATATTTGTTTGAAAGGTTCTTAAAATTAATTTTCATTTCTCTGGGATAAAGTCCCCAGGAGTAATTTTAAATCCAAATGGCAGTTAGCATGTTTGATTATTTAAGAAACTATTAGATTATTTTCCAGAGTGGATGTGTAATGATACCACAATTTGATTTCAGTTATCAATATCCTAATGGCTAAAGATATCAAGCATCTTTTAATATCCATGTTTACCATCTCTACATTCTTTTTTTTACTTTGATCTCATCCTTTCTTTGTTCTTTTTAGATACACACGAGAGTAGAGTCTATTTTGACATATTATAAATACATGGAGTATTACTTATCTTCAGTGAAAGGTCTGTTAAAAATGTTAAAATGGATTTTTTTTCCATATTGAATCTCGAGTATTTTTAAAGATATTTACTAGATGTTCAACTTTTGATGGAGCTGTGGCTTCTAAATATATTCTCCTGATATGTAGCATGCTTTCTTATATTTTCAACAGTGTCTTTCAAGGAGAAAAAAAAATGTTTCATTTCTATTTTATGAAATTATATCAGATTTTCATCTGATTAATTATATTAAAAATTCCCTTTCATGGATTATACTTTTGGTATCATATCTATGAACTTGTTTCCTAGCCATGGATACCTAAGATATTTTTCATGTTTAAGTAGGTTTTTTATGTAAAAAGTAAAGTTTAGGGAGAAAGTAATGTATTTGTCAACAGACGTCCAATTTCTGCAGCTCCATTTCCTGACAAAACTGTACTTTCTCCACTGAATTGAAAGCAGTTGGCTTGGCTCTATTTGCATCGGTCTATTCCTGGGTTCTCTGATCCGTTCCATTGATCATTATGTCCATTCCTTGCCAAAATTGTACTTTCTAAATGAGGAAAATTCTGAGAGGAATATATCGACCCGGGAATGACTTGAAGAATGGATAGAGGTAAATCATTGGTGTTTTTAAAAGTTTTAATGAAATCTCTAAATATGTGAACACAGTAGCCCAATTCTCGCATGTTTATAAACTTTTTATTCAACTTCTTTTCATATCTTCCTTCTGGTACTCTAATCTCTAGTTTAAGTAACATTCAGCTTTTCTTCTCATAAATAATTTCCTCGAGTCCACATTCTGTAAAGTTCTCATCAGCAGCAAATTAATTTAAGGTCTAATCACACTAATGTTCCCGGATTAGAAATCAGTTTCCTCTGGAAACCTGACACATCCAACTCTCAGATTATATACTTACTATGTACAGTGACAGAACAACAACGCTCCCTGTGAACAGAACAGTATGATATGTGTAAATTGCCTGTCTTTTTATTTTACCACTGGGAGGCAATTCCCCATTGGCCAAAAATTCTAACCATCTTTGTGACCATATCAGGTCTGCAAGGTCTTGATTGCTCTTGTTGAAGTTTGTAAAATGCAACCTCAAAGAATGAGATAATCTCTCTTCCAGGACCAAAGAGCAGTTTTGGTTACTGCTTACTGTGAAATTCATGGTTCTCCAAACAGTGCTTCTCTCCTGCATCCTACTGTGTGTGTGTAGGTATTCACCTGGTCCCACAGGGCATAAGCTGTAAAAGGAACCAATACAAATGTGACATTCAGTGGTTTACTTTGTCACAAACAATACATTTATGTAATTCTCACCTGATGTTTTTAGTTTTCTGCCCCCATCCATGAAACAATAATGGATTTACTTAATATCACACATGCAGGATAAAATCAAAACCCTCACTCAGCAGAAGGGAGCAGTTCAAAACTTTCATCATTATGACATAACAGATATGCAGTCTACATTTAACAATTACACGTAAAATAATCAATTTTTGATAAATGGAGGAGTGAAGAGATACAGTATACAGGCTCAGTGTTGAATTGGACTGATGGAATAAGAGAGCAAAGTGAATTGAGGAAACACCCCATGTGGATTCCTCCTTTACAACAAATCAATTCAATTTCATCCTGCTAACTATTAATATTAAATTCATCCTGTTATTGCTTATTCATATTTTGTTTTACATTTTAATTATAAAAAACTAACATTTTAACTATTAAACTTTTCAGCCTCAAAGTTTACCTCATTTCATCTTGATAACATGAGAGTGAGACAGGATATTATTTTTCAAAAGAGGACACTTAAGTTCCGCACAGGTAAAGTGACATACTTCAAATGAAATGATTCACAAAACCACTTCCAAACCTACAAAATAATTCTAATTTTTCCATGTGCGGATATTATTAGTAGGCTTTGCACAGTGAGTTACTTCGAAAAGGAAGTTCTGACATTTCTATGTAAAATTGAGGAGAATAACTTGGTTTACATCATTCACTCTTACCACTTTGACATCTAGATGAGGGTGATATCAAAGCCTATGTTGTTAAAGATATGTAGTCTTTAAAATTACTTAAATATTATCTTCCTTTGGATTTCCCCAAATTATTCCATTCCCAAATTATCCAGAATGTAGCTCAATATCATCTTAGTCAATTACCTTTTGTGTTTTTTATATAGATTAATAACTTCATTAAAATTAAAGTTTATTAAAAAGAATTTGGTGAATTCCTACTACACCCAGGCAATTTTGTATGTCTCAAATACTTGAGAAAGATAGGAAAGGTCCCTAATCTTTGAACATTTATCCCCTGGCAAGGTATGCTCAGAATATTCATCTACGATATCTCTTTGGTTGCAGTTCATTTCCAGATACTTGATAACTCTGCTCCAGTAATGGCAGTTTGCACCCTATTGTCTCACCATAGGGTTTCTTTGGTTGTTGTAGAACCTGAAGTTGAACCCAGAGATACTTTATCACTGAACTACAGTCCCAGACATTTTTATTTTTTATTTGAGACCCAGACTGACCTCCAGTTTGCAAACCCCCTGCCTCAGCCTCCCAAATCTCTGAGATTACATGCATGAACCACCAAAACTGAAATGTTTTTGTTATGTCTTATTTGTTATTATATTAGACTTCTTCTGACTAGAATATTTGCTCATACTAATACATACATATAATTCCATCTGTACACTCTGTGGAGTAATATTCCAAATATTAGATCTTGTATGCATCTACCAACATAGTGTAATACCTAAAGTTGCATTACAATATGGATCTAACCACTTTTATGCCTCAAATTATTATTAAAGTTTTGATTAAAATGACATAAATATACCACCAGATAGGCAAAATTTAAAGACTCCTTAATAAAATGGCAATATTAATAAATTATAATAATAGCAGCTAACATTTATGCATTGCTTTCTCTATACTTGACATTATTAAAAAAGTTTTACCAATTATTTAAAACAAAAATTACTCAAATCACACATTATTATTATATTCACATTATCACACATATGGTGATAGAAATAGTAGCAATAGTATTTTCAGTTCATAAAGAAGAAAATATTGGTGCCTATTCATCTGCATTCATCGTACATAGTTTAGAAGAAACAATGTGAAGTTCTGTTGGATGTTCATATTTCCCTTGCCTTAAATATCTCTGTAACACATACACATTGATGGGAGTGAGAACCCATTGGGTTTTTATAACCTAACCTGTGTCTTTCTTAAAGTATTAGAGAAGAGTTGACTTTGTATTTCTGTGCCTGTTGGGAGAGTCATGTAGGGATAGCTGAGCTGGTGGAACATATGAATCATAACCAGTTTGTTACCAGAATCCTGACTGAAGGCCTGGCTCCAAGGATCCCAATAGACCGGGCCCAGTCATTCACTGCCAAAACCAAAAATAGTACTGGAGTGGTGGTGATGTTAAAGGAACCTATGCAGGATGACCATACCAGGAATACAGTGTGCAGTCTAATAACATAAGGTCTGTCTTTGGAATATCAGCCACAGCTTTGGGGGTCCATAGAGAAAGGAGAAAGGCAAATTTTGAGATTCGCACAGCTAGCAATCTTGTTCAGCCTGTGATCTGGTTGATCATTATCCTGTGAATGGCAAAGCAGAGTTTCCTTGGTGTCAAGGAAACTGTAGCTGCTCAGGGACCAGTTTCATTTCCCATCCAAAGGTGTTTATCTGTCAGTTTTGTGATCCTGGAACCTAAGATACACCAAGGGAAAGAATAATTCATAAAACAGCAGGTCAGAAGGAGACAAAATGGAATTAGGTCAATGATTTTGTCCTCCTTCAAAATGGCCTGGTTATCCATCACTAGCACCTCTTGCCCTGAGAATATTTATCTATCCTCCTCCTTAACAGGACAATCTCCATGTTCCTCCCTGGAACCAGGAACTGGTCAAATCATTCTAACACAGCAAAGGCATTAGTCTGAATTATTGCAGGTTACCTCCAAACATCATTTGACACTTACAAAAAGGGAGGATTTCAGATCTGCTTTACCTTCTCCACCCACCCAACTGAAGTCCTGCCATTCTAATTACACTTCCTACTCTATTGAACTTATTACCCCAGCTTCCTTATGCCCTCCTGAACTTTTCCAGCTAATGCAGAATCTTCATATTGTTCACTTAAATCTCTTCCTATGCTCCATTTGAAATTGTCTACTCTTATCTTAGGAGAGACCTAATTATCTTAAGCATGTAGCACGCCCCATAATTAGTTAAGCAATTCCTTCTCTGTCTTTCCATGGAACTTTTTGTTTTTTAATTAACCACATCTTTTAACAGGGTGGAATGTAATTATTTCTTCAAGTGTCTTTCTTAAAACTAGAATAGAATCTCTTCAAGGAAAGAGTCATTTCTAATTGATCTTAGTACACTTGGTTCTTATTTCAGCTTTTGGCTGAAATTATAAATGTTCATAAATATTTGGTTAGTCATTTTATTAATAGAATATGTTTTTAAACATTGCAATAACTTCCTAGAAATTCAACTATCATTCCATATATTTGGACAGAAGTTTTTGGTGCTTTTGTTTTATAAAATATATTTGCTCCTTTTTAATTTTCATGATTGTAATGAGGATTAGATCAAAGAAAACTAAATTTTTTTGGTGTAATAAAAATTCAATGACTTTAAAATGTACCATATATTGACTATTTTAAAATTTCTTATTCTGATTGAATCCAGTTGCATTGTAAGTTGTCTTTTAATTAAAACAATTAGATAACTATAAAATGAAGTCAAGGAAACCCTGATAAATGATGTAACTTCAATCAATTTGACCACAGATGCTGTATCTCCCATGCTGACTCCATAGTTAAAATTTTGCTGTGTAAATATCCTTGGGGAATTAAAAACTTGCTTAACAATTTCTTTATGAAGCTGTGGAGACATCAGATAACAAAATCTACTAGAAATATCTTCTTGTTTATTTTAATCAATTCTTCTTTTGAATTATTACCCACATTAATCCGAAGGAAATATCCCTGACTAGCATCAGCTTAATCTATTTGGAGAAATAAGAAAACTTGAAAAGATTATTTGAAATATCTGGAATTATATGTAGCTAAACAAGGGGCTGGATGGAAACTGATTTTCTTTTAATAATATGTCTTTAAAGGGACTTATTTCCAGATTAGTGCACTAGACTTTACTGGATCACTTGATTATTTTCCTTGGTATTTATACCTTATCTGACATGGTAGCTTCATAGCATTATAAAGAATCCTCTGAACAAAGGTGAGTTCAATAACATCCCAGGAATCCTGACCTACAAGTACATAGGTAATTCAGTGTTATTTCCTGCAGGCTAAAGCTTAGGTAGGAGTTGGTTTAAAAGTGGAGCAGGGAAGTTCAAGGAAAAGAGTGCCCCAAACCATCCTGAGATAGGCTCATTTGCAATTCCAAATAGGGAAGCACTAAGTGTCAGTGCGATCAAACCAAAGCATTTGTTGGGGAAATTCACATTGTGCTGTAGCACTTTCTCAACTGACAAGAGGAAAACAGCTACTCTACCTGGGTGTATCTACAAGAGGGATTCAGGGTGTGCAGCTGTCACAGTATGGATCTGGAATGTCCCCAAAGTTCCATGTGTTGAAGACTTGATCCTCAGGCGTGGTGCTATTAGGAGGTGGTGGAAATTTCAGGAGGTGGGGCCTACTGGAAGTTGGATCATTGAGGGGTGTCCCTGGAATGAGTGCCGGGCTCTGGCCCCTCTCTAACTCTACTGCTTTCTGGCAGCCATGACAGGAGCAGCTGTGTTGTAAAATGTGCTCCCCACCACCATGTGCTGACTCGTCACAGGCACACTCAAGGACCCAGTATGGATTCAAACCTTCAGTGAAGGACACTCTAGGTCATAGAGTACGTAAGGCCTTCTAGGTTTCTTCTTCAGGATGAGAGAAAAAGCAGAAAATCTGTGGGACCCTACAAAAGGTTCAGAAACTGGGCTTGGTCACAATACAAATTGCATTCAAGTTTCAATCCCCAGGAACACATTCACAAAGAAACAGAACATTCAACTACTGAATTCTGTAGAACCTTTAGAAAGATACAGTTCCTCTACTAAAAAAAAAAAAAAATATATATATATATATACACACACACACATATGTGTGTGTGTGTGTGTGTGTGTGTGTATCCTAGTGCAGTTTTGAGAATTAGCATTAGTTACTCTTAACTGAGGATTTGTATCATCTTAATTCAATTTAAACAATAATTCTGTGAAATTGACACTATTGTTGCTTCTGTTTCACTTATGATAATGCTAAGGAACTTAAAGGTCAAAGCAAGGAACCAAGGAAAATACTGCTAATTAAGAGTGGCTCCGAGTTGGGTGCAGTGATACATACTTGTTATCCTGGGACTTAGATGGCTGAGGCTGCAGTATCACAAGTTCTAGGACACCTTGTGCAATTTAAAATGACTCTGAGAAACTTAGCAGAGCCCTGTCTCAAAATTAAAGCAATAAAAGAGCTCATGTTGTAGATTACAGGTAAAGTATCCCTAGTTCAATCCCCAGGGCACACGTTTGTGGGCACATGCACACACACCCATACAAACACACACACACACACACACACACACACACACACACACCCTTAGTAGCTGAGAGAGGAGCTTGGGGCATGTGGCCCTAATCCAGTTTAAAAATCAATGAAAATTGCTTAGTAAGCATCTCAAAATGATTTTGACATTATTACTACTGAAACTAGCCTATTTAAATTGACTACATAAGACAAAATATCAAAAGATTTTTCTTCTCTCACCCATGTGCTCTGTTGAATCCTCTTTTCCAACCTTCAACAGAAACTTGGTATTTAAATGCTTTATCACTTTATAGATATTGAAAGAACAGTTTATCCATGGCGGCTGGCACTGCCCAGAGTGGCTGCACCAGGTCTTGGCAGGTGGCTTTGAGCCAGCAACTCCCAGATCTGCTACTTATGCTGCATCTGCTGCTGCTGCTTCTGCTCTTCTCCTTAAAAGCTTGCTACTGCGGAAGATGCACTGGACTCCAATTCTTCCACATCTGCAACTGTAAGAGCAGCCTTTAAAGCAATGTGGAGATACATGTGCCTATGATGTCACAACTCCAGAAGTTCTTGGCTAGGAGATGTATTTGCTTCTGGTGTAGCTGCTGTTGGTTTAAAATTTCCATTATGCAGAGAATGTTCTTTTTATTTAATTTATTTTTTTTAATTCATTGTACACAAATGGAGTACAACTATCATTTCTCTGGTTGTACACAAAGTAGAATCATACAATTTTCATATTCATACATATACATAGGGTAAAGATGTTTGTCTCATTCTATTATCTTTCCTTCCCCACCTCCTACCCATCCCTTGTTTTCCTCTATCCAATCCATCCCTTCTCCATTCTTCCCGTACCTCCCCCTGCCCCCACCTCCCACCCCCCGCTCCCCGTTATGTGTCATCAACCACTTATAAGAGAAATCATTTGGCCTTTGGTTTTTTTGGGATTTGCTTATTTCACTTAACATGATCTTCTTCAATTTCATCCATTTACCAGAAAATGTCATAATTTTATTATTCTTTATGGCTGAATAATATTCCATTGTGTATATATACTACAGTTTCTTTATCCATTCATCTATTGAAGGGCATCTCGGTTGGTTCCACAATTTAGCTATAGTGAATTGGGCTGTTATAAACATTGATGTGGCTTCATCACTGTAGGATGCTGATTTTAAGTCCTTTGGGTATAGGACAAGGAGTGGGATAACTGGGTCAAATATTGGGTCAATTTCAAGTTTTCTAAGGAATCTCCATACTGTTTTCCAGAGTGGCTGCACCAATTTGCAACCCCACCAGCAATGTATGAGAGTACCTTTTTCCCCCACATCCTCACCAACACCAATTGTTGCTTGTATTCTTGATAAAAGACATTCTAATTGGGGTAAGATGATACCTTAGGGTAGTTTTGATTTGCATTTCTCTTATTACTAGAGAGAATGTTCTTTAATGAAGTTGACCACAGATGTTAAATGAAAGCAAGTACTTGAAAATAGAAAACAAGGAATAAAGGTGGAGAAGGGGAAAAGAAGAAAGGAGACTGGGGATAAAAGGCAGGGGGTTGTGGGGAAAGGACATTAATCTTCTCAAACTGTTCATGACCTCTGTTCATCAAGTTTTATCTTATAGCTATCTAGCTTTTACTTGATAAAGTCCAGTGTTATTTACACTCACAATACAAATGGCAATGATGTAAAACAGCTTGATGGAAGGTGATGGTGATGGGAAGGTGGTGTATCTGTTATCCTGGTTATCTTGGCAACTCCTGTCCTACCTGTCTGTGTTCACATTGTGCACACAGACTTGAAAGCAAGTCCTGACTCATCCATAGGGCTTGTAGTCAGAGGAGAGCCCAATGCTTGCCTCTGATGTGTGATTCCTAGTTATTTTGATTTCAGATCACTGGAACAAGCAACCCTGGTGTTCCCATTCCCCTGTCCCTATAATCAGGCAGAAAGTTTGCTATAGCAGTTTTACTAAACATATTTTCTGGGGTGATCTTTAGAACAGAACTGCATGGGTTGATGAGTTGTATGCATATCATCAATCAAACCCCCCTCCCACACACACACACAGGAACACACACACTCTTCAAGGTAAACAATGTGGTTTCTTTAGAACTTAATACAAAGTAGAATTATACAAATGTACAAGCTGCTATATACTAAATTTTTTTCTGCCTGTCTGGTGGATTGACACATGATTATGATTTCTTTCTACATCATTTTCTTTATTTTGTAGTCATAATCCTTCGATAATAATATACCGGTTGACTTTCCTTTGGGTATTTGCAATACCTGTGTTTTCCATGCTTTTACTTTTGAGGGTAGTTTCTTTTAAGTAGCAAATAGTGGTCATATTTTCAATACACTCTACCAAAATCTGCTTTTAATTGGTATATACAATTTATATTTAATATAATTTTTGATATATTAGGACTTATGTGCTCTATTGTATCTCTTCTTTCCCCTAACTTGCTTAGAGTATCTGCTGGTAACAAATTCTCACAGATTTCCTTCATATGAGAATGTCTGAATTTTTCCTTTATTCCTGAAGGCTATTTTCACTAGGTATAGAATTCTAGTTGTTAGTTCTTTCACTTCAGCACTCATAAAATATGCCATCATTTACATCCATCTCCATAGTGGCTAATGAAAAAATCTACCACTTTTTTTCCTAATTTTTCATCTATACAAAGTATCATTTTCCATCATCATGTTACATCTGTAGGTTTAAATTTTGTGTTTGTGACTTCATAAATTTTCAAATAATAGGATGTTATTTTTAACATTCTTTGTTTTGGTAATTTCTCAACTCACCCTTTTCGCCTTTCAAATTATATGAATGTTAGATTTTATTTTTAATATCCTCATATGTCGATGATGTGGTTCATTTTTAAACTTATTTTTCTCTTTGGCATAAGTGGAGCTAATTTTTATTTTTCCAACTTCTGTGTCACTGATTACTTCTTTGTCCCTCCATTGAGATTTCCTTCCATTGATAATTTTATTTTAGATATTGGGTTTTAAATTCTAAAACCTGCATTTTCTTCTTATTTTTCTTCTTTACATTTTCTAAGACCTCCTATTTTTTGTGAGGGCTTTTATTTTTCATTTTTTTCAAGTGTGTTTGCAATTACTTCTTGAATTATGTTTTATGTTGGTTCCTTTATGCTCCCTGTCAGAGAATTTTACATCTCCTTCTTAGTGTTGGTAACCATGATTGACTCATTTCATTCAGTTTGAGATGTCATTGCTTTTTTTTCGTACATAAAGATTGAAAGCTGGATATTTTTATTAACATACAAATCATGATACTCTGGATCTTTTTTGAGTCTTCCTTTTGTTTAAGCGCTAGCCATTTTCTAACAGCACTAGCCAGGGGAAAGATGGTGTCACCTCACTACTACCCTAGATGGAGTAGCATAATAGGTTCACTTCTGGTTTTCAATTGAAAACCAATAGAAGTGAGCTCCTTACTGCCATTGGCTAGATTTTGGACTTTGGTCTCCTCATGTGTTCTGCACTGACACTACTCAGAGATACTTTGTTTCCACTGGGCAGTGTAAAAAGTCTTAATTCTCTAAAAGATATCCTTGTACACCTTCCCAAAGAAGAGAGTGGAGGAAGCCACATTATATCCAAGTGTGTGTGGGAGTCTTAGCTCTTACTAAAGTCACCCCCTGACTCCACAGATCCTGAAGACCTTAATTGATGGCAACTACAGATGACAATCCTGTTCTTCTGCTGGTAGTTGTTTGACAAGACCCCAGCACTACTGTTGAGGTAGCCCACTACAGCCTCATAGAGGTGGAAGTCTAAGCTTTCCATTCACTATCTGTTGCCATGGGTGCCTGTGAAGGGTGAGAGTGTTTTGTTGTTATACTGAAGATAGCAGTAATTATATAGTTTTTATCTTCTTAGGCTGTCCCTTTATTTCTCCTTTAGCTTAGAAAGAACAGGTTTCCCTTGGAGATTTTTTTTTTATTTCATCTTTACCATCTGGCATTAGAAAGTTATTGGCTATACATCTCCAAGTCTGTAATGTATGAGAAAAGAAAACCCAGATAAATTAGGTTATATCATTTGGGGGACCTGGCACAACTATACTGTGCTCTTCTTTCTGTCTTCAGGGTCTTATACATTTTTTACATATATAATGTCCAGGGGTTTTGTATATATGGAAAGGATGTAGGAAAAGTATAACATACTCTTTCCAGAAACAAAAGTCCATTCTTTCACTTTAATTTATTAGAGTCTCTGTACTGGAAGTGGGTTTCTTGTAGAGAGACCTGATACAATAGGCTCTTTCTTTTTTATAATTCACTCTTTCACTCTTTCTTAATCCATGTTTTTTGGCCATTCATATTTAAAGTTGTCATAGACATAATTTGATTATTATGAACTGTATATATGCTTGTTTCCTACTGATGTCAGGAACTGGTTTATGTTGTTTTCTCTCACCACTGTTGTTAATGCAACATTTTAACTCCTTTCAAGAGTTTAAGCTGTTTTGTTATCTAGAAAGTTCTACCTGGTGGTGTGCTTCTGTATTCCCAGCTACTTAGGAGGCTGAGCCAAGAGGATCACAAGTTTGAGGTGAGTAAGAACCTGTCTAAAAACAGAGGAAAAAAAAAGGAAAGAAAGAAAAAAAGAAAGAGAAAGAAAGAAAAGAAAATGGTCTTAATTTTTTACTAATATAAGACCTTATAGCATTATACATTTAATGTGTAGTATAGATGTTTTACAAAAGAATATTCTCAATCCCTCCTGCCCATCTCTTGTGTCATTGCTGTCAATACTTTAACTTTTCATTTTCCATAACCACCAATACTGTTACTTATAATTTAAATACAGGTTACATTCTGTGGAATTCTTACTTATATACACCAGAATTCTTTTGTAGCCTAAGTTTTACAACAGCATTGCAAAATCATTTGAATTTTATTTCATAGATATTTAGCAGTAGTATTGACTTGTGAGCAATACTATTATTTTTAACCTTGAAAACACCAAATAATTTGAGTGGTTTGAATTAGTATTCTATCCCCTCCCTTCTCCAGGGAAAACATTGTCCCTATCTGTTAAATTAAATGATTCATAATCATATCCCCAAGATATAAGATTAAAAGTCAATTTAACAATATGATGAGCTCATTGTCTCTATTCTGGCATCAGAAATGTAATATATAACCCCTGCCCAGAGACTTTAGGCCAGAAGTTCCTCTATTTCTCCTCCAGTGTCTAATGATCAATCCATCATGTTCATTTTGCAGGCTGGGCAGCACAGTAAGAAGTTAAAGAAGATAGGCAGGTTTGCTGCTATTTTCTCTATAGCTCTTTAAAAACATGTCTATTAGTAAAGTCTTTGTAAATCAAGATTAAATTTAGAAGGTGAGTGTTATGTATAATTTGAAAAATTCCAGACACATGTTAATATATTCAATCACATAATGTGTAAGTGGCATTGAAAATAACCATTTAGTTTTATCTACAAAATATTTATTTTCATGTTTAAAAAGAGCTAATTATTTGAGATCTATGATGACAGAAGTTAATTTCATGATTGGAGAAACTATCCTTACATGTACCATTTCCTGTAATTTTGCAAGAAACCAGCCTGCTGATTTTTCATTCCCTTTAGGCAAGGAAGATCTCATTATTGAGACCACCTACAGATGGTATGATTGAAATTTTGAATCTGTGCATAATCACCTCATCATTTTGATCTTTTTATGCAAATCTCTAGACAATCATGGACATTATACTAAGCAAAAGCTTAGGAAGTTCACTTTTAGCCTTAAATTGTTCACATTTTGGTATGCCCTACATAAATCTAAAAAATTTGCTAGTAATCTTATCTTCTTTCAAGTATTAAAAACTATACTTTAAACTTCCTGTGATTGACAAATTGCTTTTTTATGCATATCATGAAGTTAGTGTTTCAAGTTATTATAGTATGTTTTGGAAATTTTGGTTTTATATAATGTATTATTTTTATTTAAACTCTCAACATTTTGCAGCTCAACTTACCCTATATTTTACTTTGCTGATGTGAATCATCATTATTTTGTGAATTCATGGTTCCTTTCCTTTTTATTCTTATAGAATGAGAAAATTCTTCAATATATGAATTTATTTTATATGTGATAGAATTAATTTTATATTTAAATATTGCTGATGTTGATAAACTAAATTTTTCTTTTTAAATAATAAAAATTTCTATAAAAATTAAAGGATATAATAAATTAATCTTTCCACTTGTTAAAATTTCATTTAACTATTGTAAAAAAATGAATAAAGTTTCACAGATTGAAAAATTTTAAAAATAGTACTAAACAATAAACCTAATATTCTTTGGTTATGAAATAATTTTAAAATATGTCACATGGATATATAAAGATTATAATGTACACAGGGATTATTTCACAAATTTAATTTTATTTTAATTAAAATCTAGCACACTTTATCATATAAAGTCTATATGGTAGATCTGGCATAGCTAGTGGCACTTTTTTATAACATTTATCAAATAAAATAAAATTGATAACAGTCAAAATAGAAACGAGTCAAGTATGATTGTTTTAACTTTAAAATTAAGTAAACTATTAATTAATATCAATCTTAAGATCATCAAGCAACAGCAAAAAGTATTCCATTAAAGCTGTAATACAAATATGCTTTGAAAAAAATATATTTATTTAATTGATGATAGTCCTGTATCTGTGTAAGAAAGTTTGCACAGCCTTATTAAAAAAAAAAGTTTTACAAAAGTGTATGAGTGTGTCTAAATAAAAAATTAGGTATGGTGCCACAAATTTATTTCTGGTAGAACAAGTTATTGGTTACACTTGACAAGTTCCAAGCCAAGCATACTCAAAATGGGAGAAGAAAAAGGAGTGGTGTTAATTGACCTTGAGAGTCATCCTGTTAAACTATAAACAAGATGTTTTCTATGCAATAGCTAATTTAATGCTTAAAAATCACTTTGTTTTGGTAAATGCTATTTAAGTTATTAGTTATTTAAAGAAAAACATGAAAAATTCACATCTTTGTCTTTAAGAAGGGAACTTGATAATAAAGTTATTTATGAGAATGCTTCTAATAGTTACTTTTGAAAGAAGTATTTAAAAATATTTCTTTAGAATATATCAAACATGAATACAGGGAAGAAGGTAGCAGAACTGATTCACTATGTAAAATTAAATGTATCTTTGTTGACGTCTAAGCATTTTTGACATGTGTTCATGTTTTTGTTTTCTAATCTGGTCTTATATCTCCTTTTACCTCAAGTGTGATGTATGTGCATAATTTCAATTTCATATAGTTGAACATGTAAAAGAAGAGAAACTGTGGTATATATATTCAATGGAATATTATTCAGCCATAAAGAAGAATAGTATTATGGCATTTGCAGTTAAAAGGATGGAATTGGAGAATATCATGCTAAGTGAAATAAGCCAATCCCTAAAAACCAAAGGCCCAATGTTTTCCTGATAAGTGGATGATGATATATAACGTGGGTTGGGGGTGGGGATGAGAGAAGAGTTACATAGAGGGAAATGAGAGGGAAGTGGGATATGAAAACTGGTGGGATGAGACAGATATTGTTACCCTATATACTTGTATGATTACATGACTGGTATGAATCTACATCGTGCACAACCAAAGAAACAAAAAGATGCACCCCATTTGTGCACAATGAATCAAAATGCAGTCTGTAAAAATAAAGAATAATTTTTAAAAAAGAGACTAAAATTCCCTTTTGTGTTAATGTTTAGTGCAGTAGACTATTTATTGTTTTACAATTACGTATCATTGATTAGCCATACACATGCCTTGTGGTGCATTCATATAACAAAATGCTCTTTATCAGTAAAAAGAAATAAGCAAGTGATGCACATAGCAGACTAGATGTTCTGCATAGAATTATGTTGAGTAAAAAGAGTCAATCCCAAATGGTTACATTATATATGATTCTATCTACATAATTTTATCAGAATGATGAAATTCTAGTGATTGAGTATAGATAGGTGATTTCATAGATTTGAGGGGAAGTGAGTGGCTGTTAGGAATGGATAGAGGAAGTTTATGGGCCACAGTAGAATAGTTTCATCTCTTTATTATACAGTTACTTGTACTGACACATGATAAATTTTATAGAATGATATACCAAAACAAAAACAAGCAAGTAAAGACTGTTAGAACTGAATAGGATCTGTACCTAAATTAATAGCATCACATAAGTATCTCCTTCCTTGTTTAAACTATGTAATGTGATCATGTAAGAAGTTGAGTGAAAGGCCAATATCAAACTTTTTATATTTTCCAAATTCTTAAGAGTTCTAATATATTTCAAAACACAAAGTTGTTTCTCAGCAAAGGAAGCAATCAGCAATGTAAAGAGAGAGCCTTTTGAGTGGGAGAAAATCTTTGCCACACATACTTCAGATAGAGCACTAATCTCCAGAATCTACAAAGTACTCAAAAATCTTTACACCACGAACACCAATAACCCAATCAATAAATGGGCCAAGGAAATGAACAGACACTTTACAGAGGAAGATCTATAAGCAATCAACAGATTTATGAAAAAATTTTCAACATCTCTAGTAACAAGAGAAATGCAAATCAAAACTACCCTAATATATCATCTAACTCCAATTAGAATGTCTATTATCAAGAATACAAGGAACAATAGGTGTTGGTGAGGATGTGGAGAAAAAGGCATACTCATACGTTGCTGGTAGGCTTGTAAATTGGTGCAGCCACTCTGGAAAGCAGTATGGAGATTCCTTCAAAAACCCGGAACGGAACCATCATTTGACCCAGCTATCCCTCTCTTTGGCCAACATCCAAAGGATTTAAAATCAGCATACTACAGTGATGCAGCCACATCTATGTTTATAGCAGCCCAATTCACTATAGCTAAATTGTGGAACCAAACTAGATGCCCTTAAATAGAGGAATGGATAAAGAAACTGTGGTATATATACACAATGGAATATTACTCAGCCATAAGGAATAATAAAATTATGACATTTGAGGTAAATAGATGGAATTGAAGAAGATCACGTTAAGTGAAATAAGCCAATCCCAAAAAACCAAAGGCTGAATTTCTCTTATAAATGGTTGATGACACATAGCGGGGGTGATGGGAGGCATGGGAAGAATGGAGAAGGGATGAGTTGTATAGAGGAAAATGAGGTGTGGGGATGGGGTGTAGAAGGACAGAGAATGAGACAAACTCTATACCCTATGTATATGTATAAATATGCAAATTGTAGGATTCTACTTTGTGTAAACCAGAAAAATGATAGTTGTACTCCAGTTGTGTACAATGAACTAAAATTTTTAAAAAGGCAATTAAAAACAAAACACAAAGTTGTAAAACATTATAAGTCAGTTGCATTCTAAAATAATTTCTTACTGATAAGACTTAGTCCATCTTAAAAGAACAAAATTATGATAGAAATACAATTAAATAAGGTACAGTCATTTTTGCTGTTTTCCCACTCTTTTGCAGAGTGTAAATGATCCATGTGGTTTTTAAAGTGATGAATAATTTGAAAATCAGGTATTTGTAAATAAATTTGTATCTTTTCTGATGATCCAAAGAATATGTATCTCTCTTTAAATAGCTTAGAACTCCTTGGAAACTAAAATAACATTCATGATGATAATGATTCAAAGATACATTATAAATGACCTTATTTTATACTGCGCTTAATTTTTATTATTTAGTTTGATAATTTCAATTTAATTTACACAACAGATTTACAAAGGATAAATGAAAAGACATTATTTTTAAAAGACCAAAAGAAACATATAGTATTTGTATCACTTGTTCAACATAATCCAAGGTATTAAGATGTAATAATTTGGTTGTTCCACAGAATGCAATTCATTGTCAACATACAAATTGATAAAAGCAAACTTAGTCCAATAATTAATTGTTCTTAATTACAAATTTGCATTTACTTTGTTTTTTCTTTAAAAAGTTAAGACTATTGTCTTAAAACGTTTTCAAAAATGCAATATATTCTTTGCACCAATACACCAGCCTGTATAAACCCATTTTTTATACAGTGTCAGCCCTCATTCTTTGCTTCTTCATCCATTCCTATATATGCATGCTAATTAAAAACAATTTCTAGACAATAATATGTATATTATTTAAATAATATTTCATTGTTAAATAACCCTGAAATCCAGAATTTTGCAATATCTATAGGAAAATAGTTCTATAGTGCTGATCAGCACAAAGTCCCATATAATGTATTATACAAACTAAAATCACTATTTATGTGTTTGTGTGGTTTATATATATATGAGGTGTGTGTATGTGTGTCAAATATATACATATACATAACTCAGATTACAGTGTTACTGCTTCTCTTTTTTTTAAATGGTTGGTGGGTGCTACACAGTACCATTTTTTCCTCACAAATTTTGCCTATAATGGTTGGCATTTGCTTGGGCAACATTTTCACAGCTAAGGTTATATAATTACAAATATAAATCCTAAACCTATCTCATACAACCAATTATAAGTTAGGCCACTTTAACAGCTATATTCCTATTTTTAGTTCACTAAAAATTATTCAATACCCTAGGGTAATAATTACTATTCAAAACTAAATCAGAAAGTTACTAATGGTGCTATTAGCAATAGCAGAATTGGTTGACCTGAATGAAACTTTCTTTCTTCCTCCCATTTTTTCCTTTATTTAGATGATCATGAGCAAAAATGCCCAAATGTGCAAAGAGAGGTCAAGGAAAAAATATAAGATGTTTGAATAGTTTACAGAACTTGATATAACTAAAAATTGATTTGGTCCCTCCTGCTTCCTTGAGATATTAGTGAACCTAGAAGAAACAATTTTTACTTTTACAAATTGGTGAGTTCAGCAACCCCCATTTTATTTCCGTGAATTCTCCAACCTATTTGCTGATATGGCAAACTAACTGCAGTCCTTGGTTTTCTGAGATCAGTTGGTCCTGCCCAGTGTCAGAGTTGGGCAGGAAGCATCACACCTCTTATTACCAGAAAACAATCTGGAAATTTAGCATTTCTGAAGAAGTATTTGATAATTGCACAATAAAAGAAAAGAGAGGAAAGGGCTCACAACCTGGAGTTTTGATTACCCACCATTTCACCACACTCCAGTTTTCTTCACTTGAGCCACTGCCAACCACAGCCAGCCCAAGAAAACTCTGTCTTTGTTTAATACCTTGTATGCTGTTAAAAGGAGGGGGAAGTAGTGGGGAGAAAATACATAAGGAGTAGTTATTTTTATAATTCAGTTACTTCAGATTTAGAGATCTCTCCACCCTACCCACCTTTCTTTATCCTGAAGGTTAAATTTCCTTAAATACTCATTGGGTGTTGCCTCCTGACTTGACCTCAAGCCTTTGATACGTTGAGAAGCTTTAGTCACTTTTCTGAAGCACTATTTCTGTCATTTGGCCTTTAATGTATTAGTCCAAGGAGCTAGAGCTTGTTCTACATTATCAGCACTCAAGGATAACTGAGGAGTTGTGAGATGTGTAGAGTCAAATACAAAGCATGATGTTGTTTAATGTTGCATGGTATGCAGAATCAATTTTGAGTATGTTTGCTATCATAATTCTTTCATCCTTCCAAATAGTGTCTATCACGTGGCTCAGACTTCTTTTGAATTGCCAATGGTATGTTTACATAATGCTGACTTTCATAGTATTCCTCCCCCAAACCTGTGTCTTCTTCAACAGAGAAATCAGCAGTGGGACACTTCTCTACTAAGGACACCAGATCTGCTTTGCACCTAATCACTGTCATGTTGAGACATTACATTCTGTCAGATTAGTTAATATTTTCTTCACCATAATTCAATCACATGGGGGCAAATTCAGTTATGTAGTCTTGAATTCCTCACTCTTCTACTTGTTATATAACCCTATAAAATTTGTTTATTCTTTCTTACTCTCAAAACCATCACCTGTAACATCACCAACATACTTCTTACTGCAGTAAAAACAAATTCAAATTTTTGGCAGTTCCAATTATTCCATGAATTCCATTTCATAAGTATGTGATCTTCATGACACTGAGTGGGAGTAACAGAGGTCTGGAACAGGTGACTCCTGTTCCTATAGGAAAACACACACACACACACACACACACACACACACACGCTCATGGGAATTCCAAATTTGATCTGGTTGATTGGCATTTCTAACATGAAGGATAAAGAGTGTTGATTTTCATACTTGGCTGACTCAGTGGTACATATATTAATTTCAGCTCATTCTAAGGAGCTTATATCAAGTTCACTCTTCCAGCTCCCTTTATCACCTCAACCATGTAATGCTATTCACCGAGACCACAGAATAATTTTTCTATTTTGATTTTTTTCTTTGTTAAAGGTAAGAATTGTGCTAAAGGAGAAATGGGAGCAAGATGGGAGAATTATGATCTTTATTTTTATTTATTTGTTTATTTATTTATTTTTGAAACCAGGGATTGAACTCAGGGACACTTGGCTACTGAGCCACATTCCCAGCCCTATTTTGTATTTTATTTAGAGATAGGGTCTCACTGAGTTGCTTAGGGCCTCGCTGAGTTGCTGAGGCTAGCTTTGAACTTGCGATCCTCCTGACTCAGCCTCCCAAGTTGCTTGGATTACAGGCGTGCGCCACCATGCCTGGCAAAAGAATTATGATCTTTAATAACTTTTCTAAGAACAGATCTATACCATCTACTCCTGAAATAGCTTGATATATAGGCAGGCCAGTTTTACCATTTTTTTGCAAATTTCATGAATGAATGAACTACCTTCATTATGATCTACATATTTAGGTATGGTTTCTTATTCTTATTGACGAAGGATGCTATGACAAATAACTTAGTTTTTATCCATATTATCGTATACACATTCAAATGCTGTCAAGAATTCTACTTATTTTGTTAATTCAACACATTACAATGTATTGTAGTTGATTCAGCTACATTGAAAAACTTCCAATGTAGGACCAGTCCTTAATGACTGGTTCACTCAATTCTCTTCCCACAATAATGCATGGTTATTTGGCAGTATTTTAACTCATATGAAAACTGTGACCCAAAATCCTCTTCTTCAGTTCTTACAAATGCCTATGGCTTCTTTTTTCTCAAGAGATTTTCAGTTTTGGCTTGATATCCAGGCATACATTAGCAGTTTGCTCTTCAGGAAATCTCTCTTGGCAGAGGAGGTAGGTGAATAAACCCACTCGAATGCACCAAGAATACTCAACCATTATAACTACTCTCTTAAATAAACTCTCTAACCCCTCCCCAACACTTGCTTCATTGCACTTCCTTAACAAAATAACAACTCTGGACAAATCCAGTGTTCTGCCTACCTCACATCTGTGCTCAGGAAACTGCGTGTGCCTGAAAAAGAAAAAAAAAAAAAAAAACACCAGAGTACTTCCAGTTCAAATATGTGACCTTGAACACTAACAGGACCATTGACCTCTGAGTTTCCATCAACTATCTTACATGCCTACTCTCTTTTGGAACCTTTAACATCACTCCCCAGTTGGTGCTCTCAACTGTTGACCTTGCTTCCTACGTGTTGAAAAATTGAAGAAATTATAAGAACACTTACATTAGATACCTTACCAAACCACACACATACCTTTCACTCGTTGTACTTGTGTGCTACTATAACAGAGTATCAGAGACTGGGTTATTTGAAAACAATAAGAATTTATTACTCATATTTCTAGAGACTGTGAAGTCCAAAATAAGGGGCCAGCATCTGGCAAAGGCCTTTTCACCGTGTTGCCCCATGGTGAAAGGAAGAGAACCTGTGTGCGTGTGCAAGAGAGAGACAGAGAATCAGAGATGAAGAACAAGGAGGCTTACTGGTCATTTTATAAGGAAACTACTCCACCAATGGTGACATTATTGATTCAGGAGGGCAAAGCTCTCACTGCCTAAGCACCTTCTGAAGTTGCCACTTATTAACACTGTTAGATGACAAGCAAATCTCTACCACTCTTACATTGAAACTTTCCTTGCTCCTGTATATGACTATCTCCTTTATTGTGGGTGAGTCTCACTATTATGCCAATTCAAAGATGTTACCCCACTTTTCCTCCACCTTTTCCTTCATCTTTTTCCTCCTCTACTTAATCATATCAATCAGCATATGTCATTTACATTCTCATTTAATAAAAAAATAAAAAACTCTTGTTTCAATTTCCATTTTCCAGGAGCTCTTCATCTCTTTACATGTTCCCCTTTTCAGCAAAAGTCTCGAGGGCTCTACACAACTTGACTCTTGGTTAATTCTGCCTTTTTGTCATTTTAGTCCAGCCAATGTGGATTCTTGAAGACTCCAACCACTCTGTTGTCACCTAACATTTGCACTGAATGTGACCTTAGATTGAAGGGTTTTTCTCCATATTATATGCAAATGGCTATTTTTAATACCTGATTCTCTTCATTCTCAAGTGCAATTTTCTCAATTTATCTCACTCTTTATAAATCAATAAACTTGCATTTTTACCTCTTTATTTTTCCAAAACATTAGACTCAAGTTAATTATTATGTAATTTTGTTACTTAATAATTTTGCTTTTTATTTCCTATATTCTCCCACTAAAATGCAACCTTAATGTGGACAGGAGTCTTTGCCAGCTTCATTCTTCAATGTTTTTCTAGCATCTAGGAAAGTGACAAGCCATATTAAATGCCCAATAATTTATTTTGAATTAACTAGTTAATTAACCATATAGCTATCTGTTTTTTAGTTTAACGTGAACTACACATTTTTAGAACACTAGTTTGTAAAGTTATATTTGTGATGCAATTACAAGAGGCAGGTTTATTTTTGTTGTTGTTTTAAAGATTGCACCCTTTTGGAATGGCATATAACGCAGGGCACAATGGAATTTCTATTTGTACCTTTGATTTCAAGTTCTTACGCTACTATGAGACTGTGCCAAGTAGAAATCATGGGAGAAATGCATTGTTTATTCTTTGTAATGACAATGGTTTTATATAAGAACCTCATGTTAAAGTACATTAGAAAGTAATCCTACCTACGACACATGTATTTAATGCTCCCACATATTTGGACAAATGATCCAAAGCACTGACTGCAACTCAAAGGAGGTATTTACCCTTCCCACAATTTCAAAACAATATGATTCTATTGCTCTCTAACTCTTTATGTCCCTTATGATTCTCAGTAAATCCAGATATGAAGCTCTGTCTTTGTTTACCAAGTAATACATAGTGTAGGTATAAGTTTATTGAAAATCTAGAGTATAGTTATTATTGAAGGGAATGCAATTACCACTTCCTACCCCACAGAGCCTTTTGCTCTCCTTTACCCATTTGTCAAAGCTTTTGCCCTGACATGGCATCACTGGTCTCAATACCAGGTGTGCCAGAAGTTCAAATCCACTGTTACCGTCTACATTCATGTCACACCAATAATTATTTCCTGAATAAGAAAATTTGAAATTGATAAATTCATTTATAGTTTTAAAAACATATAAATGAAAGAATGAAGGGGAAAATATTGATTTTTGCTTGTTCGTTTTACAGTGCTGGAAATCAAACCCAGGGCCTTGCCTATGCTACGCAAGTGCTTTACCACTGAGCTCCATCCCTCCCCCCTTGAATAGCCTTTGGAAAGAAACAGTTTAGATGTATTTCATTATCATTATACAAATATTGTTTTCTTAGAAGAATTTGTCTTTTATTCTCCCAGGAATTTCTCTGCTCCTCCTTTTTTATTTCTTCCATAACTGAATTTCCTATTATAGCACATTTATCACATAATCATACCCAATATTTATTACCACATCAAAATTCTTTACCAGTCCACAAAGTGCCCTAATTAAACCATAGTATATGCACTAGGATGTCAATTAACAACTTCAAATTTATTTGATAAATCAAAATTCACTAAAGCAGTGTTAAATTTCATTAATATAGATGATTTGCTCTAGCCCATGAAACATACAAATTCAAGGATTGGCCAGAATTTTTCCTGTATTCATTTTAAAAGGCAAAAATGTTAAGCCTTTCATAGTACAAGACTGGAGTGACCTCTTGGGTTTCCAAAAAATTTTGAAATCTCATTTTGATTGTTATACATAGCAAATTCTTGAAATATAGGACCAGATTTAGGGGGAAAATGTCAGTAAAGCAGCTTCCTGAAGAGTCCCTGAATGTTTCACCTTTTTCTTAATATATGATTAAAGAACATATTTCAATAATACACCAAGTCCTTTGAGGCATTCTAAATTGTCAATAACTCAAGGGTTTCATGCAAAACAAATAAGAAACATGTTGATTTGACACTTTAATAAACAATAATGAGGTTTAGGACTAAAATAGAAATCAATCAGATGTACTTTTTATTTACACTGCCATTAACTTAATAGCATGCGACATTTTTATTAACCTAGTAGTCTCACTTGCTTATTTTATTGTTCTCCAGGATGTCTGCTTTCTGATGATCAGTGATTGGTCCTCTGTATTTACATAATTAAACACACTGTCTCACATCTCTGCCTTGCAAGTGAACTAAAAAAAAATTACCCTCTTTTACTTCTTTTCTTTTTCTTTATTTTTTTTTAAATAAGTAAGACAAGGGATTAAAAATGTATTATAAGAATTCATGGAGGAAAATATCTCTTTTCAAAAGTGGCTAATTCCTAAAGACAGTAATCATTTCATCATGAAAACATGTAATATAATTTCAAAATTTAATTGAAGATAGTCATAGTATAAAATGTTAACTAAATGCCTTAGAAAATAACATCAATTGAACATATTTTTATACTACAATAATGGTTCTTGAAATAAAATTATGAATTCATTGATGCCATAATATTACAGAAGAGTTCATGGTATTTTAGGCTAAAAATTCTATGGTAAATAATTACATTGATTTTATTGGTATAGTAATTGAGTTAGATAAATAAAAACATTGCTTAACTTATATAAAATAAACAATAAACCAGACTTTCCTAATGGTCCAGGGAGAAAGTCTTGGATGGCATACCTGTAATGGTCAAAGTCATTTTCTAAATTGATTTTTGCATAATTTGTTCTGTTCATTTGGTAGCCTCGGGTTTGGTAACTCAAGGTGAGCTGTAATTTTGTTATGCTCAGCATGCCAACTGAGGAAGCCTCCTTAGGTGTAGCGAAGGGTGTTGCGATGCAAGGATGCTGGGTTCCTGTTTGGATACTTTCATCCCTGTTGACAGTGTCAGTGTAGGTTCTTCAAAGTGTATGAGAATTGCTAGATTTCCTAAGCTGTCATTCTAGCTATCTGATTAAGCATATCAACCTAAATGTCTCATAATCACGTTCAGCTTTCTTTGTTTTGTGACTCCTTATACGTCCTTTTCTTTTCCTTCATTTTTTGTTTGTTTTGTATTGTTTTATACCACCTAGGTAATTTGACTTTCAGTTCTGCAAAATTGTTTTTAACTTTAAGGTCTTTGTGACATCCAGTATCTTCCTTTAGCTCTCCTTATCTCACTCTGTTTCTGGTTGGAAGAGGTGGTGAATCATCTTTGACACTTCTTCTTGCACCTCTGAATTCTATTCTGTAAAGACTCCACATTGCTGTCTCCTAAGAATATTTTTTAACAAGTTCTCCATTTCCACTTCTGTGATTCCAGTAGCTGCTTTGGAGGATTTGGATTTGAGTAGCCTCTTCTTGATAATGTTCTCAAAGCTACTGTCTGTGGAGTTCTAAAAACAGATTCTGCATTTGACTCCAGAGAACTCTTCAATATTCTGTGTCACCACTCACCACTATAATTCAACTGTGTCACTGCCCACAGTATCTTCAAGGTAATGTCAAAAATCATAATGTCCTTTTTTTTTTTTTTTGGTACGGGGGATTGAATTCAGGGACACTCCACTACTGAGCCACATCCCCAGCCCTATTTTGTATTTTATTTAGCGAAAGGGTCTCACTGAGTTGCTTAGGGCCTCGTTAAGTTGCTGAGGATGGCTTTGAACTCGCGATCCTCCTGCCTCAGCCTCCCAAGTTCTGGGATTACAGGCGTGTGCCGCCGCAACCGGCCATAATGTACTTTTAAGTTTTAGCAGGTGTCCTTCGAAAATTTAAAATGATCTGTATGAGACCAGTTGTATGAGATCTATACTGTTAAGAAACTCTTTGGAGGCAAAATAGCTTCTTGAAAAACTTCAAACTACATTCTTCTTGAAATTGGAGAAAAAAAATCATTCAGGAAGAGACAGGAGTACAATGGAAGATCAAATTATCCATCTCATTAAGAGGATGAACTAAGGTGCCCAATATAATTTATTTTATAATCTGTATTTATAGATATCATTATATAGTCATATTGGTGACTTTGTTATTGTTAAACTATCTTTTCTCTTTCAAGCTGTTAGGAAGTCAAAGATAACTTAGAACAAAGAACTATGGCACCCACCTTTTTTTTTCTAAAGTAGGAATGCAAATTTTTTGGTTAAAATCTGTTAAATCAGCACCACATTTCATGTTACACTGGAGTCCTATTTGTATCCTGTGCAAAAATATGTCTTAGATTTACAAGAGACTTTTCTCTACAGAGCAATAAAAACCAGATTTTGATGTTAGATTTTTTCCTGATAAGTCAAAATTTGACTTTTCTTTTCTAAGAAAGCAAATGTGCATGATTTGTGATCTACTCTGATATTTAGTTTAATATTAAAAAATTGAGTTATGTGGTTCTGCTCTTACTTTTCTTTGAATTTTTCTTCTTTTCCATTCTTTGCATCCATATTCTATTATTTGAGAGAATTATTAGGAATAATTCTACTGGGAATGGTGGTATGCTCCTGTCGTCCCAGCTACTGGGTAGAACTAGGCAGGAGGATCATGAGTTCAAGGCCAGCCTTGGCACCATAGCAAGATCTTGTCATAAAAACAAAATAGAATTCCACACAGAGTATGTATGAAAGTAAATGAAATATGTGATTTGATTGTGTATTACTTGGGATCTGAAGTACTTAAGTGAATTTAATGATCAGAAACAAATAAAATATGAATTTTATAGCATTTTATATATTTTATGTATTTTTGTATTTCAGCTAGGAAACAGAAAGTGTTGTTTTACAAAGAATGAATCAACTTCAGATTTAAAAGGATGATATGTGATATAATTCTGTAAGATTAGAAATACACACAGAGGAACTGGCTTATGGTTTGTGGGAGAAGAATTTGGTAAATCAGACTTCAGAAGGATGTGAGGTCACCTACAGGAAAGATGCATATACATACTCTATTTTTAGTAAATTATCTGATGATTCTTGTGCATTCTATTTACAGTTTAATTACAAAGTCATCAGGCATGTTCTCCTTCAAGTCACACTGAGAGCCACAGTTAGCAACTTGGATGGTAGTGCAGTAACTTACACACTTTATGTCGATTCCTACCCCACTGGGATGTACTTTTTCAATTTCTTCTCTCATTCCTCTCACTTTTCCTCAGACAGTCCATCATTTTGGTAACTATACTTATGCATGATTCTCATGCCCAATACCCTCTCAAAAATGTTAGTACTGTTCAACACTACACAAAATGGCTTACAATTTTTGTATTTCAATAAGACCCAGTAGAGATTTAATGGAGAAACTTGACTCCCTTTTCTAATCTATATGCCTTAACTAAAGTCAAGGGTACCTTTTCTATTTCATTCTGATAGTCAATTTTTTTCTTTCCAAAAATGCATAGTTTGGTATTTATATAATGATCCTGTGTGTGTTAGCTCAGAGCTTGTTATCATTTACTAAAATCTAGTGTGTTTCTGTGCTAAAAATGTGTACTTGTGTTTTCTTATTCAATTCTCAAAATAACCTTGACATTTTGGTTGCATTTCTTAGAGTAGACCAATAACTATGACAGAAATAAGCAAAAATAAAGTTATTCAAATAGAATAGCAATGCATTTCTTATTCCATTAAATAGACTAACATGATTCAAAGTAGTTGTGGAATGGCTGCATAAATAAATATTCACATAGTTATTCAGGAGCAAGAGTACATATATGGGGAGTTGGCCATTTACACTTCATAAGAAGTGCATCTCGGAGTCTATCATGAGCTGTGATATTCATCTGGGGAAGTAAAAAGAGCATGAAGGATTGCCTATAGGATGTCTGTATGCTTTTTAATGATTCTGTATTTTAAACATTGCACATCACTTTAGTTTACTGTCAATTCCCTAGAACTCAGTTCAGTGCAATATAAAACTGCAAGGATGTTGGAAAAGCAATGTAATTGTATTTCCAGGAAGAAGGAATGAGGTTGATGGGTAGCAGACTGTCCCTGCCTCGTAGGTAGGATGCCTTTGGTGACTGAGTAAACAGAGGCTTATTAACTTTAAAAAACTGCATTGTTCCATACATTTAACAAATTTTTAATTGAGATTTGATGACTCTCCTCACTTCCAAAGCAAAGGGTATTAATCATTCCTCAATTAATTCTCCAAGATTCAGCTTAAAAAATTTTCCTCTGAGGATGTTGCTGAATAAATTAACTTAGAAGGAATATGCCCAACACTGGGATAAGTTCTCAGAACTCTAAATGGAAATTAAAAGGGAATCATTAATTTATTTTTAGAATCATGTGATTCTTAGAAAGCTTAATTCAATAAATTAACTGTAATTAGTACCAATTATGTCATAATTTTAAATAAATAAGATATACCTATATTTTTCCTTAGGTGAAATTAATCATCAAATACTCACCACTAAAAATTATTTTTTATTGACACATTATGATCACACTGTGGACATTTGATAGATATTCAAAGTATGCTTTCATATTCGTCAGAATAAAATAATTTATGAATCAATGATTCACCTATGTAGATATTCAAATTTTATGAAATCTAAGTTTAGAAAAAGTAACATTTTATCAAGTTTTCAAATTGATATTAAATCTAGTGATGGTTTATGATTGTACTTTTCTAAACTTGAAAGATTTAAACAATCAGTGAAATGATAACTATCTTTGTCTTCTATAAAACTGTGATTTCTTCAGTTTCATGACAAATTATGCATTTGAGTCTTGACAAATTTTTTAATTTGGAGATCTCGGCAGTATGATTTATTATAGCAAACAAAATAATCCTGTTATTCTTTTTTATTCTTTTTGGTAATTTTTTTCTTGCTGGAGTTTTAATTGACACATAAAAGTTGTACGTATGTATGGAATACTACATAATGTTTTGATGCACATAAACATTATGCAATACTCAAATTGGAATAAGATTCTCTGTGTCCTCAAACATTATCATTTATTTGTAGTGAAATACTGAAAATCTTTTCTTCTAGTTCTTAAACAAAGTATGTTCACTTTTAAAGCTTTTGGTTATGTTTAGCAATTAAAATATTTTATCATGAAAAAAGAAAAATTTTCCCCTTCACTTTACATAACTAATCATCAGCATTTCCTTATCAATATGTTGGAAGGAAATGATATTATGACTTGAGAAAAATGCAAAATACCCACACATGTGCATATGATAGTTTTGCTGCCACACCCACTTAAAGTGGGGTACAGTTTTTTATTATCTTTAACACATACACATGTACATGCATATGTGTGCATGAAAATATACACTCACATATAAGCATAACAAGCATGTATGTATACCTATATACATGTAAATACACTAGATCATTTTAAATCATTTTAAAGAGTCTTTCTTTACATTACATTTACAATCATTTTAAAGAGTCTTTCTTTACTTTCTCATGAAACTGAAAAAAGTGGAACTTTACACATCTTTATAAATTCTCCCTTTCACCTCCACGTGTAATAGTATAATGGAGTAGAACATTCTAGATATTTATCAAAAATGTTCATGATATTTTTATTGATTTTTTAATATATTGGGATAAAATAGCAAATCAAATTGTCCCTTGTAAGAACTCTTTAATAGCTAATTGTGTAATATTTAACAGTTCCTTCTGCTGTTCTGGACTGCTTTCCTCACTGTTATAGGTAATATTTACTGCAAAACTAGGACATATCTGAGGTATGCTCTGGGTCAAATCACTTGAACTCATTTATTGCAACTGTTCTATTGTCATAAAGGACTTGAAGATTTTTAAAAAGAATTTCATGAATATTAATATGCTTGTCTTCTCTTTTTAGACAATAAGGCATGTATACATATTATTGAGAAAGAATATGTGATGTTTTTTGATAATTGTTTTCAGAATATTGTTTTCTATTGTACTATTTCATAGAAAAGAACATTTAATATAGATAATAATAAATTATTTTTATTTTAACTGATATTAAGCAAGTTAAGTAGCCTCTCTGAGCATTAACATTCTAACCTACAAAAATATTGATTGTTTAATCTTAAAAATTTAGTGGTAGTTAAGTTGTTTAGATGGACTTTTTCAACTAGTCTATGTAAAAATTCACCTTTATGTAAACATCTTCTATGTTACATACACTGAGATTTTTTTTAGTAAACTTTATGATAAAGTTCATAATAAGTATATAATAAATTTTATAAGTATATAAATATATAATATATATAAGTATATAAGTATATAATATATATACTATAATATATATATATTATATATATATAATATATAATATATATACTATAATATATATATAATATATATATATAATATAATATATATAATATAATATATATAAGTATATAAGTATATAATAAGTATATAATAAATTTTACTTTTATAGAATATTGTGAAGATGGTACAGGATATATCCAAGCATCCCTCACCCAGTTTTACATCAATAGTGGACATTATTGTTCTAATTAGTTTTTTTCACTTCTGTGATCAAAAAACCTGACAAGAACAAAATAGAGGACAAAAAGTCTATTTGGGGCTCACAGTTTCTGAGGTCTCAGTCCATAGTTGACCAATGCCAATGCTCTGACCCAAGTGAGGCAGAACATCAAGGCAGAAGGGTGTGATGGAAAAAAGCAGCCCAGAACATGACAATCAGTAATCAAAGAGAGGGTTCCTCACCAGGAACAAAGCATATACCTAAAGGCATGGTCCCAGTGACCTGCCTTTTGCAGCCACACCCTACCTGCCTACAGTTACCACCCAGTTAATCCCTATTGATACACTTATTAGGTTAAGGCTCTCATGACCCAATTATTTCATCTCTGAAAGTTCTAGCATTGTCTCATACATGTGCTTTTGGGGAGCACCTCATATCTAAACCACAACAGTTATAGTAATATATTTATTATAATAAATGATTCAACTTTAATAAGAAGCTAATAATATTGTTTTTCTGTTTCAGTAGCATAGCCCCAATACCATATTACACATACTTTTCTTACCTTCTGAGTTCCAGTTTGGCTCTGAATGTTTCTCTAACTTGCTTTCATCTTGAAGATCTTGACTGTTCTAAGGAATACTATCAGATATTCTACAAATGTCAGTAACTTGATAAATAAATGTTTTATATTGGGTGGATGGATATGGGGGTTAATCTGCGTTATGTGTTTTGGGAGGAGGAACACATAGGTAAAGTACTATTTTCAATACATATTCAAGGGGCACACTTTCAATCTGACTTAATACTGTTGATATTGAATTTGGTTATGTGGATGAGGTATTGTTTGTCAAGTTTCTACACTGTAAACTTTTTTTTCACATTGCATTCTTTGTAATGGCATTGTTCTCTACAGTTCACATTAAGGAAGTGAGGTAAGCTTTACATTTATTTCAAACTGATGGGAATTCTCTACATAGAAGGTTTGTTCTTTTCTCTTCCATTAATTTAACAATATAATGTCTTATTAAAATAAGACTCATTCATATTTGTTTTATATTTGTATAAAATCTAGTATTTTATTTGGTTGCTCAAATTATTCAAGTACTAACATTGAGAACTTTATTAGTTGCCTCCTTTACCCTTTTGACAAATCCCCATCAATGTTTTCTTCTTGCTTTTTAAGTTCAGTAATCCCTTACTTTCTTTAAATACAAGATGAAGGATGATAATTTTGCACATTTATTTTTACAGTCTTAGAATATGATATTTCTCCAATTGCACTGGTCACTTTTACTGAAGAATAGTAATAGAAACCAAGATTTGAACTTTAAGTCTGGCTTTATATTACTGCAGAGTGTTGCCTCTAGGGTCTATGTGCTGAGAGAATGAGCAAATGTATGTGTACATAATCAGTGCATAAACATAGCTATAAATATTTCTTGGTATATATCTGTATCATTACAAAACTAAAGATGAGTTCATACTGATGCCTCTGAACTTTATATTATCACCTGGATTATTATAGCTTCCTTCCTTTCCTTTAAAATTCTTCAACAATGAAAAATATGCCTTCTGTACTCCACCATCTATCTATTTATTTAATTTCATAATTCATACATAACACTACCATAATTGTTACCATGTACCCCTTAAGGAAAAAAATTCATTAACTGGAGTACAGTGCAAATGTGCAATTTTTTTTGCATTAAGATATACAGACCCCAGACTTTACTTATTTTCAAAGATACTTAGTTCAGCACTTCTCAATCCACTCCTTTTAATGATAATGTTGCATACATTTGTCAATTTCTGTATTGAATCTATGTGTGTATAAAACAATTATACATTAATGTTCATGCTGTTGAGTTTTGTGCATATTGACAAATTCATGGTGTCATGCATCCACAATGATAGTACTCTAGAGAATACTTGTGCTGTTTCAAGTATTCAACTTTTATCCAAGACTGAACATCTGACAACCACTATTTTATCACTGATGCAGCGTTGCCCACTGGGAGTTATTTTTCCAAACCAATTACTGCTATGTTATACCCTTCTTATAAATCACCTGTTTCATTAGGATTATATGCCAAGTTTGAGGTTATATACATAGGGATTCATACTGTAGAAGTAATGAAAAATAAGCCAACTGTATATGCATGGATTCACAAATGCAAAACCTTCATGTCAAAGACTCTCAGTGGTATACTGAGAGAGAAAATGAATTCTAGCTTATAAAAAATCTAGGAAAATATTAAATATATACAGATTTATGCACATACACATATATGCAAATATAATTAGATATTTCCCTTGATGTTTATGTCCCAAATAAAATTCAATATATTAAGAAAGTAAGAAATGTAGTAAGTTTTGATTATTTCTAAAGGAAGAATATAATTCACTATGCACTAAGAAAAGTTTTTATTTCAAGGAAGAAAAGGTGTAAAATGTTTTTAAAATATAAATTAATAACTCCTAATAGAAAATGCAACAAGTTTGCATCAGCCATACTGAATTTTTCAGATGTGTTCTAAATTCTATGTATGTCATACTAGTTACATCAATAAAATCGTTATGTATTAAAGTGTATGGTTCTAATAACTTTAATTACAGTTAACCTTTACCAACTTCATGAGCTATGCTAAATACTTGGTATGTATTAATATAAAATTAACAGGAGCTAAAGATATAGCTCAGTGGAAGAGTGCTTGCCTAACATGCACAAGGCCCTAGGTTCAATCACTAATACTGTAAAGTAAATAAATAAAAGGTAACCAACAAAAACATTTAAATAAGCAAACAAACATGAAGTAGATACAAGTAACTATTCCTATGTTGGAATAAACAAATAGTAAGTATATACAAGTAGTTTCTCCTAAATTGATGAGAAATTTCTAGTATCAGAAATGTTAATTATCTCCTCAAATCACACATATAACAACTCCACTCAACTTCAGCATCTTTACTCTGCAACCATCTCAAATATTTTTGTTTACATGAAACTTCCTTTTTCATCTTAAATAACATCAAAAGTTTCAAAATTTCTAATGTTTCTTGGTAAGTCTTTTAATTACTAATATTTACAAGTGGTTTCATTAGTATGTTTAAACCTAAACATTTTGACATTTTACTTTTTCAATCTAAGCTATTTTTTTTTTTTACCTATTTAGAAGAAAAATAGGGATTTTTATTATTGTTTTTGTTTGTTTTTGGTAACTGAGATAGAAGCCAGGGGAATTTTACCACTGAGTTATATCCTCAGACCTTTAGGTTTTTTTTTTGTTTTGTTTTGTTTTGTTTTGTTTTGTTTTGTTTTTTAAATTTTGAGACAGGGTCTCACTAAATTGCTTAGAGCCTCAGTATACTGAGTTTCTGGGATTATAGGCTTGTGCCACTGTGCTGAGGGGAATAGGGATTTTCAAAAATAATTTTTTTGGAAGACTGACAGTAATATTTAGTTTTTCCCATTAGCTAAAATCATTACCTGCAATGAAATGGTATTAGGTATATTAATATATTACATACATTTTTAAGGCAATTTTACTTTATACTACTGTTATCATTGTCTTAAATAAAGACTGCTATCATGGTTTTGATTAACCTTTTATCCAGTATAATTTATATAAATAAATTAATCTGGTGGCCAAATAATAAATAAACCTCTTTTTGTCTAGGTTGTAATGGAAGACAACCAAGAAGGTTCCATGGTGTAAAGTGCACATTAAACCAGGTAGATGTCCTCTTTTTGCATGGCAAATCAGTCTGTATAAGACAATGGTACAAATCAATTAAAGTAGTTAGTAAAAGAAAATCTGTTTAAAAATGACAATTTATACTTCTACGATCTTTTGACAAAAATTTAGAAACAAGAAAGATTGTAATTCTAAAGGATGTAAGGTGATGAAAAGATGAAAAGAAATAAGGTAACCATGAAAAATGATCACTAAGTCATTTTGATTTAATATTATATCCATTAGGCAATAAAATGACATTGAAACTTATAAAGAGATTGCTTCAAATGTTTGTATTCATTTGAGAATTATTTAAAATTCCCTTCATTGAATCATGCATAACCACACTAAGAATATCCATGTTGTTAATTTTGCTATAATCTGTAATATTAAAAACTGTGACACTAATGAGATCCCAATACCCATCATTTTAAATGGACCTAAGAAAATACTGTAGCAGAGGAAATAGAGCAAATTTGTCACATATTTTTAACATGGTCATATTTTACAGGGCATTTACATACAGTTCCTTACTTTTAGGATGATGTTTGATAAATAATTCATATCTTCATTTTTTAAAGAAATATCAAATATAATTTTAAGACAAATAAGGAAAATGGTGAAATTCTTAATTACCGGCAAGTGGAAACACACCCTGACCCTGGCCCAGTTTCTAGCCTCCTTTCTCTACTGCTTCACCCCTGCTTTTCATCCCAAAACAGTTCAGTATGCATTTACAGCTTCCTCTCTGCTAAGAATTTTTATGGGGTTAAGCCAATGGAAGGGGAAGGGGGGGGAAAGCACAATGATAGGAAGACAAAATAGCAAGAAGCATAGGTTATACTTCCCTCCACACTTCTGTGTCCAGTCTCTCTCTCTACATGCATACACCCCATATTTGAATTTTCAACACTCACTAGGCTCCAATAAAAAATTTTACTACCTTCATTTCTTTAGCAGAAGGGCTGTCATAGGTCCCCTGTTGGGATAGTTTTCTGGGTATATTCCCATTTCTATTTTTAACTCCTAGTGGTACCCAGATTTTTATGTCTATTCGTTGAAGTTTCATCACTGGAAACTTTTAGGGTGAGTTTTAATTCCTTCCAAAAACTGAGCCTCAAGTATTAAAAAATAACCACTGTTTGAACTTCAGTGACTATTCTCTATGCATATATACACTGTAGATCTATGTCCATAACTGCACATTGGTGAGTCATCTGTTCTGCATTTTTAATTCACTTTTATTTTCCCTGAGTGTGGCATAGTGCTTTAGAGACCTTGCCTTGGAGCTGAAACACCGAAATTAAAATCTCATATCTGTCATTTATGTTCTATGTAACCTTAAGGAAACAATTTTAAACAATTTTGGGTATTACATTTCTAGTCTGTGATATGGAGATTGTAATAATGCCAACCTTATAAAATATTTTGGAATAGCAAATGAGTTAACAAAGATAAAGTATTTAAAAAACTGCCTAGTGCATACACCTTCAAATATTTATAGTTGCTTCTGTTGTACACTCTTTAGTTCTGCTGTCACTAACAAATACTATTAGTATTAGCACCATCTTTCCATGGTAAAATAGTGCTTAGATATTTAAAAATGATAAATTTATATAACTATCAAGATTGTGGATGATTATTCATTCTAAATACCCCAGAAAATACTAGTATTTTCCAATATTTTGAATTGTGGTTTATGTTAGAAGATAAAATATCTTATTCTATTTGCATCATGTGGTAACGAGTGAATGTAAATGTAGTTTCCATATATATGACAATTTTTCATTTTTTTTACTTAATTTTGACAATTCAACTCAATTTTGACAATTTTTCATTTCTTCTTTAGATTTAATTTATATGTTTTAATATTCATTTTGGGCAATTCTTAGTAAAAATTTGTGGCTTGTAATTTTTTAAATAAAAAGGAAAACTAAATATAATTGTATAGTTGTAAGAGTTTCCCTATTTTTCATTTTCCATTCAACTTTACTTATCTTAAAGTATTTTGTGTTGTATGATTGTATAACTATATGTTTTGAATAAATCATCTGTGTACTTTCTGGTTTCTGGTCTTTATAATATGCCTGGAAAATTTCTGAACACAGAATTATGTTTTTTTCCTAGACTACTTCTAATGATTTTTACTTTTCTTTTACTATTGATAATGGTTTAAATATTTTCTAAATAACAAAATATATTTTTATGTAAGGAGAAAAGGAAGGATTACATTTTTATGTAATTATGCTTAGCTTTTTTCAATCCTTCAGTAATTTGAAATGACATCTAAATTTTTCATATAAACGAGTTCTTATATGTCTATTTTACTGTACTGATCTGAAACATTTTGAAAAATGCATACAAATCAGGTGCATTCACTTACATGATGTTTTTCTTAATAGACTGTAGGTTTATTATGGGGCTATTGTTTCATTTACAGTACTTTTACTTATTCCTTTCTAGTTATAGATCAATAATTGTCTACTTGGCTCTTAAACAAATTGCTAGATACTTCTCACTCAGGGATTCTTGATAAATTTCATCTTTCTTACAACTTAAAGTTCTTGTTTCTCTGTTGTAATATTTACAATTTTTTCTATCTTCTTTTTCCAAATTATTTGTAGTTTTTTGTTTTGTTTTGTTTGTTTTGTTTTTGTGTGTTTGTTTGGTTTTTGGTACCAGAAATTGAATCCATGAGCAATTAACCACTGAGTCAAATCTCCAGTCCTTTTTTGTGTTGTATTTAGAGACAGGGTCTTGCTGATGCTTAGGATCTTGCTAAGTTGCTGAGGCTGGCTTTGAGCTCAGGATTCTGCCTCAGCCTCCGAGCCCTGGGAATTACAGGCATGCACCACAGTACCCCTCCAATCTATAGCCTTTGGCTTCTTCAGTGACTATTGCAGTCAGGTAATTCTAATCATTGTTGTGTACCAAAGAAAAAACCAAATATTTAATAAATATTGGTGAAACTGTTATAGCTATTTTGGCACAAATGAATTCAGGATGTTTAAAAAGACTTGTTTCAAAAAATTCTTCAAGTTTCATATCCATTATATTAGCAAGACTTCCAATCCCACAGCACACTTTCAGTATCCTAAATAAAATTTTTTAGATCTTCTGTTAAAAAACGTATTCCAAAAGACAAAAATACAAATAGCAAACTCAAAATAAACGGATACAAAATATTCAGTGTGCATTTTGGATACCTTTCCCACAGATTCTATTTTGTATTACATTTTGTAAAGGATGGTTTCCGTAGCAACAAACAATGTGCCATACATTTCTTTAACAGAGCATTACTAAAAAAATAATGGATAGGTATTATGTGACTGAAAATGTTAGATTTCCCCCATTCATTAGAGTTATTATCCATTAGTTTTAAATGTGATTGTGATACTTATATTTTAACATTGGTGGGTACTTAAACCTTAGTGTGGTGCATGCTGAAAAACTAATCTCCTGAAATTGTCACCCTTATGAAGAATATAGAGAACTTGCTGAAATTATGAATGGAATTTGTCTTTATTGTAAGCATTCTTAGCAAAATATATTGTAAAGAAAATCAACCTGCTGCTACAGATGGCTTAAATTATGATCATAAATAAGACTCCTTACAAAAGTTGAAATTTCTCATGAATGTACGTCAATTGTGTACTAAAATATGTATTGTCCTAAAACACATTTTAATAGAATTGGAGATATGAACATAGATAGAAAACCACATATATACAAGGAAAATCATATATATATATATATATATATATATACACATATACATAGAAAATCATACACACACACACGCGCACACACACACACGCACAGATATTTCAACATAAGCTGAAGGATGAGTAAACTTCACCCAAAACATCCGTATGCATGACACTGACAGGAATTTATGGTGTATTTTTACTTTGATTATATTTACATAAACAAAATTCAGGAAACTTGGATATACCCTCTTATGAAATCTGACAAATTTTACTATCTTTTAACATAAATAACCCAAATTTAGTCATGCCACTTCACAGGTAATACCTTTCCTCTAAGGGGATTTTTATAATTTTTTTCCCTGCTGTTAATTAGATTTGTTTCCCTGGAATTTAATAAAAACAATAATATTAAGTATATATAATTTTGTATTTTAGAATCATTCCTGTTATTTAATGAATTGTTTTTGTTGTTATTGCATTTTTCAGGTTCTGGCTAAAATTTTCTTTTATTTTATTGTGTCTATTGTTTCCATTTTACTTAATTAGGAGCATACAGAAATTTATTTTATAATTCTTCCACTATTTGGTTAACCACTCATCTGCTAATGGATATTTGGAAGATTTCCAGATTATAAATAAAGCAGCTAAAATTCTTCTTGTGAGAGTATTTCTAGGCTTCTGTGTTTTCGATTCTTGTTCATAGACATTTGTTTTCATTTATTTTTGGCAAACACCTAGAATTAGAATACTTTGGCTGTAACTCAGTTTGAAAAAAAATTAGTAAGCATTTTTTCACAGTACTTGCATAAAATGTATGCAAGTTATGTTTTTTTTTGCAATCTCATATATGTTAGTGTTTGACATTTTAGATTTCAGCTCTAAAATTTTGTATGTGATAACTTACTACAGCTTTAAATTGGCTTCTAGTGATAATTCCATGTGTTTTTTGTCCATTTGGATATCAATTTTGTTAATAATAAATCCAAGTATTAGAGTATTTGTTTTGTAATTGAGTTTTTATCATTGCATTATTTTTTAATTTATTTTTAGTTGTAAATGGACACAATACCTTTATTTTATTTATTTATTTATTTTTATGTGGTGCTGAGGATCAAACTCAGTGTCTCACACATGCTAGGTAAGCGCTCTACCACTGAGCCACACCCTCAACCCCTATCTTTGTATTATTAATGCACATTTGTTATACAAATTTGTTATACCCAATTATCAAGGTATTTGGTTAATGGTTGTGTTCTTCTTTTTTGTGTTAGCATTATTTTTACCTTAAGAAATCTTTGCCATTCTTTAGGTTTTCATGTTTGCTTTATGTTTATGTCTATAATCCTTCCTAAAATAGTCATTTATGTGACAACATAACTGAGATTATGTGTATTTATTTTTCTCAACACTTTTAAAGTTTTTCAGTCACCATACTGGAAATGTATGTCCATCCCCTTTTATTTCTTTGATACCAGTGTTGCAAATCAAGATTAAGTGTGTCTAGAACTATTTCTAATCATCTACTCTGTTCCATTGAACTTCTTTTAGTCACGGTCATTTTTTTAAAAAACATGTTTATTCACAGTAGTATTGAGTCTTTCACATGCTAGGCAAATGCTTTGCTACTTAGCTTCATGATCTGTCTACTCCTAAATTTTATTTTGAGACAGTTTCCCACTAAGTTGCCCAGGATGGCCTTGAACTTGTGAGTTTCCTACCTCAGCCTCCCAGGAACTGGAATTACAGTTGCATCTGGCTATTGTTCTTCATGCCAATTCCACACTATTTTATTTACTACAGTTTCTTATTGATTTTGAAATCAATAAGATTCATACCATTTATGTATTCATACATGTACATAGGGTAATGTAGATTTTACTTATGCTATGATGCCCTTTGAATTTCTACATAATTTCAGGCTAAACTGCAAATGTGTACAAAATTTTAAATAATTGTGCAGAATATGTTTCCTAATTTGATAACTGACATTTTGAAAACATTTAAACTAGTTACATCCAAATGCTCCATCACGTTACCTTTCCTTAATTTCTTTTAATATTTTGTAATTATCAGAGTAGACTTTAATGAATAATGTATGCTGTTTGCAAATATTTTCATATTTTAATTCTCATACAAATGGCCTTTTTTTCTCATTTTCTCACTTTTCAATTACCATTAGCATGTGGTGATACAGTTATTTTTATGTGATGACCATGATCCTACGATATTGACAAATTGTATTACTTTTGAAAACATTGCTATAGATAATTTTGGATATTCGACTTACAATCATCCTGTTCATGCTGTTTTCTCATACTGTATTCAGTAACTATGATAGTTAGCAAAATATCAAGTAGCAGTGGTAAGATCATTCTTTATATTTGTTTTTTGTTACCAGATAATGAACCCAGGTTGCTTTATCACTGAGCTCTATTCCCATCCCTTTTTATTTTTTATTTTGAGACAGGGTCACACTAAGTTTTTTGGGGCCTCACTAAATTGCTGAGGCTCACTTTGAACTTGTGATCCTGCTGCCTCCAGAGCCTTGGGGGTTATAGGCATATGCTACCTACCTGGTGAGATCACCCATCTTTCTTTATCCTGAATATTTTCTTTTTTATTTTTTAAATTTTTACAGACTTCATTTTGATTCGTTGTACACAAATGGGGTACAACTTTTTATTTCTATGAATGTGCATGATGTAGATTCATACCATTCATATAATCATACATGTACATAGGGTAATGATGTCTGTCTCATTCCACTGTTTTTCATACCCCATCCCTCCCCCTTTCATTTCTCTCTTCATAATCTAAAGTTTCTCCATTCTTCTCTCACCCACCCCCCAACTCAAGCCTTTGGTTTTTTTCGGGATTGGCTTATTTCACTTAGCATGATATTCTCCAATTCCATCCTCTTATCTGCAAATGCCATAATATTATTCTTCTTTATGGCTGAATGCTATTCCACTGTGTATATATATCACAGCTTTTTTATCCATTCATCTGTTGAAGGGCATCTAGGTGATTCCACAGTCTAGCTATTGTGAATTGAGCTGCTATAAACATTGATGTGGCTGTGTCACTGTAGTATGCTAATTTTAAGTCCTTTGGGTAAAAACCAAGGACTGGGATAACTGGATCAAAAGGTGGGTCCATTCTAAGTTTTCTGAGGAATCTCCACACTGCTTTCCGAGTAGCTGTACCAATTTGCAACTCCACCAGTGATGTAAAAGTGTGCCTTTTTCCCCCACAGCCATGCCAACATCTTGATCTTAGGGGAATATATTCAAATATTCACCAGTAAATATGATACTATTTGTTGATTTTTTAAAAAATAGATTACTCATTTGAATGATAAAATACTTTCTATTTCAGTATATCTACATTTTTATCATAAATACATACTGAGTTCTGTATGGCTTTCCCTTTATTTATTGATATGATCATGTATTTCTTCTCCATTTTTCTGATAATATGGAAGTTTACCTTAATCATGGATAATTTTTATATTAAACCAACACTGTTGCAGTGCCACAAAATGATTGGATTATTTAAAAAGATATACATAAATCATAGATCACCATCAGTAACCAACCATAGGAACTAAACAAAAACTTGAATACAATAAAAACACTAACCCTAGCATTTTTTACAGAGAAGCCAAAGCCATCAGAAGCAGGTATTTAAGTGTTTCTTTCTTGCAAATTAGAATGATGAAAAAGTGTAATATTAAGCATGTGTGCATGAAATTGTGTTAGATGAGGCCAATTTTTTGCATTTTTTACACCATCTGTTTGAGTAACTTCATTCTCCAGCTGGCCATGATCTATAAATCACTAAGTTCTGGGTTTATTTACAATAAAATACGCAGACATGCAAGTCATTTCCTGCCAAAATATATTTTTTAATAAGAACTTCAAAGTAAATTTCAATTAGTAAATTCTGATAGATTATTTTCAAGGTGATCTGCACTAGTTCAGTTATTATCTCTGGAGCCCCCAAGTAGAAGGGCATAAAACATAGCCCAGTTGTTATTTTTTCCGCTTGACTCTTTTATCTTGATCGCAATTTCCTTGCCAAATATATCTAGATATCTTTATATAATTTGTCTTAAAACCAATTTCTCCAAAATATTTTTTGCAAGATTTTACACAAATAAGCCTACAAATTCTGCAGTGACCCACAGCTTTTAAGTCATCCAGTAGAAAATGAGAATTGTACTTGTACATTATGTTAGTCATGACTATAGTTCTTTCTAGGTCTTTTGATATTATTTTATCAGTTTTATTATTTACTTTGTCTCTCATCAAGAATTAGTTGCAGATTTGGACCTACTTTTTCTTCTGTTAGGTGCAGGATCTCTGGTCTAATTCCTAGGTCCTTGATCCATTTTGAGTTGAGTTTTGTGCAGGGTGAGAGATATGGGTTTAGTTTCACTTTGCTGCAAATGGATTTTCAGTTTTCCCAGCACCATTTGTTGAAGAGGCTATCTTTTCTTCATTGTATGGTTTTGGCACCTTTGTCTAGTATGAGAAAATGGTGTTATGTGGATTCGTTTCTGTATCATCCTTATTCTGTACTATGGATCTACTGTCTATTTTGGTGCCAATACCATGCCATTTTTGTTACTATTGCTCTGTAATATAGTTGAAGGTCTGGTATTGTGATACCACCTGCTTTACTCTTCCTACTAAGATTGCCTTAGCTATTTTGGGTCTCTTTTTTCTCCAAATGAATTTCGTGGTTGCTTGCCCTGTTTCTATGAGGTATATCATTGAGATTTTATTTGAAATTGCATTGAATTTATATAGCACTTTTGGTAGTATGACCATTTTGACAATATTAATTCTGCCTATCCAACAACATGGGAGATCTTTCCATCTTCTAAGGTTTTCTTTAATTTCTTTCTTTAGTGTTCTGTAGTTTTCATTGTAGAGGTCTTTAACCTCTTTTGTTAGATTGACTCGTAAGTATTTTATTATTTTTCAGGTTATTGTGAATGGGGTAGTTTTCCTAATTTCTCTTTCAGATGATTCATCACTTAGGAATTAGACCAGAGACCCTGCACCTAATAGAAGAAAAAGTAGGTCCAAATCTGCATCATGTCGGCTTAGGACCAGACATCTTTAACGTGGCTCCAAAGCACAAGGAATAAAAGCAGGAATCAATGATTGGGTTAGAGTCAAACTAAAAAGCTTTTTCTCAGCAAAGGAAACAATCAACAATGTGAAGAGAGAGCCTACAGAGTGGGAGAAAATCTTTGCCACACACACTTCAAATAGACTACTAATTTCCAGAATTCATAAAGAACTCAAAAAACTTTCCCCCAAGAATACAAATAACCCACTCAATCAATGGATTAAGGAAATGAGCAGACACTTCACACAAGAAGATTTACAAGTAATCAACAGATACATGAAAAAATGTTCAATAGCCTTAGTAATAAAAGAAACGCAAATCAAGACTACCCTAAGATTTCATCTCACCCCAATTAGAATGTCTAGTATCAAGAATACAAGCAACAACAGGTATTGGCGAGGATGTGGGGAAAAAGGTACACTCATACATTGCTGGTGGGGTTGCAAATTAGTGCAGCCACTCTGGAAAGCAATGCGGAGATTCCTTAGAAAACTTGGAATGGACCCACCATTTGACCCAGCTGTTCCACTCCTTGGTCTATACCCAAAGGACTTAAAGTCAGCATACTACAGTGATGCAGCCACATCAATGTTCATAGCTGCTCAATTTACAATAGCTGGATTGTGGAACCAACCTAGATGGTGAATGGATAAAGAAACTGTGGTATATATACACAATGGAATATTACTCTTAAAGAAGAATAAAATCATGGCCTTTGCAGGTAAATGGATGCAGCTGGAGAATATCATGCTAAGTGAGATAAGCCAATCCCAGAAAACCAAAGGCCGAATGATCTCTCTGATAAGCAGTTGATGATACATAATGGAGGGTGGGAGGGAGGCAAGAATGGACGAGCATATATTACATAGTGGAAAAAGAGGGGTGGGGATGGGTTGTGGGGGGGAAAGAAAAATAACAGAATGAGACAAACATCATTACCCTATGTGCATGTAGGAGTATGCAAATGGTGTGACTCTACTTCATGCTTCATGTACAACCAGAGAAATCCTTGTACTCCATTCATGTATGATGAATCAAAATAAATTAAATTAAATTATAAAAGATAAAAGATAACATTTTAAATACACTGTGTTAAAAATATGCTATTAAAATTAATTTCACTTTTTTTTAAGGTGGCCACTAGTAAATTCTGTTTATATGGCAAAAAAAAAAAAAAAAAAAAACAGTTGGTCACATTTGGGTATGTTAATAGATGCATGTCTGATTTTTCTAAAGCCTTCTTCCTCTGGTCCATCTTCTCTTGATTACAATATGTTATTCATATATATCAAATTAATTCAGAGCTTCACATAGCTTTCCAAAATATTTTTTCATTCTATAAGATATATTTCATGCTTGTATAATTATATCAGAATGAACTCTATTGTCATGTATAACTAAAAAATCCCAATGAAATAAAAAAATCTTATTCTTAATGGGATGGAAGTTAATTTTTGTTTAATACTAAAGGTAACAGAGCAATTTAGAGATTTAATATAATGTTTGACATGCCATAGCTAAAATTACAAACATTTACATGCATAAATATTTTACATTTCCCTTTCATGAACTTATTCTAAGTACACATGATTTTATGGTCATTTTCCTGAAACACTGCATTCTAATTTGGATGTAATCATAACTGCATTCCTCATATCTTAGCACAAGTTCTTACCAGCACAGACTTTCAGGTAACATTATGAGATATTACCCATATTCTCCCCAATGAGATGACATGGTGTTGACACTTAATTCTCTCATTCCTGACAACATGAATCCCAAGGAACAGATTTCCTTTTTATGCTTTTATGCTTAATATGCTTTTTATTTCCTTTTATGCTTAATATCTGGGTACTTAGAGAATAATAATAAATGCCACCTCTCTAATGTCATGCCTTCCTCAGCTTAATATACTGGTCCCATAAGTGTATCTCCCTGGCATAAACACTCCCAACCACTGACCTTCAAGATAAGTTTCCATGGTGATTAGGTTTTCAAATATCCCTCCCTGAGCAATGGTGCAAAATTTCTCCCATCATTATTAATGCATGTGCTGTGAGATGAGTGTGCACTCTAGTCCATCAATAAATCCTCCATCATCCTGCAGAATGGACTACCTTCTGCAGTCTCCTTTACTATCTATATTTGGCTTAACAAGTCTTTTCATCACCATGGTGAGCCTACAGGAATGTCATTACTGCTTGACCTAAGTGAACAGTGCACTCTTTTTCTTTAAGAATAAAATATATGTGTATACATACACATTTAAAATTGTTATATATATTAAATACATGCATTTTTGCAATGTATGTTATATATGTATATATTCATTTAAAATTTTTGCTTGGATTTTCTTTGCTGAGAAATAAATTATATTTTGAATCTTTTCTTCTGAATATGAAATGTACTTTTTCTCTTTAGTTTTGCAAAATATTCTATGAGCATTCAGAGGATTAACTCTGATTTCCCTACATTTCTCTTGGTAGTTTCTCTATTTGTGCTTCACTGAGTTGATTATCTTTGGAGATGAGACTCTGTTCGCAAACAAACTTGGAATATTTCATCTTTCATACCTTCAATAATTTTTTTTCCTTCTATTTTCCTCTCTCCACTTATTCTGGACTTCATTTTGCTGATAACTTAATAGTGTCCTATAAGAGGTGACTGATTCTCTACTCTTTAAAAAATTTCCCTTTGTTCTACATAGTGGAAAATTTCCACTGGTCTTTGTTTAACTTTCTTATTTCTTATTCTTATATTATCTAATCTATTTCTGAGTTTACCAATGAAACTTTCATTTCAATTAATCATTTTTAAGTAGTAAAACTGTTTATTTCTCAGAGGTCACAGTTTTCTCTTGAATTTGTATGAAACTACTCCAGTTAATTTTACATAATTTAATATTTGTTTTATAGTCCTCATTGTGAATTGTAATATTTTAGTCATCTGTTTAGTCCATGTTTATTATGCTTTCTTTTGATTATGTATCACATTTTATTGTTTCTTTGTGTGTACCATATATTGTTTCAAAAATTTTTAATATATTGCCAAGTGTAGTGGTGTGTGACTGTTATCCCAGTCACACAGGAGGCAAAGGCAGGAGGATCACAAGTCTAAGGCCAGTCTAGGAAACTTAGTGAGGCCCTGTCTTCAAATAAAAGCAGAAAAAACTGGGAATATACCTCAGTGGTAGAGCACCCCTGGATACAATCCTAAGTACCAAAAAACCAAAAAAAGTCATATACTGTGTCCAGTGGAAATTTAAAATGTAATTTTTTTCTTTCATATTACTTTCAGAGGGTACAAGCTCTCCCTGTCTTTGGCAGCTCAGTTGAGGTAGTGGTCACACTGATTCCACTCAAAATCCCACTCAAAATGGAGTTAAACTGATAAAATGCAATTGCTTTAAATAGAATCAGTTCATTTCTGGTTACTTTCATTTCCAAATCTCCAGTACATAATTACTGAAGACCTTATCTCTCTTTACTATTTTTTTTAGTTATACATAACATTAGAATTCATTTTGACATAATTGTAAATGCATGGAATATAATTTGCTCTTAATTCAGTACCTAGAACTTCCCCTTTCCCCCTCCTCCTCCCTTCCCTGTTCCCTTCTATCTGATCTTTTGGCTATTTATTTACAGCTCTTCTTTTTAAGGTATGTCTTGTGATGTACCTGATGGTCAAATTCACTGTGATATATGTACATAGGAAATTTAGGTCAGATTCATTCCAAAATTTTTCCCTTATCTCATTCCTACTCCTTGGCCCTGAATCCCCTTCATCTAATCCACCAATCTTTCTTCTATTTATAAAGAAAATGTAGTATATATACACAATGAAGTATATAAAGAAGAATGAAATTATGTAATTTGCTGGTAAATTAATGAAACTGGAGACTATCATGCTAAGTCAAATAAGCTAGACCCCAAAAGTCAAAGTTTGAATGTTTTCTGTTATGGGAAGTTAGTCCAAAATAAGGAGGATGGGGAGGAGGAGAGGGAAGGGAGGAGGGAGAAAAGAAAGAAAGGAAAAAAAAAAAGAGAGAGGGAGGTAGGTAATGACATCAAAATAAGAAATTATCTCTTTTAACTTGGCAACTTTGCAGCTGAGATTGTTTGAACCTCTTTTTCCCCTGTTACTGACATTTTTTTAAGCTCATCTTTGTACCAGAGTCCAGATTCCATGATTTTTTTTCTAGCTCCTCTTCCTGCTGCTTCCTAGGTTACTATTGTTATTATTATTATTATTATTATTATTATTTTGTTTGAGGGTTGCATTGTTAAAGCAAATGACTTATTTTGTCTTTGGATGCATCCTCTTTCTCTTCTATGCAGTCTCACCTATGTGCCTATTTTAAGAGAAGAAACCATACCCTGGAAAAAAAGTTGACATGACTGCTTATGTATGAGAGGATTTGGATTTCAGGTTACAAACCATTTCTTTACTGATCCCTTAATAAACTATGAATTAATTTTATTTGTATTTTACTTTCCCTTGGGGATAGAGGTCTTTAGGATTACTTAACATATTCTCACTAGAACTTGAAATCTTCTGCATAACTTTTAGTTTAATCGCAAGAATACATGTCACATGAGGTCAAGAAAATATATATTTGTTAGCAAGACTGCTGACACCATTGCCATCATTCTTAAAGTACAATGTCATGAATATTAAATAGGAAACACTGTGTAATTGTGTTCTTTATGTGAAATTGTCCACATTAACATTCAGATATTAAAATAATACTTGGAATACTACAAATAAGACGAAAAATAAAAGACAGCAATATTTTAGATTAGGTATTTTGATTGAGTCCATGCTAAATGAGTGGAAGTTTTTCTGTAATATTTGGATGTTATTGAGGGAGAAACATGTCCATGACTGATAGATTGAACTATAATGAAAAGAACAAATTTGAAATATAGTTTTACATAAAATCACCACAATTTGTACATTTGTATGCTTGATCCTGTGTGTATGTTTGTGTGTGTGTGTGTGTTTGAGATTATCCTCAAAATGTTTGTGGAGAAATGACTGATATGCTATTGAGTCATATGCAGATACTTGGATCATGTTGGGTAGATTACATCATAATAATGATGGGGTACATTGCTGTTAAGAGACTGTGCACCAGGAAGACCGAAGACTGTAATGATGGAACAGTCTTTCACAATCATAAGTTCTCTTATCCAAATTGACAAAAGTAGCCACATTGAGAAGTATGATTCTATGTAGGTGATATGTTCTTTCACACCATAGCCCTTCTGTGAGGTCATGTCAACTACTGGAACCCATTATACTCTCTGGTTGAGAGCATGCTGTCAAGTTGCTTCTTCTTGACTAGATCATCTTACATAATTGACAGCTGTTTCATTAATAATCACAATCATACCAGGGACAGCAATATATTTATGGGAGATTCTAAAATATCTAGTTTTTAAATTTCTATAACAAATGCATTTTTATAAGACATAGCAAGGAATTTTAGTTTTAACTGAAAGTAGCTCTCCCTACTGTCTCTGGACCTCATTGATCTCACCAGTTTCTGAGTTCCATTGGCTGCATTTGCAGTATTTTATTGTATGTTCTTGCTATTTAACTGTTGAATGAGTGCAATTGTTGTCTTTTCAATGAGAATAAAATTTCATTAAGGAGTAACATAGCTTATGCAAACTTTGTGTCTTTTCTATTAGTTGTTTGGTTGATTAAAAGATAAATAGTAAAAATATTTGGAAGGGAAGGAAGTTGAGTTTTTTGAAAAATCAGTTGTTTTGTGTTTTTTAAGATATCTATATTCAACATACCTAACATTTCAATATACCTAACAATATATCAAACATTACGTTTGTTTAAATTTAAATATGTGTGTTTTGTATGTTAGCTTTTTCCAATTCATTAAAATAATGGTTGCCACTTATGCATACATCTTTTCATGTTATATTTTCTTATCCACACACAAATGAAACACATTATAAAGTGAGATCAGTCACTCTTATAAGAATAAAGGGATTGAGGCTTGGAAATGTGTGTAATTTCACTAATAGTCAGCAGCTAATAAACACCTGGTCAGGCATCTGATTCTAAAGCACACACTTTGTGAAGAAATGACTGTGGTTCTAATGACTCATTAGTATGAGTCTTTAATAAGAATACTGTAATCATGACCAGTCTTGAATATATTTATTAAGTCTAATTCAGAAATTGAATTATTTATTCCTACCACATTCTTTCTTCTTTGGACTCACATTTCCAACTCTTGACACGCAAGCATGTTTCATTAGGTACCACATGTGAGAAGCACATCTGTTGAAAGTTTTGGCAACTCTCTAAAAAACCAGAGGAGTTAAAAATACAGTGTTTAAGAGTGGGTGATATCTGGGACCTACTTAGTGTCCTTGAGAAGTTTTTCTAATTACTCCAAACTCACTGCAATATTTTTGGAACTTGGAGTTAAGCACAACTTCATTTATTTTCTTTAAACCAGTGTTTCTGCTTTTTCTCACAAACACACATCATCAGTTGCTTCTTTGGCTAGACTTAAACAAACACAGGTGCTAAAATTATCAGTTTCCTCATATTTTTCTACCTATGTGTACTATGGAAAGTCATTAAGGTTCTGTAAAAGACACATTTTCCCAATTCATTACACCTAAAGAAACTGCCAGGTAAAGTGTGCTGCCAGTGTATGGGCCGTTGCAGATTTCCCCATATGTATTTTGCAAGCAGGTGTTTCATTTGCAATTTGCCAGAAACAAACTGTTTTTCAGGTGCATAGAGAATATCATCTTTGTACAAAAAAAAGGAACAGTAATAACTACACCTGGTAGAGCCGTGCTCAATAGCAGAGCAATATAGAGTTGTTGAATGAAGGATTGAATTGAACCCACAATGTTTAAACAGCCTAAATGTAACCATCCAGTTGGGATCCTTGTTAATTACTAATCCCAGAATGGATAGACATAAAACACCAGCACTAAACCAGAGGATGGGGACTAAGATTGCCAAAGTACCTTTCAGATAAAACGGTGCTTTACCATGTCCCTGTAAATTACACACTATTATATCTGCTTGAGAAATGCAAAACTGTCCTCAAATGTTATGCAACTTTCTCAAAGTCATTGAGTGAATAAGGGTGGCACTATATCTCAAATCCATGTCAGTGTGATTACACAGCCTAATCTCAAGTACTGGATTTCTGCCTTGGTTTCTGCTCCATTATTTTTGGAAACTGTTCTCCCTAAAACTGGAATGCATCAAATGAATTTCAAACAGTGAGTGCCATTCTATGCAGAGGTTGGCAATTAAATGATCATTAACCTTCCTACTTCTCCAGTTCTTTGGATTATGGCCTGAACGAACATGTAAGTAACATTGTCTTTGTTTTTACATTTCCTATATTGCTGACTATGCACTTTGGCAAGACTGCTTTCATAGCTCCTCTGGCAACATGAAACCAAATAGTCACTTGCAAGTAATTAACTATAAACTTGCACATCTTTCCATTAATAGTCAGTATATCTTACATAGAATTTCAAGATACTGGTTGTATCATTCCATCCAAAATGCAAATGTATTAGCCTCTGGGAAGCAGTACTGTGGAACAGGCTGGGTGATCTGAATTGCTAATCCATCTCTACCATTTGCCAGCTGTGAACATATGTAAATTGCTTAAGATTTTAGATTTTAGTTTCATTTTCTATTTAGTAAAATTAAAGGTAATTTCTATTTCATTGGATTCTTTTGAACATTAACAAGAAAATGTATCTTGATAACTGATAAAAAGCCCATCATTATTGTCTTGTACATAATAATGCTAATAAATGTCTATAATTTTCATTGCAATTCATTTTCAATGCAAATAGAATCTATATATTTCTACATATTTGGATTTTATGTGCATTCTTGAACAGTATTAGCATGACAGTGAGATAAACTGATAAAATTTGACATTCACACTTTCTCAATTTATATGTAAAACTTTTCACAATGTCTTTAACATTTAATATAGGTATTAATTTTTTAAATGAGATAAAAGAAGTTTTCTAAATATCAACTTAAAACTGATTAGCTTTGTGTGTGTGCTTCGTGGTACTTTGTTGGCAGTATTCCTTTGGTAACTAGGCTGTGTTTTCATCAATAGATGATACTAGTGATCCAAGACCAGGCAAACTCTAGACCCTAAGTGAATTTTATTTTGAATTTTCACTTTCCATGAAATTTGAGAAACTTAGCACCACATAGTCTGTTTTTCACCTTTGCTATTTTTTCTTCATATAAAATAAATGCATAATAATGTTTAGATAAATCCACAAACTTATTTCTAGTATTGCTTTTAGTTTTTATTTGAGAGGAGCTCTCTTTCTCTTCTTAAGTTTTCCATTTTGTTCATGCATTTGTTTATTTTTACCTCTAAATCCTTATGCATTTTTAGTAGATTTTAGTAGTTTAAGTTCTTGTTTTGCTCAATACATGGGTTTCTCATGGTCAGCTATTATTGACTTTTTTATGTTGATTATTGGTCAAGTTTTTCTCTTTCTTTGTGAGTATTGTTGTGTATTCAAATTTGTTCATTTTGGATATTATGTTTAAAACAAAAACTAAACTTACAGATTGACAGTCTTTTTTTAAACAAAAGGACCCATGTGATGTTGTACTTTTTTCCAACATATCATTTGGAACAATCCTATAATAGGAATTCCTTGCTTAAAAGTCAAACATAGGTATTTTTATATAATTACATATACATAATTTATATAATAAAGTTTTATATGAATTGCAACTTTTTGTATTCCTTTCAATGAAAAGGAGTATGTGTTTTCAGATATATTTTCAAATTAGAGTGATGTTCTTCCATTCAAAGAACTGGAATTGGAATCTCAGTGTTGGTCCCTTTGTTTTCCATTTTAATTATCATAAAATATTGACGATAGCCCTTTAATTATAGGCTTTAAAGTTTCCCTCTATACTCTAGATAGAGAGATACTGGGAAATAAGAAATAGGGAAGATGAGCAGAGAGGAGAAAAGAGATCAGAGAAATTTAAAGTATGAGGACTTGACCTGCCATTGCCAGTTTCGAAAAAGGAACATGAGTCAAACAATGAACAAACTGGCAGCCTCTAGAAGCTGAGAATAATCATCAACTGCAGCAGGGAAACAGAGACATGAGTCCCACAAGCACATGAAACTGAATTCTGCCAGTGAGCTGAAATTATCTGTAAGCAAATTCTGCCCCAGGTTCTCCTAAGGAAATCCAGTGTTGGAGGACCCTTAGTAGAGACACTAGTGGAGTCTCTCAAATTTCTGGTCTACATAACAGAGAAATAATAAATTTTTATATTTTGAGACACTAAATTTGTAGTAGTTTATTATGATAAGGTTTTCTATTGGGGGAGAAGAATTGAAGCAACTTTTTAGAGTGACAAGTAAAGGAAAAATAATAGATAAGAAGAGGATAAATTCAGATAAAATATAAATTATTAATGTTTTTCCCTATTTATCGAAATGTAATAGAGAGAAACAGAAAATGGCATAATTGGATATAATAAAAATGATGCTGGAGAATCACCTATTAGCACAGAGAATTCTGATAATAGAAGTATACCGTGATACTTCCAGGGAAGATGTGACAGAGCTACAAATGAAAGTTTAAGAGTCCAAGTAAATGTGAGACTAGAAAATGAATTATACCCAGTGACTTGAGAACTCTGAAATATCCTCAGAGTTGGGATGGAGAAGAAATTCTGAGACAATCGGCAAAGCCTCAATGAGTGGGAATGACAAATAATTTTGTTAGGAAATTTAATGAAGGAGGGAAGTAGTTATAAATTCAAGTGATAAAACTCATTGTAGATGAAGGTTTACACCAGAGAATGATTTTGTTTTCATGTTTCCCATTACCCATGTTCTATCATGCTACTGGAATTTTTTCTCAGAAATTTCATATTATGAAATTTTGTGCGCCGGGCATGGTGGCGCGCACCTGTAATCCAAGCGACTTGGGAGGCTGAGACAGGAGGATCGCAAGTTCAAAGCCAGCCTCAGCAACTTAGCGAGGCCCTAAAGCAACTCAGTGAGACCCTGTCTCTAAATAAAATACAAAATACGGCTGAGGATGTGGCTCAGTGGCCGAGTGTCCCTGAGTTCAATCTCTGGTTCAAAAAAAAAAAGAAATTTTGTGTTAGAAGAAAGTATTTTTTTTTACATTTCCTGTTAGTTTCAATTAAATGGTAAATGCAACTGACATGCATTTCTAGATAATTATTTCAAAATTTGTTATGAAATTAAGCCTTTAACATAATTCTGTTATATTTTTACTCAAATTTTAGGAAATATTAGACTTTCAGAATGTAAGGATAACTTAAAAATATGTTCCTGTTAGAGGGTTTACTTCTTATCTATTCCTTCAAACTTCATCTGTCTGATGGAAATATCTTTGCTTATAATGAAATAAATTTATTTTTCTAAAAAGTCGTGGTTTGGTTCAACAGACAGAAAACTGATTGTTCATTCCAAGGAAGATGGCGGAAGGGAACCAGGCCTTGAGTCCCAATCTCTGCACAACACAGAAAAGAGGCAGCAAAGGAAGGGCACAATTGAGAGGTAGGTGACACAGTGCCTGCTCTAAGACTCAGTATTACAAAGTGTGAGGCATGCAGATACTGGGAGGTAGGTTAACAGAGTGGAAAACAACATCAGAGTCCAGTGGCCCTGAACCCAAACCTGGGGATGAGAAATGGGAGGAGCAGGGGAGAGAAAGTGGGGAGCAGCCTTTCTCTTAGCTCTCTCACTTAAAGACCCACACATTTTAAAGTGCCACAGTAATAGAAGGGTCCTTAAAGTAGTGCAAATAGCTTAAAACCAAACTGAAAAGAAAGCTGAGCTGGAGATCCGCAACTGTCTTGTGGAGCCCTCAGCTGACCAGTCGCCCCCTTAAATCAACAGGGCATCTTCCCTCACCCAGAGAGCTGCAAATTAAACCAGAAGGATATCCCCTGGGGTGCAACCTCTTAAGAATCTGGCCAGAAAGAACGTGTAGAAGAAGCACTACTAGCTCGAAATCTTTGAAACTCTGGTTCCCTGCTCCTCACCACGAACAAGGGGAACAAACCAACTGGTTAGGATCAGGAAAGGGAAGAAAGTTCTAGGCAACATCCACTGTTCACTCACTCAACTCAGACAGGGACAGCAATGAAGCAGCTTCGGCCCTGAACAAAGGAAAGCAGATTCACCAGGCCCAACCACTGATACTGGGGGAGTCACACTGGGAAGCCTAGGGACAGTCCATGGGGATTGCAGGACTGAACCAGAGAGTAGCTGCCTGAATATCCAGTGACATAGAGACCCAGTGGGAAATTACCAGTCTACGCAGCAGCAGGGAGCTGATCACAGCTTTAACAGGTGCACAGCCTAACTCATGATTACAATGGGAAAGTGACAGGGTGCTGTTTGGGTACTTGTGAGACCTTGCATCAGACTTAGTAAGCAGAGGAAATCAATACCTGCCAATCACAACCTGGGACAGTGGAACCTAGAGTCTAGATGAATCTCCCGAGACCCTTCACTATAGTATCTCACAGAGCATCAATGATTAGGGGAATACTTTGCACCACAGAACACCCACAGAAAACTCAGTACCAGGGTTCCTGTACTCACAGCCAGCCACCACAATCCTCACTACCACAGAAAGAATCCTGTGGAGTGGAGCAGGTACACAGTGACACACAGCAATCACAGGGACTTCAGAGCCTGCATCCTGAACTACTGGACACACTAGAAACAACCACAACACTGCATCCTCCAAATAGTCAGCTGGTAGTCCCTGAGTTTACAAACCAGAAGCTGCTGGCAGGAGGTAAACAGCAAATAAAGCATTTTCTTCTGTGCCCCTGCAATTCAGGAAAGGTCCACAGCCAAAGACTGATGGACGTCTGCTAAATATCCAAACCCCAAAGAAAATGAAACCAAGATTCAATAAGAGTTTTCTTTACCTTGACATGGTTTATAATGAATAGCTCTAATGTCAACTATGATCTTATAAATAACTCTAATTTGAACAATAATTGTTAAACCAATAGTGACCATTATACCTTCAACCTATTTGAATGTATTTCATCTAATGCTATAAAACATTAATTGAAATCAATCATTCTATCTTTGCTTTCCTAGATCTACTTTATACCTGCTTCTCTTATCCCCTGTGTAACCTCTTGTATTATCCCCTTGTGACCTCCAATACCAACTATGTATCTTTTTCTCCTTTCTACCTTGATGTAAATAATCCTTTATATGTATTTTCTATCCTTTCTCTCTCTCCCTCTCTCTTTTCCCCTCTCCTTTTGCCCAGTCTCTCTTCTTCCCCACTTTGAACCTTCACTTAAGGTTACATTAAGTTTACTATAGGTAACAACTAATTTTTTGACCTATTCCAGAACATGTTGATAGATTTATACCTGGATTTGAAGAAACATAGACAGCAATTTCCAGAAGTTTTTAATTCTTATAAGGTTGAAGAGAACAAAACTTAGATCTCAAGTGATTATAATAAAAAGAGCACAGTGGAATCATTTAAAGTGATGCTGATACTCAGATCAGTAGAGGTCACACAGTGACTTGGAATATCATTATCTAAATATTCACCCAACCCAGGACTTTTAAGAAACATAAGCTTACAAAGTAGTTGTTATGGTTTGGATTTGAGGTGTCTCCCAAGCGCTCACTTGTGAGGCAATGCAAGAAGATTTAGAGGAGAAATGATTGTGTTGTGGGAATCTTAACCTTATCAGTGAATTAATCCCTGATGGGATTAACTGAGTGGTAACTGGTGGCAGACAGTGTGGCTGAAGGGAGTGGTTCATTGCGGGCATGGCTATGGGGTATATATTTTGTATCTGGAGAGTGGAGTCTCTTCTCTCTCTCATGACTTCCTGATGATGTAAGTTGCTTCCCTTTGCCACACTCTTCTGCCATGATGTTTTGCCTCACCTCAGCCCCTGAGGAATGGAGCTGGCCTTCTATGGACTAAGACTACGAAACCCTGAGTCCCCAAATAAACTTTTCCTCCTCTACGGTTGTGCTGGTCAAGTCATTTAGTCACAGCAGCCAAAAAGCTGACTAAAACAGTAGTCCTTTGCCGAAAAGAAGAAGTTAGAACAACATCCATAGAATGACATACAAACAAGATGATAATGCAATGAAACAAACCATCCCAAATAGCCCACAGTGCTTCAACAACAGACTTCATCGACACCACAGTGGAGGAAAAGCAGAGAAGAAATTTTAAAGGTTCATAGTTAAACAGTCCTATAAGCTAGAAGAAGATGTAAGGAATGAAAACAGACAGATAATACAGGAATGAAAGAATACTTCAATAAAGATCTAGAGATTCTAAAAAAATCCCCCAGATATCCTCAAAATAAAATAATAAATAAACCAAATTAAAAATTAAATGGAAAGCATCACCAATAGAGTAGACAACTTTGATGATAGATTTCCAGGTTTCAAACAAAGTATATAATCTTGTAAATAAACTCAACCATAGAGAAAAGAAGATAAGAGACCGTGAAAAAAGTATTCAAGAAAACTGGGTTAAAAATAAAAGGCCAAATTTAATATTTATTGGAATAGATGAAGCCTCTGAAATACAATCTAAAGAAATGCACAATCTTTTAAATAAAATAATATCAGAAAATTTTCCAAACCTTGAGAATAACATGAAAATTCAACTCCAGGAGGATATAGGACTCCAAATATACAAAATCACAACAGATTCACTCTAAGGTGCATTATGATAAAAATGCCTAACATATAGAGTAAGGGTAGAATTTCAAAAACTACAAGACAAAAGTGGTTAGTTACATTTAGGGACAAATTGATTCAGATTTCTACTGATTTTTCAACCCAGACTCTAAAAGATTACAGGGCTTGAAATAAGAGTTACCAAACTCTGAAAGAAAATGGATTACAACTAAGAATACTATACCCAGAAAAATTAAGGTTCAGAATTAAAAATGAAATAAAATCTTTCCAAAATAAACAGAAGTTAAAGAATTCATAACTAGGAAGCCTACACTACAGAATATCCTGATTACAATATTTCATCAAGAAGAAATTAAAAAAAAAAAAAAAGGAAACCACCCTAAGGAGGAATTTCACTAGAAAAATAGTCTTTTAAAGGAGAATCGAGTCCAATTTAAACACTAGAAAAAATCAAAATGTCAGGAAATAAAAATCATTTCTCAATAATAGCATTGACTACAAACAGTCTAAGTTCTTCAATCCAAAGACATAGGTTCATAGATCAGATTAAAAAACATGACTGAACAACATGCTGTCTGCAAGAGACTCACATTTACAGGCAAAGAAAATCACATACTGAAGTTGAAAAGATAAGGAAAAACCATACCATTCACTTGGGTCTCATACCCAATCAGGAGTTGCTATTTTGACATCAGATAAAGTCAGCTTTGAGATAAAATTAATCAAAGAGACAATGAAAGTTATTTAATACTGCTTCAGGGAGTCTTACATCAATAAGAGATAACAATCATAAATACTTAGGCCTCAAACAACAGAGCCTAACATGCATCAAACGGATTCTTCTCAATATTAAGCATCAAATAGACCACAAGACAATAATATTGGGTGACTTTAATATGCCTCTCTCACCACTGTATAGATTATCCAAAGAAAAATGTAAAGTTTTCACAGAACTAAAAATGTACAATTAATAATATGGATTTAACACACATCTATAGAATACTTCATTCATCAATGACTGAATTCACTTTCTTCTCAGCAGAATATAGAACATTTTCTAATGTAGACCATATTTTAGAACATGAAACAGATCTCAGTAAATACAAAAACCAAGAGATAATACCTTGCATTCTATCAGATCATAATGGAATGAAATTAAACAAGATAAAAGACAGAAACCATTCTAACACCTTGAGGCAAACTATACACTTTTGAATGATGAATGGATAGCAGAAGAAATCACGGGAGAAATTTTAAAATTCTTATGAGTGTATGAGAATAGTGATGTAACATATCAAAATCTCTGGGACAGCTTGAAGATATTTCAAAGTGGGAATTTCATAGCATTGAGCTTATAAATTTAAAAAGTTGAAAGATACCAAAAACTAATCTAATATTACATCTCAAGGCCTTGGAAAATGAAGAACAAATCAACACAAAAATCTGTACAAGTTAGGAAATAATTAAAATTTGAACTGAAATCAACGAAACTGAGATTTAAAAAATACGAAAGATAAACTAAATTACAAGGTGATTTTTTTTGTAAGGATAAACAAGATTGATAAACTTTTAGCCAAACTAACTGAAAGAAAGAGGGCAAATACTCAAATCATCAAAACCCAAGATGAGGAAGGAAATATCACAACAGACATTATTAAAATCCAGAAGATCATCAGACACTATTTTGAAAATTTAAATTGCTATAAACTAGAAAATCTCATCAATACTGATAAATTCCTGAAGTCATACAACCACCCCCAATTGAGCCAGGAGGATAAAGAAAAGTTAAATACATCAAATTCAAGTAATGAAATTGAAGCAGCTATCAAAAAGCCTTTCAACAAAGAAAAGCCTAGGACCTGATGTGTTTGCAGCCACGTTCTACCAGAATGTTAAGGAAAAATTAATACAAATCCTTCTCAAATTATTCTATGAAATAGAAAAGCAGGGAACATTGCCAAAACTCATTCTATGAAGACAGCAACACCTTTAACCAAAACCGGACAAGGACACATTAAGGAGAGACCAATATACTTGATATACATAGATGCAAAAATTCTTTATAGAATATGGGCAAACTGCAAACACACACACACACACACACACACACACATGCACACATACACACATTAAAAAATGCACTATGATCAGGTAGGTTTCATCCCAGTGATGCAAATTTGTATTAGTATATGGAAATCAATAAATGTAATTCACCGTATAAATAGACTTAAAGACAAGAATCATGATTATTGCAATAGATGCAGAAAACGTATTTGACAAAGACAGCATACATTCGTACTTAAAACACTAGAAAAACTAGGGATAGAAGGAACTCAACATTGTAAAGTCTATACATGACCAACCAACATTATCTTGAATGGAGAAAAACTGAAAGCATTTCCTCTACAAACAGAATCAAGACAAAGAGGCCCACGTTCAGCACTCCTTTTTAATATAGTCATTGAGATTCTAGCCAAAGCAATTGAGAGAAGAAGCTTAAAGGAATACAAATAAGAAAATAAGAGCTCAAATTATCTGTTTGCTAATGGCAAGATTCTATATATATAGAAGACACCCCCCCCAAAAAAAAAATCCACCAGGAGACTTCTATAGTTCATAATGAATTCAGCAAAGTATCAGGATACAAGATCAACACCCATAAATCAATGACGGATTTGCTTAAAAAGTAACTAGAAGAAGAAAACCAAGCGAATAACAAAGAAGAAAAGAAAGAAAACAGAAAAAAATAGAGAGTAGAGCAGAAATCAATGAAAATAATAAAACCAAAACTTGTCCTTCAAGATCACCAACATTGATAAATCTTATGGAATCCTCTCAAAATTCACATTATGTTCCTAACTCAGTGTGCCTCAGAATGGGACTACATTTGGAGGTAGGACCTTGAAACAGGTAATTAGGTTAAAATGAGGCTTTTCAGGCGGATCCTAATACAATATGACTGTGTGCTTAGGAAGAGATTGGGACGCAAGAGGGATACATGGGATACACAGTGCACAAAGACCTTGTTTGCATACAGTATTGTGCCAGCCATGGACAATGGCTTCAGAATGAAATCAGCATTGTTAATGGTTTGATTTTGGACTTCTAACCTCCAGAACTGCCAGAATACTGTTGGTCAATAAAAAAAAAAAAAATGATAATTTTGTTCTCTCTGATTCTATCATGTACTTTCATGTAGCTTTCTGTCGTCTGAAACCACGTTACATGGGTTATTCCCCAACATCATTCAGGAACAATTACATGAACCATACACACTCTGGACTATTTTTTGTCCAGTCAAGTCTAGATTATATGACCTTCACTGATGACCTTTGCTGACCAAGCACAGCCTCTCCCTTGCTATTTACCATGATCCTTACAAAAACAATGTTTATTTCATACCATTCTTGATATAAAATCCTTGTTTTCTTTGCTAAAATTGATAGTGTATGTTCGAGGAATATTCAGGTATGTTAATAATTCAATAAAGTAACAATTATTCATGATGATACTAGAAAAACTGTAAGTGTAGAAATATATAAATATTCTTAAGCATACACACATTATGACATAGCTTGCTAATATTAAGATGCATGAACAAATCAAGTGTAGAATGTAGAGGATATTATTTATATATATAAAGTCTAATGCTAGAAAAAAGATTTTCATATATGTAGAACTAGGCTATGTAAGTTTACATTTTTTGTAATAATGAATGCATAATGACCTAAAGGGAGAACAGATTGTCCAGTATTTTGCCACACCTACAGAGTGTTTTACCAATGTATGGCAAAATGTTTCTTTAGACTAGTGTGTTTGTATGGGATTAAATTTGGGCAGGGATAGCATACATAAATATAAATATTAGATGAAGAAGAAATGGACAGGCCATTTGAAATCAAAATAGCTTATGAATTTGACTATCTCATGACTGCAAAAAATTGCAGAAAATTTTAGTGTCAGATATTGATTTCAACCAAGTGATTTTTTGAATAAATGTATCTTCTTGATTAAATATAGAAGGATATTATATTTTTGATTATGTGCAAATCAGATTTTATCAATATGAGTTGCAAAGACTACCTAATATTTAGGACTAAAACTTAAAGTATTTTTCTATTTCCTAACAGTTTGGAGCCCTCAATTCCATCTTTTAAAAATAATAAAAATGATAATATAAATTCCACTTGTGACACAGCTACTTCAATTTCTAAATTATGCATAATGAAATTATATCAATGATAAAACTTGAACAAAGAGGAAAAATGGTTAAAGCCAACTATAAAATAAAAATGAAGGTAATTATTTTATATCATTTGAACACTGGTGATCAGAAGTTAGGTTTTGAAAGATGTTAACATCTTCAAAATGTTAACATCTTTCAAAATCAATCAGAAACAAGTGAGATGAATAAAATAACCAAACGTGATAGTAAACATTTCTTTTTCTCATTTTTTCTTAAAAATATATGGAAGTGAATTATAAAATACAATTTGTTAGTATCAACATTTATCGAAAGAAAAAAGAAGCAAAATGTGCTATTTCCTTTTATTTTAAATAAATTTGTGACCCATGCTAATCACCATAATAGAATTTGGAGGGCGGTAGCATACATCTCCATGAACAGAATGGAAATCCTTTGTGTAAGCCTTTGCTCAGAGTATCAAGTTTTGCTATCAACACCTAAAGCTGTAAATATAATAATATGCTTAGATGCTGTAATTTTCTACCATAAGATTCTAATAACTTGTCAATTTGAGTTGCATTTAATATAGATTTATTCTTTGGAAAACATTACTCTCAATAAAATAAACATGTCTGATGCTAGCATATTGATGGGATTTCAGTCATCATACATGACCATTTATCTTTTTAATATATGGGAATAGCATCGTGGTTAATTACTTTTAATAACTAAAAGAAATGGCTGAGTATAGTCACTCTCATCTTGGCCTACTTACCAATATCTACTTTTAGACAGACACAGACACATAGACACACACAGAATATGCATGTCACAAAAATACTCATAAAGCTAAAGTCTGCTAGATTGTGTTTTGTGCTTTTATTTGCACCAGTAAATAGAAAGGTATGTGAGGTGAGATATTGAGAGATTCATATTACTACACATTTTGAAATTGATTGTCATTATATTCCTAAATAAGAAACTTCTATGTATCATCTTCAACAAGAAGAAATCTTCAACAAGCTAAAAGTACAAGAAAGATAGCACATGTTTAAAACACTTTGGGGTGACAGATATGTCTTTAAAATTAGTTTTGGAAGAACACATATAATAAATTATAAATTCTGATTTTCAGCTATAGAAAACTAACATAAGAAGTAATAAGTACATGTGTGTGTGCTAGCCCATATAAATACTTCATCTATTTTTTTGTTTTGCTAGCTGCAGTACAGAGCATCTCATAACTAAACATGAATTTAAACTTCCCATCTCTATATTTTACATCAAACATGCAAACTATATGTATGGCATGTATTCAGGCAGTGGTTTCTTTTTCATAATAAGGCACATTGCTCTTGAACTCCAAGGAGATGCTTAGAGTTATACCCAGATTAAACAATATAAATACAGTAATGTTAAATATAATGGTAAATATATTAAAATTATTGACATACAATTAGAAATTGTATAAAATACTACTGTGTGTGCTATGTGCATATCTGTTATTGACAGAAAAACCCATTTAAATATCTAATTCCCCATTATACCCAGTGTGGGTGGGTGTTTGACTAAGAGAAGAACACAGTGATTTTTATATTTAGGTAGATACATGGATGATAGATAGGTAGATGATTGATAGATATACGCATGCATACTATATAACAGAGAAAATCCAATAATGGGTTTCAACAATCTTAACACCAAAATTCTTCTCTCTTTTTATTTGTTCTTTTCTTTTGTCTGTTGTGTGCTGAGGATGGAACCCAAGGTTTTGCACGTGCTAAGCATGTACTTTTTCACTGAGTTGCACTCTTATGCCACTCAACATCACTTTTGGAATGAATGTCAGAAAATTTCCACAATACTCTCTGTGATCCTAGTGAAACTGGCCTGTACACTTTTGGACTGACTGTAGAGGAGACCCCAAACCCTCTTTGCTGGGCCTAGGAACACTTCCCCATGACAATCACCTTCAATGTTTTTAGACAAAAAAAAAAATGACACCTATCTGAGAAGGTGTTGTTTAGGCTCATACCACCATTCCCCACATTTGTATAATTATCAGTTACATAAAGAAGTTAAAAAATCAGATCAGTCCTCTCGAATGTTAGTCCATCCTCATGTAAATATGACATATGGGGACATTAAACAAATCTGCTTGTCTCCCTCCACACTTGAAACTCCTGGGTCTCCATCAGCACTGTACTCTGAACCTCCAACAATGTCCTTTCAAGTTTTATTGGAAGCTTTGCTATAACTGAAATCAGAAGCTCTTGTAAGAGAGTGGATACTTTTATCTGCTCTCCGCTTATTCAGAGTTTGTTTCCTCTTCTATCCCTCTTTTGGCACTATTTCTGATCGCTATCAATGGACCCTTTCTCCTCTCACATTTTCTTCTCTTTCACTATAGTCTTTCTTCCATCATTTCATTTTTTTCTCCTTCAGATGAATTTGCCTATTTTACCTCAGAGACTCTTATTATTTATTTATTGACATTCATTAAGGTAACTTCTGTACTCACACTCCCAGACCATCACTTCAATCTTAAAAACATAAAATAACACTTTTCTCTCTCTTATTGGGTATTTTATTTTGTGTTTATTAATTATGACTTTAAGTTTAGGAAGTCTTACATTTTTTAAGGACTCTTGATTTTCAGGTCCCAGAAAGATACTCATCTTACTCCACATGTTTGAATGTGTTCTGGCAATTCAAATTGATTCTCTCCTGTTTTACCACCTCAGAAGGGCAGTTGTATTTCAACTGTGACTCCTTAGGCTCAAAGGTAGTTATTAGAATTTGCCTATTAGTAGGATTCCTGCAGGTGCTAAGAAGCACAGTAGTCCCTGTCCTGTGGACATCGGGTCTATCTAAGGTCAACTCTCAATCTCTTTGTAAAGATATTTATGAAAAAAATCTGATGTTTCATCTTCTTATACTCAACTCTTCCAGTGGATTTGAAGCTCCAGACCCCAATCAGCTCTACCTGACATTTATGGGTTGGTCACAGCCCTCTGACAATTACAGAGTTGACATTGAAATCATCCCGTGAGGTACATATCCTTCAAGTTTCAGATAACATCATGACCTATTTTCCTTTATCTCTTATTTCATGCTCTGAAGACATTCTTCTATTAATCCCCAAAGCCACAGAGAATAACGCATTTGTTCAGTTCTACACATACTATCTCAGATGAGCTGAATATATTATCAACACATTTTCCTCCAGAGATCTCATGAACCGTCTAGATCAGAAATTCAGATATTTCAGCGTCTGTAACAGAGGAGGAAATGATGCTCCAGTACTATGTAATCAGCCCTCCAAAATTATTAACTCTTCATTTAATTTTATTTTTTACTTGTATAACTTACCTCTCAAGGATAATTTTTGAGAATTACACTTGGCATATTGATCATACTTTTAAAAATATATTTATTTATGTGTTATTGCCTTCAGTAGTGGCAGAAATTTAATCTTTATTATAGAAATCTTTTTTATAGAAATCACTTTTGATTTCTCTCTTATTGACTCTTAGGGAATGCGAAGTAAATAAAGAAATCTCTGCTGTCCCCATTAATTGTTTATCCAGATAAGAAAGCCAAAAGCTTGGATAAGTAGAAACAATTTCAACTTTGTTACTTACACAGTTCTTAGTGGATATGTCTTTGATATGGTTTCACAACGGCTTCCAGATACTTACTGACTGTCAGAATTAGACCAACTTATCCACACTCCCTGGCAGCACCACAAAACCACAGCCTTCAACCAACAAATTACCAACCATATTGCTAAGTTTGTCAAACAGCCTACAGCAGGAGAAAGACAATCTTGCACAGGAAGAACCAAGGGAAGAGAGAGAAGGACAGGCAGAGAGCTGAGCTTTACTTGAACAACTTCTTCTCTGCAAATACATCTTGGCACAAGGTTAGTAAGGATGGCAGACAGGTCAGGAGTGTAACCATTACAGGTGACCGACACTTTGTACCAAAAATGTAGGTCAAGGCAACAAACAGGTCAGTTTTTAAATCTCTGTCATTGCCTTGGCAACCCTCTTGTCAGGCAGAATTGTACATCCGTCTAAGTCATAGAGCCCAGCTCTTTATTCCCTACACTGAGGAATGAGAGCAGATCACTGGAACTCACTTTTCTTGGATTCTCTATTGCAATTAAAAAGAAATTAGAGTTCAATTATGAGCAGTAAAATGTTAACATACATAAGCCACAAAGACCTATGTATGGTACTCACGACTGCAGGGGTTTCAGCCACGTCCAGTGTGGATGAGAGGAAGGTTAACTACAGAGGACAATGCTGGCTATAAATCAATTAATTACCCATAAACTTATCTAATCAATAAACACACAAAAGCCAATACTCTTTTCAAACGAGAGGGGGCGTGCCAGGTCTGGCCATACCAGCTCTGACTTCTAACAACCTGGAGTAACCCACTTCTCCTTTATTTTATATTCACACAGGTAAAGGGGGTCAAGATTGGGAGGGGCGTCTTCTGAGATGGACAGGATGGGGTCAAGTTAGGGGAGGCATTTGCTCAGGGAAACCATCAGATCACCAGAAGGTGAACCACTCCCATACAGGGCCACCTACTCCCAGGTGATCTGGAATAGTCCCTCATGGCTGCCAGATACTGGGAGTCAGGCGTTTGAGTCCCAAGGCTCAACCAAGTCTGATTCTGCTTGGATGGCTCCCCACACATAGCCCCTGTGGAAATGTTTACTCTTTTCCTCACATATGGTCACTGAACTCCAATGTTGAGAATAATTATTTGTTGCCTGCATAAAGTAGTTTAGTTTTAGTTTTAATAATGGACATTTTATGTATTTTTTCTATCATTATAATTTAAATTAGATACCAAAGATGTCTAAGTGTTGATCAATTGTTGCATTTTTAAAAATGTTAAATTTTACAATTTTATCATTTATGTAAAGATCCCATGAGTTCTTTACTTTGTTTAACATTCAAAAGTTTATATACTGCTGCTTTCTACTTGTGATGGGCCTCCCATGGTTGGCATCATACATCTCTGATGCTCATGATTTTAAAGAGTGAACCAATTGAAAATCTGGAGGAATAGGCTGCTAGACAGGTGGAAACAAATGCAAAGGTTTGGAAGAAATGATGCCCTTGATGATTTTAGGAACAGAAAGATAAACATGGGTGGGGTGGACAGAAAGGTAGGGAATGCATTGGTAGCTGATCAGATGTGAAAATAAACAGACTGTTTGACCTCAGGTTGTATATAGCACAATAATCACTTTGGATTTGTCTAAATGTGATCAAATACATTGGAATATTTTCAAGAGAAGAATTATATGATCTGATTTCTATTTTAAAAAATCAATCAGATTGCTATGTGGAGAAATAATTGTGGAATTGCAAGAGTTGAGGTGATAATGAATCCTGATTTCTCCTGATGCTTCTATTATATATGTTAAGTCCGTATATATTTAGTGTATTTTATTTAACCATACGATTTGTTGCTTTGTGTCAGTCAAAACTTATAGGTCAGAAAATTTCTGATCCCTTCGAGGTATTTCATAGTTTATGTAGTAGTAAAAAATGTGGCCAGTACAAATGAATTACAGTCCACTCTGAAAATTTTTAAGAAAATATTATTTTTAACATTTGTACAGTTATATGTGAATTAGACTAATATTCTCAAGTATACATCTTAAACTATTTGCCTAAATAAAAAGATAAATGTATTGAGTTTTAACTAAATCCACACACTAAATGTTCATGTTAAAATTAGTAATAAACTGCCTACTAATAATTTTCTGTTTTAAATACTCCTGAGTATAGGTCTAATTTGTTGAAACTCTTTTATTGTAGTGTGCAGTGGTTTTAAAATTATAATTGTTTATAATTACTTCAATCAAAATTTTGATTTTAGAACTTACATTTGAAAAATTTGGTAAGTTTCTGAAGGATCACCTTTTAATTTTACAGGAAAATAAATTTATATTTGTGATCTAAATATCTCTTAAATTCATTGATTTCTTTTCATCTAGATTGTTATAACTTAGACTTCAGCAAATAATATTTTAGCCGATCTCCTCACATCCTTCACAGTTAAACTTACATTTTCAAAATCTGAATAATTTCGTTCTCACCATAAACCACCTCCACCTCCACCTCCAACCCTTCTTTGAACCCATCATTCACTCATGTTACTGAACTTAAAATATTTTTTTGTGTTTCTATTGTTGGTAGGAAAACATACAAATGATGCTAAACAGCTATAGACCCCTAAATAATCTTAACAACCTTAACACCCTGATATCTTTGCATATTACTTCATCCCTTTGTTCATAGAAACTGGTGTCTTACAATATCATTAATTTACCATACTTCTTCCCGCATAAAGCCCATGTGGATGCTAATTCTATAGTCTGGATGCTTCCCTTCCTCCTTCTTAACTGTTCTTAAACTCTGATATTATAATTTTAATGTACTTCCTCAAAAAAATTCTTTAACTTCCTATCTTTTTAATAACTTAATATAAATACTCCAATCAATATCTATTATTCTTCACACAAAGCTTAGTTCAAATATTCATGTTTGCCTGAGCCTATTATAGATATTGGTATTCTTCCTAAGATTAAAATCTAAGAACAGAAGCAAATCTCTATTTATTCATTATTTCATTTCAACTTCCAGAAAAAGTATTTGCTAAGAGTATGCTTCTACAAAGTAAAGGAATAAATATCTGCACTCTAGCAGTATTATGCTCAAATATATTCATTGTAATGATTTTGCTTGTTCAACACAAACTTAATCAGAATTCTACATTGTGAATATTAAACAAAGGTAAATAAGAAAGCTTGCATATTTTATAGCAATATTCATTATATCCACAAATCACCTTGAGAAGTGTTATTTGGTGATCATGCTGGGTGCATAATAAAAAAAATTGGCATTTCAAAAGTAATTTTTAAACAACTCTAAGGACAGATGTTCTTTCCCCATGTGAATTCTTTATAAATGTCATATTATTAGTACAACACTTTAAATATGATAAAGAAAATCATAAATTTGGCAGAGTTTAGAACGAGAATATTTAAATTTTAAAAGTACAGCTATGAAAATAATTTATACTAATGACACTTTATAAAATGATTTATAAAGGATATTTAAGTCAGAAGGTAAAATGTGAAAAATTTTATAGCCAGATTATACATTCAGAATTAAACTCTGAAATTCTTTTAAAATGTTGTGTTAATATTGTATTATTAATATAATTGATAACCTGTAAGCATTTAAATTTAATATGCCCTATTTTCATATCATCTTGCGATTTCATATTACTGAATATTATGCTCAAATACATTAAACATACTAGCTATCCGTAGGTTTTTCCTATTCTCCACTTTTTCTTATTTAGGAAACAGGTCCAAGGATGGGAGAAAAAAATGTGATCAATTACAGCCTATCCAACTTTTTTGATGTTTGGATGATAAAAGGTTAAGGAAGGTGGAGTTGCTTCATCATAAAGAAAAGCCCATGCAGACTTACACTACGGTGAAGTTTCTAGATTTCCAGAACTGTCTTGTCCTCATCCTTCCTTAGGACTATCCTGGCAGCTTTTTGTGGATTCTTTGAATTAATGTATATATACACTCAATAAATCTACTTTTCCTTAAGTTTATCATATCTGTTGTATACTGCTGGCAATAGAAGTAACCTTACCAATTTGAAAACTTGGAAGGAAATGTTTCTATTAGAGTTGTATTGCCAACCTTAAATTAATAAAAGTGGAATGTATTTTTATATTTTTATTCCAAAAGATTTACAAATTTCTCATTCTAATGACCTTTCTCTAGATCAGATTAAAATACATGTGTTCATTTTTTCACATGAATTATTCCAAATATATATAAAGAGAGAATATATGTTCTGTATATATAGAGAGATGAGAGAGCAAGAAATGCATATAGATTCTTCCTTGCAATGTCATAAAAAGGCAATAATTTTTCAAAATCATATATCTAATTATTGTAGGACAATAAATATATTTATGATGCATGCAGTAAGCAAGTGAAAAGAAATCAGTGATGATATTAATTGAACAACATTTTTCTAAGAAAGATAAAGCATAGAAAAAAATACTATTTCAAAATTTGAAGTACCATATTTATGGAAATCTCTTTATCATTTTGCTTTGAGATAATTATTTTAAAAATGTATGTGGATATGTGATGAAGATTGCCTTTTTTCATATATATATATACTTGATTTAGAAATAGCTTTTTCCCCTCACCAGCTGATTTCAGCTATATTTATAGTTGCCCAAAAGAAAGTTCTGGAACACAGCCCAGTAACCAGCACTGAAATATTGCCTCTAAAAACACAGTTCTAGTAGGAGGGACAAGTTTGATGAATGAAAGACAGTCACATACTTACACAAGATGAAGTTAGGTAATTGCAAGGAGGTCTAAAAGAAATACTTAAAATTTTTCACAGAAGAATGGAAACTCAGAAAGCTATGGACAATTGGGCAGCAATTCCAATTAACATAATAATTTAGTTTAAGTTATTGAAGAAAAATAATTGCTAAGGTAAATTGAGACAATGTTCTCAGTGCATACTGAAGGTAATGTCTATATGTAGTAGTAAAGTTTGTTTGAAGTAAAGGGAAATAACTATTAATCTGATTCATATTTTTACTTTTTAAGCAAATTGTAAGGAATGTCAGGTTTGTAAGAAATTTGAGAATGAATAAATTTTAACTCTAATATAAAGTAACTTCAGTTAAAATGAACATATAGATGCACTGTCTACTTAATGTGATAACTATATCCTGTTCATATGCTATGAAATGCATGTTAAAAATCTCAATTTCCTTTCAAGTGTAAGAATATATGCAAGGTATAGACATACACGTTTGCCTACATGATGTAACTTTTTTTAGAATCTTATGAAGTAATTTTAAAATTCTTTTTAATTATATACAAGACCAGGATATATCCTGGCATAATCATAAAAGCATGGAACACAACCGACTCCAATGCAGTCCCCAACACTTTCTCTACCCAGCCCCAGCTCCCAAAAAGTAAACTGTAAAATACAATATTATTTAATAATCACAAATACCATAGGAAATTTATAAATTAATTGATAGAAAACATTCTATCCCATTAAGAACATAACAAAAATAGAATTTAAAGAAGAATTTTACATTAATGTTATTATAAAATATGTAATGAGGATAAAATCACTATGTGTCAAAACTCTGTGACCTTGATGTTGTGGTTGTGTTTGGGAAATTGATGATCTTCTTAAACACTTATAATCTTACTAGTATATAAAAACTACAATGAGATATTCCAAGCTTCCAACTAAAATTTTTAAAAGTCTAGCATGTAAAAATGTACTAAGCATTTTTTTTTATAAAACAATCAAAATTAAAAGCTGGTCTTGAAAATAAAAATATAATAGACCTACTTTGGTGAGTAAGTGAAAGGAAAAAGAATGTACAAATAAATTGCTTCAGAACAAATTTTGAAAAGCATATTATTGAAGATATAAAATAAATCAATGCAACTAATTTTCAATAACTCTAGATTCTAGAAATCCTAGTGAAAATAAAGAAGTACCAAAATTACTGAAATAAATAGAAAAATTTCTTCACACAAAACATGATTGTATACCTGGTGCACATGCTACAAATGTTCACCCTTTAGAAACACGCCATCTTCCTTATTCTAGCCTTCAACATAGATTTTCATGAGGTTGGGATGCCTGTTTAAGAAAGCCCATTTTGCACCTCTGCTTACCCCCAGGTAGCGTAATCCCTGTATCCTCTGTTACACCTACAGTGGCCATTTTTTTCCTTTAGCTATGACTTTAGCCCATATCAAAGATGGCAGTTGGGCAGCCTTCCTAACCTCTGGGGAGCTTGGCTGGATCTGAAGTCCTAGCTGGTGGGGTGGAGTGGTTAATAAACAGCAAGTGCCTGAGCTACTGTGTGGGATTCTGCCATGGATTGCAAAGAAGTGCTTCTCATCTGTGAAGCCCAATACTGATCCAATCAAAAAAGTGAACAAGAATTAAAAGATGAACAAATGGATTTACCAAATACTACTCAGAATGGAAAGATGGTAGAAAAAACAAATGAATCATCATCCACTTATCAGAGAAAACATTGGGCCTTTGGATTTTTTGGGATTGTCTTATTTCACATAGCATGGTATTCTCCAGTTCCCTCCATTTTCCTGCAAATACCATAATTTTATTCTTCTTTATGAATGTATAATATTCCATTGTGTATATACACCAGTTTCTTTATCCATTCATTCACTGAAGGGCATCCAGGGTGGTTCCACAATCTGACTATTGTGAATTGCGCTTCTATAAACAGTGGTGTGGCTGCATTATTGTAGTATACTGATTTTAAGTCCTTTGAGTATAAACCAAGGAATGAGATAACTGGGTCAAAAGGTGGGTTCATTCCAAGTTTTCAGAGCCATCTCCATACTGCTTTCCAGAGTGGCTGCACCAATTTGCAACTCTACCAGCAATGTACAAGTATGCCTTTTTCCCCATGTCCACACCAAAATCTTTTATTGCTTGTGTTCTTGATAATAGCCATTCTAATTGGAGTAAGATGAAATCTTAGAGTGGTTTATATTTGCATTTCTCAAGAATGGAGGAACTTTGGATTATGTACAGGGAAATGGGGGGGTAAGTATATGAAAGATGGTGGAATGAGACAGACATCATTATCCTATGTACATGTATGATTACAAGAATGGTGTGAATGTACACCATGTACAACCATAGAAACAAAGAGCTGTACCCTATTTGTGTACAATGTATCAAAATGCAGCCTGTAAAAATAAAAAATAAAAAATAAATTTTCAAAAAGGTTAAAAAAAAAGAAAAAACACAAATGAATTATATAGAATCATTCCCCAGTTTTATTACAGGCTGCCAACTGAAGATGAAGTCTTACCACAAAAATTAAGAGAAGAATCCAGAACTGTTTTTCTACAACAGAAAAGCAGAGAACTCTTGGATAATGAAGAATTACAGAACTTATTGTTTTTGTTGGACAAACACCAGATACCACCTATGATTGGAGAGGAAGCAGTGATCAATTATGAAAAGGTTTTTGAAGGTTGATGAAAAGGCTGGACCAAAGTTCAAGCAATTTTTCAGCGCAAAAGTCTTTGCTAAACTCCTTCATACAGATTTTTAAGGAAGAATTTCATCCTGCAGTTCTTCAACTATGTCATTTGAAAAGTCTGGCTTCAACCAACAAAAATAGGACTCAGTTTAAATGATGTTGCAGGGCAAGGGTATCTTTGGGAATCTGTTTTAGAAAACTACATATTGGAACTTATCCCTACTTTGCCACAATTAGATGAACTGGAAAAATCTTTTTACTCCTTTCATGTTTGTACAGAAGTTAGGAATTTTTTTCTTCTTTTTGGACCCTCTAAGAACAGGAAAAATTAAAATTCAAGATATTTTAGCATGCAGCTTTCAGGATGTCTTACTGGAGCTAAGGGATGAGGAATTATCCAAAGAGAGTCAAGAAACAAATTGGTTTTCTGCTTCTTCTGCCCTAAGGGTTTATGGCCAGTATTTGAATCTTGATAAGGATCACAATGGTATGCTCAGTAAAGAAGAATTCTCCCACTATGGAACAGCAACCGTGACCAATGTCTTCTTAGATCGTGTTTTCTAGGAATGTCTCACTTATGATGGAAAAATGGATGAAATCTTTGATGATAAAACCAAAGGATCCTTTGAAAATCTCTCTTCAGGATTTAATCAACAATAATCAAGGAGACACAGTCACTATCATTCTAATTGACCCGAATGATTTCTGGGCTTACCAAAACAGAGAAGCCCTTATTGAAAATGGAAATGAAAACTCTGCAAACCTTGGTGAAACATGATCTCTGAAGAGAGAGACAGTCTTCATTAATATGCTTGAATGCTGCATATGAAACCTTTGAAGCAGAATTCTTTTAGAAATGGTTTAAATAAAAGAAAATAATGTCTCTAAAGAACACACACACACACACACACACACACACACACACAGCATGATTGTCATGTCAATAAATTCTCTCCTAAGCAATAGACCACCAATATCAATCAGGTGAAACAGAATATGAAAAATTTACCCTGAAGGAAATAGAGTTTACCACAATATGTGTGAACTTTCACATTTTTCAATAGGAAAATAGGCTTATACGTTGAAGTTAGTCATCAATTTTTCTACATCATTCATTTATATGATGAAATATTTTAAAAAATAAAAATTCTGCCTTGGGCTGTCATAAAAGAAGATATTGTAGGGTTTCAGCTGTAGATGAAGAAAAATGGGATCAAGAAGGGCTCAAGGTAGGGTGCTTTTACTCTATTTGTTGTTTCCTGCAAGTCTTTGAGAAACATTTTTTTTTCAATTGGTCCTTGCTGATCACCATACATAATACTGCAACCTGCATCCCTATACCATGATCAAACAAACCCCTATCCTATGACATTGCCTCTTTCTTTCATATTGAACAGTTTATTTATTAATAGACATTATCATCACCCTTATTGCCTATTGTTTTAAGAATATCACTGATAATTTTGTTAACTGTAGTAGGCATGCAATAAATCCTCCCTGGTAAATAAAGACTAAATTTCGCAATATTGATATTTAAAGTTGTTTTGTAAATTCTTCTGGATGTTTTGATTTTTGCTAACCTTAATTTTATTGTATTTATCCTATGTAAAGCAAATCCCTGTTTTGATTCTCCCCCTGATTTTCAGACAAGTGAAATAGTACTGAAAGGGAAACCAATAAAAAATGAAAGAGTTAAAATAAAGTTTCTATTGGATGATTCCAACCAAATACTCTGTTTCTGTTAAGAGAAATAGTTAGAAGAATAGTTAAAATAGTTTTAGTTAAAAACATGATAAATCAAATGAACAAGTGTCATTTTTCTGCTAGAATGAAAAAATTGAGTAATTTATTTATTTCTGTTACATATTTCATCACCATCCAAATTATTGACATTTTAAGAAATCAAATGTAATTAGGAATTGAATTCCTTAGGACATTATAGGTCTGAATAAAGCTAGTCTTTTCTTCTAAATTAGAGGGTGAGCATCCAGATGCTAGATACATCCCAGGTCTAACCTAATGCCAGGCACATTTATAACCAGATATGAAATTGGCAGAGGTTGAGCTTTCCGATTTTGGACTCAGTACTGCAGGAGAGATGGAACCAGGGAGGGAAGAGCAGTGATTATTACTCTGGCATTCAGTGATATACATAAATACATCTTTTTTCCAATTAAAAAAACTTTTTGTATTTAAATAGCTGTATCTTCACTAATTTACTTCCAAAACTTAAATAATCTTTTTTTAAAAAATATTTTTAGTTGTAGATGGACACAATACTTTGTTTTTATGTCTATTTTTATGTGGTGCTGAGGATTGAACCCATTGCCTCACATGTGCTAGGTAAGCACTCTACCACTGAGCTGCAACACCAGCCCCAAGGTTAAATAAAATTCTGGTTGACTAGTAAACACAAATTAATACTTTAACCCAATCTTCTTCTGAAGGATCATAATGACAGACAGTGGATAACATATTTTCAAGAGTTAAAATGTTTCTCAATAGTTTCAGCACTTCTTACTTTATAGAGTTCTCATTTTATGGTGTTTAATATACATTTAGAGCCATATGTCTCTTCAGATTTGGAAGTCAGATGGGATGAGTGGAATAAAAAGGCTTTGGCATTTAGATGGTTATCTGCATATAGATTAATGTGCTAATTACTCTTTCCTGAATCACATAAAAAGGCATTTGAACAGAGGAGTCAATGTTAATTTGAAACAGTGGACACATTATTGTTGAGCATTAGAATCTCTCTTCAGTATGTTTGTGATGATTATTTGTGAATGTGCAGTTGAAAGTAGTTAAGTTTTCATATCAAAGCGCATATAGACTGATGGAAGATATTTAAGGGTTCAGTAACAAAACAAAAAATACTTGAAATATCTGTCATACTAATATTACATTACTAAAATGAAAGTATTTAACAATTAATAATATATTTTAATCAGTGAACTTCTGAGGTTTATACATTTGTCTCAAACTCAGCTGCATTATCCAGATACCAGTACATTATTTTGTTCTATTATACAATTAATATCTTTTATCTTCAGGATCATGCTTACTGCTCTGAATTCAGTTCATTTTCTTGTCCTCTGAGTAGATTTATTTATTTTAAGGCCCAGTAACAAAAGATTCTTTGAGATTATAGCTGTGTTCAAACTGCAAATTCTTCAACACTATCCAATCCTATGTTTTAACAAGGATAGAAATTCTAGCTATAATTTTTAAGCCATCTACTTATGCATCCCATAATGTTCTTAGAAGTGAGTCCAGTTGAAATCCAGATGGGAGATTTATTAGCCTAAGTGTGTAGGGAAGGAAAAAAACCTTTTCCTGTTGGTGATTGAGGTTCTTGGCTGGGGCTTTGTAATAAAAACCATAAAATTAACATACACAAATGTAAAGACATTCCTCGGCTTAGAATGGTTCCACTTATTTTTCTGACTTTAACATGGTGCAAAAGGAATACACATTCAACGTAACCTCATCTTCTTTGAGTTTGGAATTTTGATCTTTCCTGAGTGATTTATAGTACCATACCCTAGTGGTGATGAGCAGTGGCTCCGTCTCCACAGCAGCTCACAGTCAGCCAGAAGATCACAAGGGCAAAAGCCAATACTCTACAGTATATTTTATTGCTAGTTATGATGTCAGGCAAGTTAGGTGTATTAAGTCATTTATGACTTAATGATATGTTCTATGTACAGGTGTTTTTCAACAAGTAAGCCTATGATAAATCACATAGCATCTGTATTTGATTTTAAAAAGTAGGGAAAGAACAGAGGAATGAATCTAACCTAAATTTCCTATGTACATATGAATATACCACTGTGATTCTCGAGATATATATATTTTTTTCACAAGACACTAAATGAAAAAGAGAAAAAAACATCTAAAAGTAAATAGCAGAAAGATCAGTAGAGAGAAGAAAAAGAGGGGAGGGAGGAGGAGAGAAAGGGGAAATACTAAGGACCGAATTTGAGCAAACTACATTCCATGCTTTTTAAATTGTGTCAAACTGAATGGTATTGCTATGTATAACCAAAAATAAAGAATACAGAAGTCCATATCTTCAAAAGTATACCTATTCTAATTGTGACTCAAAATGAAACTTAAACTGTATTTAGTACATAACTGTATTATGACTTAAAATCAGTAAGTCTTTTAATAGCTCAAATACAGGTGCAAGTGGCATCTTTGAAGAGGTTATAAATGAAGCAGCCCTTGTGATCAAGAGCCCTCCAAGACATAAGAAAGACAGACAAAACCCCTTGGATGTGGTGAAAATAGGGAAGATGTATGGTGCAAAAGGGAAGCAACCCACTGTTCTGTTCTGCCATCTACAAGTTCTCCAGGCCCAGCATAAGGAACAGATGCCCGAAGATGCAGCCTGACAACCTGCTCCTCCTGGAAGGGGGAACCAAACTAAATACAAAGGCAAGCCCTTTGGACATCAAATTGAGACAAATATCAAAGCAGGTCCTTTCCCTAAGAAGGAATGGAGCACAAAACAGTAGGTACCCAAAACCAAGTT
>JAJEJO010002731.1:0-26294 GCA_020662805.1 Glaucomys volans | reverse complement strand
AATTTGAGCAAACTACATTCCATGCTTTTTAAATTGTGTCAAACTGAATGGTATTGCTATGCATAACCAAAAATAAAGAATACAGAAGTCCATATCTTCAAAAGTATACCTATTCTAATTGTGACTCAAAATGAAACTTAAACTGTAATTAGTACATAACTGTATTATGACTTAAAATCAGTAAGTCTTTTAATGGCTCAAATACAGGTGCAAGTGGCATCTTTGAAGAGGTTATAAATGAAGCAGCCCTTGTGATCAAGAGCCCTCCAAGACATAAGAAAGACAGACAAAACCCCTTGGATGTGGTGAAAATAGGGAAGATGTATGGTGCAAAAGGGAAGCAACCCACTGTTCTGTTCTGCCATCTACAAGTTCTCCAGGCCCAGCATAATGAACAGATGCCCGAAGATGCAGCCTGACAATCTGCTCCTTCTGGAAGGGGGAACCAAACTAAATACAAGGCAAGCCCTTTGGACATCAAATTGGGACAAATATCAAAGCAGGTCCTTTCCTAAGAAGGAATGGAGCACAAAACAGTAGGTACCCAAAACCAAGTTCATGACAGTTATAATTCAAAAAATTAATTCTTCCAGTTATTTTAATCATAATTAATTTGGAAAAACAAGCAAACAAAAAATTGAATATTTAATATTCACGCACAGCTAGATTCTGCTAACAGAAATCCAATAGGCTGACTTTAGTACGATTTTTTACCTTTGACTCTCTTTGTTAGAAGTCTCAGGTTTCAAATGAGTATCCAGACCAACAGGGTTTCCCAGCTTGATGGTATCTCATCCTTTTGCTAGAAACTGAAGGGAAGGGAAAATTCATTTCCTTTCACCCTTTTATGCTCTTGGCTGGGAATCTGTAGCAAAAAGATTAGCAAGAAAAAGGCATTCACTTTTATTTAAGTTTTATACGACCCAGGGAAATGCGTAAGAAATGGAAGACCTGAAAATTTATCAAGTGTGTGTTTTCATGATAGGTTTGAAGAGTGGAAAAATGTGGGAGGAACAAGGTATGTGAGCAGGTAAGATCTGATCCTTAAGAAACAAGAGTAGTAAACTGGGAGAGGCTACCGAGGCCTGATAGTTCTACTCTCTGCATCAATCCATCTTCAGGGTCAGGGATCTCTTTTACTCTGGAGATAGCAAGGGCACCTTCCACATGAGGGTCTTATGACCAATGGAGCAAAGTTGGAGAGTGCTCCCTGTACCTGCTATTCTTTCAAGTCAATACACCAAGGTGCCATGCTTTGGAGCAGCATGTTCTAAACCCCATCGAGTTCAAGGATTGAATTTTCAATAAGATATTCTTGGTTTCTTTTCATGTTAAATCATAAACAAGATTAATTCCCTAGATCATATTATTCATGATACTGTACTATATTACATAAATAGTTTGAAAAAAAAGAATGTTTTATCATGATTAAAAAGCTTATAAGTTGCTTAACTAGCAACGAAGCCTAAAAGTACTATCCTTTCAAACAATCAGTTGTAGAAGTTGGGCACAGTGGTGCATGCCTATAATTCCAGCAGCTCGGGAGGCTGAGGCAGGAGGATCCCAAGTTCAAAGCCTACCTCAGAAATTTAGTGAGGCCCTAAGCAACTTAGTGAGCCGCTGTCCCTAAAAACAAAAACAAAACATCAAAATGGCAGGAGATGTAGCTCAGTAGTTAAATACCCTTAGCTTTAATCTCTAGTACAAAAACCAAAACAGAAACAAACAAAAACCTTAAAAATCAATGATAGGCCAGGTGCAGTGGCACATGCCTGTAATCCCAGCAGCTCAGGAGGCTGAGGCAGGAGGATCTCGATTTCAAAGCCAGCCTCAGCAAAACCGAGTCACTAAGCAACTCAGCGAGACCCTGTCTCTAAATAAAATACAAAATAGGACTGGGGATGTGGCTCAGCGGTCAAGCGCCCCTGAGTTCAATTTCAGGAACTGCCCTCAAGAAGAAAAAAATCAATGATAGTAGATAAAACACCTCAACGATTGCAGTTTGGCATGGTACTGGCATAAAAACAAATACGTAGATCAATGGTACATTTGGAAGTCACAGAGACAAACCTAAAAACCTGTAGTCATCTGATCCTTTACAAAAGTGACAAAAACATACATTGGAGAAAAGACAGCTTTTTTAACTAACAGTACTGAGCAAGCTGGTTATCCATATGTAGAACAATACTAGACCCTTCTCTCTCACCCTGCACAGAAATAAAAGAAAATGGATCAAAGACCCAGGAATTAGACAGAAAACTATGCAGTTCCTAGAAGAACATGAAGGGTCAACACTCTAGCTTATAGCCTCAGGCAACAACTTTCTCAATAGAAAACCTAAAGTTTAAGAAATAATGCCAAGAATTAATAAATGGAATGGCATCAAATTTAAAAGTTTTTACACAGCAAAAGAAACAATTAAGAATGTGAAGAAAGACCCTTCAGAACAGGAAAAATCATTGCTAATTACTCTTCTGACAGAGTGTTAATAGTCAGAATATATAAAGATGGAAGAACAAATTACTAGATGGGCAAATGAAATAAACAGATATTTCTCAAAAGAAGAAATACAAATGATCAATACATATATGAAGAAAAGTTCAACATCATTAGCAATTAGGGAAGTGCAAATCAAAACTACATTGACATTTCATCTCATAACACTCAGAATGGTAGTCATCAAGAATACAAATAATAATAAATGCTCTAGGGAATGTGGAGAAAAAAGGAACACTTTTACACTGTTGGTGGAATTGTAAATTGATACAACTACCATAGATATCAGCATGGAGGTTCCTCAAAAGACGAGGCATGGAACCACCATGTGATCCAGATTTCTCACTCCTCAGTTATTTATCTTAAGGAATTTAAATCATCATACTACAGTGACACATGCATACCCATGTTTACAGCAGCACAATTCACAATAACCAAACTTTAGGATCAGCCTAGGTGTCCATCAATGTATGAATGAGTAAAGAAAATGTGGTATACATACACAATGGAGTTTTTTCAGCCTTATAAGAAGAATGAAATTATGTAATTTGTAGAGAAATGAAAGGACCTGAGAACATTATGTGAAACAAAATAAGCCAAACTCAGAAGGTCAAGGGTCATATGATTTCTCTCATATGTGAAAGCTACAGAGAAAAAGAAAAAAGTTGGAAGGGGAAGACCTCATGAAAATGAAAGAGAGATCAGTAGAGGAAAGGGACTGCAGGGGTTGGGGAGAGCAGGAGAGGGAGAGAGGAAATGCTGAGGGCCAAACTGGTCAAGTTATATTGGTGTATAGTATGCATATATTAATGTGTAACAAATCCCACCATTATATACAACTATAATGTTCCAATAAAAAAATGTGGGAAAAATTGCAGTTAGATCTTTTTACTTTGCTAGTGATATACCAAAAAATCTCCCAGTTTCACCAAGATTCTACTCTTACTGATTACATATAGTGTATATTAGTATAATCCATTATAGAATGTCTTATTTTGTTGTTGTTAGTGTTGAAAAGCTATCCCACCTTATGTTCAAATTATTGACTTCCATTTCTGATCCTAACATAGTCTTTTTTAAAATATTCACAGTGCTCACATCAAACCCAAGGTCTCACAGATGCTGGGCCAAAGTTCTAACACTGAGCCATATCCCCAGTCCACAGTCCAGCACATTCTTGTACTTTTGCATTTCATTCACTAAGGAGGTCAATTTGAGAATACATTTACTATTCTGTGTAAAGTTAGTAAATATTTTCACAGAGGAATGTTTTCATGTGTGCATATTTAATTTATTCATTACTCTGATGTTTTATTTTCTAGAAAACACTCATCTTTAAAGGATTGTTAGTGTTTTCAGCATGAAGAAATAAATGTTTGAGGGGATAGATATGCTTAACCTGATTCAAACAATATACAACGTATACCTGCATTGAAACATTTCATGGTACTCCATAATATGTACAATCTTTATGATTTTATAGATCTAGTAAAAATAAATTTAAAATAGAAAACAGTCATCTTTATGACAGGAAAATATATCTTGAATTCAGATTTATATTCTTCAAGCACTACATCCAAATTTCCTTTTAAAATCTGAGTGTAGGCTCTCTTAAAATACAAATTCGTAACTTCTATTTTATTCATGTGTTCTTAAATAACTGCTTTAGAAGGATTGAATTTTCAATGACTCGTTTTTTTTTTCACTCATTTCCTTTTTTAAGGCCATATCTCCACCTCATATTTTATAAATCAAGATTAATCTGTTATATCTCCTGATGAACTTCAATAACACTACGTAGTATTTAAAACTTATTAACATATATGTGCCATCTGTTCCCAATTTAAATATCACACATTAAAATTTCTAAACTTGCACACCTTAGGATAATTTCTGGTTTTTAAAATCTTTTTCTAGAATTTTCTTCATGTTCTCATAAATGCATAAATATAATTCAGAAATTTCATTTTTTCACATTTGAGTCATAATCTCAGTGAAAGTATGTACTGAATGTGGGACTATGTGAATGCAGGAAATAGAGCAGAGACTGGAATTGGAAGTGGTGACTCTTACACGTCACTGACACTTATGTGACTATATTTTTACACATGTAGGTAAGTATTGTATTTAACAGTATTCAAGTTACATGTATCACTGATGACCAAGTAATATTTACAATAAGGAAAATAAATACCTATTCGCAGTATTGATTTAAGGTATAATATTAATCAAATAATAATAGCATTATTGGTATGGACAATTTAATTATTTTATATTTTAACATTTTTCTTATAATAACTCCAAAGTAAATAACAATTATTTCCAGTTTATACATAAAGAAACTGAGGCAAAGTTAAGTAAATAACTGGCCAATAAGACACAGCTAGTAAGGGACAAAATGAATTCTAAAGCCAGATAACCTGGTCACCAGGGTCCTATTATCTTATTGTTTCTAAATTAAATAAGAAAATTATTATAGCATGTGACTTCTTAGGGCTTTGCACACTTTTTATTGTTTGGTAGCTAAAATTATTTAAATAACTCATAAAGAATAACTTAAATTCAACATCATGAAAATATAGTTTCTGTAATAAGAATTTACTAATGTACCTTCTAAAAATAGCTTTAATGCAAAACTTGTAATATGGTTTTAATTAGCTTTCCTGCTATCATGTAATAATTCTTATGTTCTGAAACAATCCAAAATAAATATATTTGAACTTAAAATTATAATTTTGAATTTCTAATATCAAGTTGAAAGCTATTTTGTAAAATCAAAAATTAAAAAAAATTAGCAAAAAAAATTTTGCAAACATAAATGCAGGGGTCATTTTTATGAAGAAATTCTTGCAGAAAATTCCACCACTAATACCCTCAGCCTTATTTTGCTTTCATTTATTTCTAAATATTTTAATGATGTTTAAATTCATTGAGAAACTGAATCAATTGGATCTAAGTAACAGCAATAAACATAATAAAAAATTCATTGTTTTATATATTTATATTTGTATTTTCTGTATGCTTCTGGCATTGAATAGGATCTTAGGATTACATCCACCTTCCATATTTTGTTGATCAATTTGACTGATATCAACAAATGATAGAAGTAAATATACCTGAAGGCCATTGGTTTACATGTGGAGCATTTATGATACATAATAAATATAAACTCACATTTTGGACTCCAGAGTAAACTCGGATTTATGTCATGACCTATACCATTCTTTTATGTAATTTGAAAATTGAAGACTACAGATTTCAAATTTTATTCTTTTAATAATTTTTGATGAATTCATTATCAATACTCATGAGTCTATCAACATATGAACTTCTCAGATTTTTTTGAACTCTTCAGTATGGTTATATATTCTATCCTGTGTTAGCCAGAACTTCCAGGGCCATGTGTAAATTCATTATTATCCCGAACTACACTCTCTCTATCAATTTTTAGTATCTTTCCTTTCGACCTATGTAATTTATCTTTTGAGATCATCTCTCTATTTCTCTTTAACAATCACTTGACCATAAAGGTTCAACTGTGGTTTTAAAAGTAATCATGCCTAAGTCCATTTTATAAAAGTTGGATATATTTATAGTAATACTTATCGTTTTCTTAAAATGTTCAATTCAAGGAAAATAAAATGAACTGACTGCCAAAAACAAAGTACTTGACCACACTAGGACCTTCACTCCATTGACTGAAACCCCTTGGTGTATTTCCCTTTACCCCCACTTCAAATTTTCCGTTTTCTATTTACCATGTCTATTTTTTTATGATTCATGAGTACAGTCTTTCCTGTGCCTATGGTTTTGACACTCTTTCTCTTTTTTGGTTTATTTTACTAATTTGAGAAAATCCACATCTGATAATAAGACAATAGTCTTCCTACTTCACCTGTGCATCAATGGTTACAAGTTTATCTAGAGAAAAATAGATAGCTTTGTCAATTGAAGACTGACAATGTTAAATAGCTCTCTAGAGCTGCTCTGCAAACCTACTATTTAATTATACCATTCACATCTGTCTTTCCCAATTTCCCTATATTATAATCATGTCTCCTCAACCATCTCAACCTCTTAAATCAGATGGAAGGGAACTTATTAAAATTATCATGATTATATCTTGATTTACCACCTTATATAAAACTCCACCTTTATACTACTCAAAATATCATTATGCCTATTTTCCCCTTTTCAAAACCATGTTTTGCTTTATTCAATTGTTTGATATCTACTTGTGTTAAAATATAAAGAAGAAATGAAGGCTAAAAATAGGTTTTGGGATATCACACCTCCAACTTTCCATATCCACAGTTAAATTCTGCAAAATCGCTACTAAATTCCTATCACCAATACATTTTTACTGCTGGAATTTACCTTAAAATTAATCTTTTGCCCACATATGTTCACTGAAATGTTCTATTAAAAGTCTCCTGTGATCATTATGTTGTTGAATGGTCAATTATCATGACAAATTTTATTGAACCTAAACAATCATGTATCACAATTGGCCACTACCTTTTAAAATTATTTTCCTTGTTTTAATTGTAATTTTGGTTTATTTTCATCTTTTTTTATGCCCATTGCTTTTCTGTATTTTTATTGGTTTCTCTAACCTCTCTGAGAGTACAACTCACTTTGACACTTTTAGCTGTCCTTTTACCACAGGTATTATTATTCCTCGAAATAGATTAAAACTCCACCTCATACATGTTTTCCAAATATTTGCCACTAATCCATACTTTTCCTGTGACATCATACCAATAAGTGCAAATGACCATTACATACCTCCACTCAGATTTTATAAAGACATCTCTTTGAAATATTCAAAGGAAAACTTCTAATTTTCTTCTAAGGCAGATCTTCCTGTCATCTTTCCAAACCAAGAAATGACAATTCTATTCTTCTAGTTATTAAGACTAAAAACTTAAAGTTAACTTTATTAATTATTTTCTTTTGTAAAACAAAATAAAGCAATTTAAAATTATATTTTAGTTTTCATCATGTTGTTCTTCTATGGGTGTGTTGAAATTTTGGCAACCTATCACCATTTCTACCATTAACATTCTTGTCCAGTTAACCACCCACTCTCATTAGACTACCACAGCAAATTATAATTTCTGCTCCCTCTACTCTTCATAGTGCTCTCTACATTCAACAAAGCAACTGAAATTTTTCTATCAATAAATATCAGTTCATATGAATTTAATTCTATATTCAAAAACCATTGGATCACTTCTCTTTTCAATGAATATAAAAGACATTGTTTTAATTTGGCCTTACTTTTGCTTCTGCTGACTTACTGAATTCATGTTTTGCTACATTCTCCTTCTCTTTGTTTGCTCCAGAAAAACTGGCATCCTTGTTATTTGTAATATGTCAGACATGATGTCAAGTTAGGTCATTCGCACTTCTTCCATCTCTCAGGAATGTTTTTCCCCTAGATATTTGCATTACATGCTCCCTATTTCCTTCTGATTGTCCACTTGATTAGAAAAGTTTTTCTTGATTCTTTTCTTTATGTCAATTATTCATTAAGCTTTAAACTATTGTTAATTGCCTTATCTGTTAACATGGATCTAGGCTTTCAAAATATTTTTCCTCGTATGGTTAGCATGATTTCAAGATTTGTCAATAGATACGACTGGAGAGACCTGGCAGAAGGAAAAAGTTTTGCTTCCTAGTTTTGGTGTGCTCTACTACCTGCTTCCTGGGGATGGGGCACTTTTACATGTATTTTGCTACATGCAGAAGCATGCACTTGCACAATCTCTACATCTCTACAACACCATGTGTATGCCACATCTCTGCAACACCATGGGACAGCAGCAAGACCCAGCAACCAGTTCTGCTAAGATGATTCCATACTGCAGTGCCTCTGGTGAGACATCACTGAATGAAACACTTTTCCCAAAATCTTGAGGACCAATTTCCAGAAAATTCCATGGGGTAGGCACTGGATCTTCGTCCTGGATGGAATAAGGAAAGCCTCCTCATGCCCGTCCATTTGAACCTTTGACTACCCCTTACATCTACAATCTGTCTTTAGTGTTTCATTTACATCAAAACAGCCAATTCCTCACTACTCAAATTCCCTGTTAGAGTTAATAATTCTTTATGTTGTATTTTCCCTATTCAAATTACATATTATTTCCATCTCCCAATCAGAGACATTATTGACCATGTAATATAAAATACCAGTCTCAGTCCATATGATTATTTTTATCTAACTTTCTGTTTTATTTGCCTTCAAGACAATTGCCACCTTCTGACATTCTATATATATTTATTATTTGGCCTTTTACACAAATAATATCAGTAGTAATTGAAGAAGAAAATGGTAATGCAGTCGTCAAGGCTGCCTGAGGCTTAGATTCCTTGGTGTCTTTTTGCAATATCATCTCTACCTAGAATGATGCCTGGTGTTTAATCTGTCTTCAAGGTATATTTGAAGAATGAAACCTTGAAGAGTAACACTCAGAAAAATATGTAAACCAGATTCATTAGAACCCTATTCATATGGATGTTAATGATTATAATACATGCATAAATATTGCATAATAGCTATAAAATCCATTGTTATTGAATATTGCATATTATAAACAGCTAAGACTTAATAGTGTATAAGAGGATAATTACGGTGAATTAAGAATAATTCTATGCTTTCAGTTAGAAAGTATGTTTTATTAAGAGAAGTTGAAAAAGACTGAAAGTAAATTCATCACTTCTTCAGAGAAACAGATTTTGTGATATCAACATTGACATTTCAAATGAAAAAATAGACAATATAAATTTGTTGAATTTTTACTTTTTCAAGAATTGGTGCTTTGTTATAGGAAATAACTAATTGAGAAAGAATGTCTAAATCATCACCGTAATTTAACATTGAGTTGTTCTATTAATTTAAAAGAATGTCTTAGAAAACTTACAGTGAGATCTTTAAGTAAGATGGCAGGCAGATTTCATTAGTGTGTTCAAAGTTTAATTATTGGTATTGGTCAAAAAGAGTCCTAATTCTCTAAGTTTTACCATACCTGTTACAGGTATGATGGGTGGATGATGTCCTTTTTTATGATCTACATTTATTGTACCTCCTTTAACATAATTACCTAAAAGAGATCAGAGTTTAGTACAAAATCTTCTAAAATATGCGTTAAAAGTCCGTTTAAACAGCACATCTATTTTCAATGCTAATTTTTTAAAAAGACATTTTTTATTTTGCTCTTGTTTATATAATATCAAACAACTGAGTTTTTAAAATTCACAGATTACTAAGTTTTAGCATCTTTTCTCCATTTGACACTATGTAGAAATAAACTGAGAAGTCAGTTGTTTTGAGGATTTATAGAATAGGTCTATGCATAGCACTGATGAGCTGAACCATTCCTCAAGAATGTATAAATGAATATTTATTTCTGACACTTCTGGTTCATGGAGTTTAAGTCTGAAGTGTAAAAACAAATTAACTTTCAAAGCTTCAAAGGCAGAATGACATTCATTTTCACTCTACTGAGGCTACATCAGTAGTAATTGAAGAAGAAAATGGTAATGCAGATGTCAAGGCCCCCTGAGCAGTAAGGATTCAGCAGACTACTTAGTGGAAAAGACTATTGGGTCATAGCTTTAATAACTCACACATATCTGCTTTTAATTAGTATTTGGCAGATTGGATGACCTCTATAAAGAGCTCAAGGAATATTTCCATATTGTCAGACTACTGAAGAGTGCCCATGAGTGACACACCAATGTCTCTTTTCCTAGAAAAACACAATGTATTCCAGGGTGGACAGTTAAAAGCACAATTAATCTCTGGCCATGGCACTTGTAGGACAATCCAACATGCTCTACTTCAGTTTGCTCTAAGCAAACAATCTCTAAGCAAACAACCCATGTGCTCATTAATGTAATTTCTATTTCAGTTCCATTTTTTATTTTCAGATCTGGGGATTTAACTCAGAGTCTAGTACGTACTAGAGAAGTACATATATCCAGAGACATATGGTTTCAAATTCTAAATTTCCTTTTCAAAACATATCAATTTGTTTACCTTCTCTTTAGATTTTCTCTCACTACAACACTAAGAACAAAAATATAATTTCTACTTTTATTATGACATTGCTCTTTGTCATATTTTGATATTTAATGTATCAAATTTATATAAAATATATTTTGGGCTTTACTATGTATGGAATGGATTCTCTATCATTTTTTGACATATTTTTGCAAAACTGACATTATTATAAAAACAACGTTTTTCAAAAAACAAATGTATTATAATTACAGCCCTTGCAAGCCCTTGTTAAATTTAATAATAAACTTCTCCTAGTCAAGGCAGAATTGTATATGCCTATAATCCCAGTGGCTCTGGAGCTGAGGCAGAAGAATTGTGAGTTCAATGCCAGGCTCTGCAAATTAGCAAGGCCCTAAGAAACTTAGTGGGACCCTGTTTCAAAATAAAACTTTTTAAAAAGGCTGGGGATGTGGTTCAGTTGTTAAGTGTCCCTTGTTCAATCCCTGGTTAAAATAAAATAAAATAAAATAAAATTAAAAAAAAGAGGAAAAACAAAAATAGTTTGCTTTGAATTCCTGTTTTAAAAAAACTTCCTTTAATGTACTTTCTTATATTTTATCCCAGAATATAGTAAGGAAAATTTGAACTTACTATAAATTTCATATAAAATAAAATAATATGCTCTATAAAATAAGGGTGTACTTCTAGAACAGCTCAATATTTGCTAATAGATACTTTAATTAAGTGACTGTCTGACTCTTCAGCTTTATCTCCACATGCAGCTTAGGTCTTCAGAAGGGCTGCCTGCTGATTTTTTTCTTTATTGTGTATTCTGCTCTCTTTAATTTGTTTCCAAAGACATGAAGTGAAAAAAGAAGAACTTTTTATAAGGAAATAGTTATTTGTGAGAATATCTGAGAAAGAGCAAGGGAAGAAAGAATACAAGTCATCAGCAACACATTAAGGTCAAGTCCTTTATTGCTAATCTTGAATGTTATCTGATATCTAGTCCATGATTTCTCTTACTCTATTTGCTATGTAATGACATTAATATCACACATCTCTGCCTGTCTGTTATAATAATGCCTGTGTCTCTGCATTGAAAAATTAGCACTGTCATTTTAATCTAAAAATTGCCACACAATATCAACTTTCATTTCTAATGCGTGACTATATAGGGTAAGAACTTTTTTTCTGACAATATATACCAAAGAACCAATGGGTAAGATATGCATAGTATACATATATATGATAGACTATGTTTTACCCAATAAGTATATACACATATTTATAGTGTGTACATATATATATAAACACACACACATATATATGTGAAAACATTTTTTACAAAATTTTTTCATTAAAGTTTGTTTCAGAAGGATTTTGATTTGGTTTAATTCATTTTAAGCATTATACAGATAAATATGTTAAATAATAATTCTGTAATAAAATAATTCACAGAGTGTGAAATAAGAAAGTCAAAATCAAACTTACATAACCATAATATCTAGAAAATACTATTATATGTATAGATGATGCATAAAAAAATCTATGGAATATGAATTCGACTTGATAAGCATTATCTATCATTAAATATTAAAAACAAAATATTTTAAATACACATATACAATATTTTCTTTATCAGCTCATCTCAGGTTGATTTTAATTACATAATACAATAATAACTGAACACCAATAGTAAATTCCAGAAGAGTATTTGTTATTTTCGAAATATACAAACTCTGTGTCCTAAGCCTATTTGGGAAATGGCCCAACCTGTTTAAGAACTGTAAAATCAGTAAACGTAGAAAATGGTTAATAACAAAAACATGAATAATTTCTATGACTCCTTTAAATATTAGTTCAGTGGTAAGGGGCATTTTAATTGAACTAAATGCCTAGAGGGATTCTTTAAAGGAAGAAAACTAAGGACTAAAACCTGGAAAAGTTGAAGAACAATGAAACACACCCTGGGAGAGTGGACCACAACAAGAATGTGGCACTGCATTCCTTGTGGGAAGAATGCCCGGGCAAAGTGTCCTGTATCCAGTTAGGTAAGCATTTCCCCGACCCAGAAGGATTCAGTTTTCACTTAGGAAACATTGCTGTTAATTTCGGACAAAAGGCTCATTTCCATGTCTCTGAACATTCAAGGAATGAAGGAACATGTTTTAGGCTCCTTCAACTCCTGAAACTTGTATATCCTCCATTCTTTCTTTTTAAAAAAAAACAACTCAGGACAAAGCATAATGCTTAGGGAATAAATGAGGTCCCTAAGTCTTTTCAAGTTTTATAATTGGTAATATTGGTAACAATGACAATAATAATAATAATGATGATTGGATAATAAATAGAGCAAGAATGATGAAGGATAGAGAAGGAAGAGGAGATTTTAAAGACGAGGGAACTTGAAGAAAAAAGAAGAAAAATCCTGTGATAGAAATGTGAATGGTTAATTCTTCCAAAATCCTATGAAAAAGATTCAACAAATATTGTTATTTTATGAATGAATCGGACAAGGTAGCATTTTAAAGTACTTTTAATGAGTTAAAATCCCCAAAACAGATGTCTGATTCTACAATTCTTAGAATTGTACTCTATATTTTTTTGTGCAATATGGTATGTTCAGATAGAAAGATAACCTCAAGTAATTTTCTCTGGTCACCTAAATATAAAACAAATGAAAGCCACAGAAATAAAAGAACAAATGCATTAATTCTGTCTTCTATGCAACAGATTCTAAAAAATAAAGAGAGGAAGTATTTCCATGCACACACAAAAAGAAATGTAAATTAAGAATATATGATAAGAACCAGACAGAGAAAGTCAATCTTCACGATGAATTTGAAGAAAATATACGATATTATGAAAATACATTATCAAAAGGTGTAAACATTTTTTGTTGTTTGTTTTGTTTAATTTCGTTTTGGTACTTGGAATTGAACTCAGGAGCACTTAACCACTGAGCCACATCCCCACTCCTTTTTTGTATTTTATTTAGAGACAGGGTCTCATTGAGTTGCTTAGGGCCTCATTAAATTGCTGAGTCTGGCTTTGAATTCACAATCCTCCTGCCTCAGCAACCTGAGCTGCTGGGATTATAGGTTTGCTCCACCACACCCAACCCTAAACATTGGTTTTGACATAAAAAACATTCAAGGATGTGGCAGTGTCACTAACATAAGGAATTAGATGTAGCAGGAAAGCAAAATTTCTCTGCAGGGAAAGAGAATAAATAAAGGTCAATTTTCACACTTTAATGAAAGCACTTGTTTCAGAATATTGAGTTTCTTACAAATCCAAATGGGGAAAATGAAGTACGTGCATACAATAGAAAAATATAATAAGAATAATGGGATTTAAACTTTATTATTCATTTTGGAAAAAGTAACAACAGAACTGGGACATTTAATTCAAATTTCAATGAATAAGTATATGCTTCTGAGATATTCCCATTGACATAGTTTTCTCTCTTCCTATATTATTGTTATACTGAATAAATTAATATTTAATATTTCTCACATTCATAATGTTTTGGCTTATTTTATAAGTAGATAAGAGAAATTGAAAGATTGGTGTGATTAAAATAAATGACATTGCCAAATATTGTTCTTTCATTTCAAATACAACAAATAGAAAAGTTCACAATAAAAACTGTTAGGAACTTTCGATTATGTACAGGGAAATGAGAGGGGGAGGAGGGAGGGATATGAAAAATGGTAGCATGAGACAGACATCATTATCCTATGGACTTGTATGATTACATGAATGATATGAATCTACATCATGCACATCCATAGAAATGAAAAGTTGTACCCCATATGTGTACAATAAATCAAAATGAAGTATGTAAAAATTTTTAAAAAACTACCATTAGGTAAACAATGATATAATGAATTCTTCCTAAAACAAATTTTATCATAATATACAACTCACTGCTTTTTAACATAATGATAAATTGCTCATATTAAAACATTTCAATTTGTAAAATTAGGATATTTTGATTCAGTTTATTTAAGCCTACCACAAAATACTTTTACTCTTTATTTTGGAGCATTATATCTATATGTAGTAGTGAAGTTCATTTTCATAAAATCAAACATACATGGAATTTGACTTACTCCATTTCAGAGACTTGCCTCCCTCTCCATTTCTCTCCTTTCATCACGCTTTCTATTTTCCTTCCTCTACTCTACTGATTTCTTTCACTCGTGTATGTATTTTTCATTATTGTTGTATACATATATATAAAAGTAGAATTCACTGTAGTATATTTATACTGCACACAGCATGATTTTGTTAAATTCATTCCACATTTCCATCCCCTTTCCCATCCCTTCTTCCTCAGTCTTTGATGGTTCTTCTGTTCCACTGATCTTCCTATATTTTTATGTTATCAAATCCTCCTCCCTTTTCTCCTTATTTTGCTCTACCTTTTGCATGTGAGAGAAAATATTCAACCCTTCGTTTTCTGAATCTGACATTTCATTTATCATAATGTTCTTTACTTTCATTCATTTACTTCTAAATACCGTGATTTTATTCTTTTTTATGACTGAATAAAATTCCATTATGTATATCTACCACATTTTCTTAATACCTTAATTTATTGTCCGGTATCTTGGTTGATTACATGGCTTGACTGTTTTGAAGTACATTGCTAGAAATATTGAAGCTGCTGTGTCACTATCGTATGCTGATTTTAGTTCTCTTGATAAATACTAAGGAGTAGGATTGCTGGGTCATATGGTGGTTCCAGTATTAGATTTTGAGGAATCTTCATACTGCTTTCCAGAGTGTTTGTACTAATTTATAGTCCCACCAAAAATGTATAAGTGGATACTTTCCCCAAAATCCTCATGAGCATTTATTATTATTTGTATTCTTGATAATTTCCATTCTAACTAGGGTGAGATGAAATTTTACTATAGTCCTAATTTGCATTTCCCTGATTGCTAGAAATGTTGAACATTTTTTCATATATTTTTGGGACATTTGTGTTTCTTATTTTGAGAAATGTCTGCTCAATTCATTGGACCATTTATTAATGGGATTATTTGTGTTATGGTGTTAAACTTTTTGAGTTCTTTATATATTTTCAGTATTTACCCTGTCTCAGAGGAGCAGCTAGCAAGTCCTTCTCTCATTATGTAGACTCACTCTTAATTATTTTCTTTGTCAGACAGAAACTTTGTAATTTGTTGCCTTTCCCTTACTGCCTATTGGTTTTATTTTTTGAGCTTTAGGTGTCTTCTTAAGAAAGTTGATACTTGCACCAATATGATGGAATGCTCACTGTATGTTTTCTTCTAGAATTTGCAAAATTTTTAATCTAGTTCCTAAGTTTTTGATCTATTAGGTTTGAATTTATGCAGGGTGAGAAGAAAAGATCTACCTTCATTGATTTATGTATGGATATCAGGTTTTCCCAGCATCATTTCTTTGTTTTTTGTTAATTTTTTTTTATTTACTTATTGATTCATTGAACACAAATGGAGTACAGCTATTGTTTCTCTGGTTGTACTCAAAGTAGAGTCACACCATCTGTGCATTCATACATGTACACAGGGCAATGATGTCTGTCACACATTCTGTTATTATTCTTACCTCCCACCCCAACCCCACCCCTCCCTTCCCTCTATGCTATCTATCCTTCCTCCATTCTAGCCACCCTTCCCCTCTGTATAATTCATCATCATTCATTTATCGGAGAAACCATTCGGCCTTTGGATTTTTGGGATTGGCTGATCTCACTTAGCATAACAGTCTCCAACATCATCCATTTACCTACAAATGCCATAATTTTATTCTTCTTTATGGCTGAAAATACTCCATTGTGTATATATACCACAGTTTCTTTATCCATTCATCTATTGAAGGGCATCTAGGTTGGTTCCACAATCTAGCTATTGTGAATTGAGCAGCTATGAATATTGATGTGGTTGCATCACTGTAGTAATCTGATTTTAAGTCCTTTGGGTATAGGCCAAGGAGTGGGATAGCTGGGTCAAATGGTGGATCCATTCCAAGTTTCCTAAGGAATCTCCACACTGCTTTCCAGAGTGGCTGCACCAACTTGCACTCCCACCAGCAATGTATGAGTGTACCCTTTTCCCCACATCCTCGCCAACACCTGTTGTTGCCTGTGTTCTTGATAAAAGACATTCTAATTGGGGTAAGATGAAATCTTAAGGTGGTTTTGATTTGCATTTCTCTTATAACGAGTGATGTTGAACATTTTTTCATGAATCTGTTGATTGCTTGTAGATCTTCCTCTATAAAGTGTCTGTTCATTTCCTTCGCCCATTTATTGATTGGGTTATTAGTGTTCTTAGTGTAAAGATTTTTGAGTACTTTGTAGATTCTGGAGATTAGTGCTGTCTGAAGTGTGTGTAGCAAAGATTTTCTCCCGCTCTAAAGGCTCTCTCTTCACATTGCTGGTTGTTTCCTTTGCTGAGAAAAAGCTATTTAGTTTGACTCTATCCCAATCATTGATTCCTGCTTTTATTTCTTGCGCTTTGGGAATCATGTTAAGGAACTCTGGTCCTAGGCCACATCATTTCTATGTTATCTCTAATATTTGATTTCTCCCTTAATATGTCTTTTTCCTTTAATATGTCTTTTTTCCCTTAATATGTCTTTATCTGCTACTAAGGCTATACTGTCTTCATAGAATGTATTTGAAAGTGTTAATTTCCTTTAAATTCGTGGAATAATTTGAGAAAGACTTGTTTTAGTTCTTTTTTAAAGGTGTGGTACAATTTGTCTGAGAATCCCTCTGTTCCTGGACTTTTCCTTATTAGAAGGCTTTTATTTGCTGTTTCAATTTCATTAATTTATATTTTTCTGTTAGGGTTTTCTATATATTCTTGATTCAGTTTGAGCAGATCATATGTGTATAGAAAATTATCAATGTCCTCTACATTTCTGGTTTATTGGAGTATAATTTTTCATAATATTTCTGATGATCCTATGGATTTCAAAAGTGTGTTTTTTTTTAAATCCATGGACTTCAAAAGTGTGTAAACTTTACAAAATTTTCTCTAATTTTGTTGGTTTGGGTTCTCTTACCTTTGGTAAGTTTGGCTGAGGATTTTTCAATCTTATTTATCTTTTTGAAGAACCAACTCTTTTTTATCTACTTGGTTGCACTGAAATTTGGGGCATATGAATTTACAATTGTTATATTCTCTTTTTTAATTGTTTCCTTTACCAGGATGAATTGGCTCTCTTTTCTCTTCTCATTAATGTTTTTTGAAGTCTGTTTTGTCAGCTATGAGAATAGCTACTCCTGCTATGTTTACATACTCCATTTACATGGAATCATTTTTTCTATCTTTTTTACTTTCAACCTGTGGGTGTCTTTGCTTTTGAGAAGTGTCTCCTTCAAATTTCATATAGTTGGTTCTTTAATTCATTCAACTAATATATGTATTTTCTTTGAGGAGGTGAGACCTTTACATTCAATGTATTATGTACAGAAGTTTTTTTTTCCCCAGACATTTAGATTTGTTTGCTATATTTAAGTTTGTCTGGACTTTCATTGAGTTTGGTGCTTTTCTAGTCATCTTCATCTATTTGGGAGCTTTGAAATTTGATTCTAGGTTCCTCTGTGTTCACTGTATCTTTTTTATTATTTACTTTTATTGGTTCTATTTATTTATACATGACAGCAGAATGTACATTGATTAATTGTACATGAATGGAGCACAACTATTTATTTATCTGGTTGTATGTGATGTAAAGTAAAACCATTCATGCGATCGTACAGGCACTGGGGGTAATGATGTCAATCACACTCCACCATCTCCTACCCTCCCCTGCCTCCTACCCTCCATTCATTCCCCTCTGCCCAATTCAAATTTCCTCCATTCATCCCTCCCACACCCATTATGGATCATTTTCCACATACCAGAGATGCTGTAATTTTACACTCCTTTAAGACTGAGTAATATTCCATTGTGTATGTATATATAACAGGTCTTGATCTATTCGTTTATTTAAGGGCACAGGTTGATTCCATAACTAAGCTATTCACAATCAATGAATGAGCAGACCTTTCCCCCCATCCTTGACAACACTTATTGTAGCTTATATTCATGATCACTGCCATTCTGACTGGAGTGAGATGATATCCTAGAATAGTTTTGATTTGCATTTCTCTAATTACTAATGATTTGAACATATTTTCATGTATTTGTTGATAGATTGTACATCTTCTTCTCTGAGGTATCTGATCAGTTCCTTAGCCCATTTATTGATTGGGTTATTTGGTTTTATGGTGTTAAATTTTTTTCTGTACTTTATATATCTTGGAGAGTAGTGCTCTATCTGATGTGAGTGTGATAAAGATTTTTCTCCCACTCTGAAGACTCTCCCTTCATTTTATCCATTGTTTCCCTTGCTGTGGGGAAACTTTAGTTTGAATCCATCCCATTTGTTGATTCTTGATTGTACTTCTTGGCTTTAGGAGTCAGGTTCTAAGTTGACATGATGAAGATTTGGGTCTGCTTTTTCTTTTAGAAGGGTCTCTGATCTAATTCCTAGGTTCTTGATCCATTTTGAGTAGAGTTTCATGCAGGGCAAGAGATAGGGGTTTAATTTCATTTTGCTGCATATGTGTTTTCAGTTTTCCCAGCACCATTTGTTGAAAAGGCTATCTTTTCTCCAGTGTATATTTATGACACTTTTGTCTAGTATGAGATAGTGATATTTATGTGGATTTGTCCCTGTGTCTTCTGTTCTGGACCAGTGGTCTACCTATTTTTGTGCCAGTACCATGCTGTTTTTGTTACTATAGGTCTGTAGTATAGTTGAAGGTCTGGTATTGTGATGTCTCCTGCTTCACTCTTCTTGATAAGGATTGCTTTGACTATTCTGGGTCTCTTATTTTCCCAAATGAATTTCATAATTGTTTTCTCTATTTCCATGAGGAAAGACATTGGAATTTTAATTGGAATTGCATTGAATTTGTATAATGCTTTTGGTAGTATGACCCTTTTGACAATATTAATTCTGCCTACCCAAGAACATGGAAGATCTTTCCATCCTCTAAGGTTTTCTTTAATTTCTTTCTGTAGTGTTCTGTGGGTTTTCATTGTAGAGGTCTTTCACCTCCTTTGTTAGATTGATTCCCAAGTATTTTTCTTTTTTTTTGAGACTACTGTGAATGGAGTAGTCGTCCTAATTTTTCTTTCAGAGGATTCATCACTGATATATAGAAATACATTAGATTAATGGGTGTTGATTTTGTATCCTGCTACTTTGCTGAAATCATGTTTTAGTTCTAGAAGTTTTTCGGTGGAATTTTTTGATCCTCTACATATAGAACAATGTCATCAGAAAATAGTGATAGTTTGAGTTCTTTCTTTCCTATTTGCATCCCTTTAATTTCTTTCATCTGTCTAATTTCTCTGGCTAGAAATTCAAGGGATATGTTGAATAGAAGTGGTGAAAGCGGGCATGCCTGTCTTGTTACAGTGTTTAGAGGGAATGCTTTCAATTTTTCTTCATTTAGAATGACGTTGACCTTGGGCTTAGCCTAGGTAGCTTTTACAATGTTGAGATAGTTTCCTACTATCCCAATCTTTCCTAGTGTTTTGAACATGAAGCGGTGCTGTAGTTTGTCAGATGCCTTTTCTGAATCTATTGAGATGATTGTATGATTCTTATCTTTAAGTCTATTGATATGTAGCATTATGCTTATTGATTTCTGTATGTTGAACAAAACTTGCATCCCTGGGATGAGCCCCACTTGATCATGGTGCAGTATCTTTTAAATATGTTTTTGTTTGTGATTTTATGTACACTATATCTTTGATTCTTTTTTGCAGTGCTGGCTCAGAGGTCATGAATTTTTGTAGTCTTTCCTTATCATGTAACATCTTTATTTCTTCATCAATTTTGAAAGATACCTTTGCTGGATTAGCAATCATGGCTGGCAGTTGATTTCTTTTGGAGGTTGGAATTTCTCATTCGAAACTATCCTTGATTTTAAGGTCTGAGTTGAGAAGTCAGAATTGAGCTTTATTGGTTTGCCTTTAAATATTACCTTATTTTCTCTCTTGGAGCTTTAAATACTCTTTCCTTTTTATGTTAGAGATTTTGATTATGACGTGTCTTGGAGACTTTCTGTTTTGGTCTCATGTATTTGGTAACCTATATGCATCTATTTCTTTTATAACATGAATAAAATTCTGTTCCATTACCCTCTATTTCCATGTTTTCTGCATTCCCAATATCTCTCAGGTTTGTTTTCCTTATGCTGTTCTTAAGTTCTTGTGTATTCTCACCAAGATCTTTTATATTTTTTTCCACTATTGCATTCTGAGTATTCAAGTTTATATACCCTGTCTTCAAGGCTTGAAGTTTATATACCCTGTCTTCAAGGCTTGATAACAGAACTATGTTGATGATGCTTTCAAGTGAACTTTTAATTCATTGTTCTTTTATTATGTGGAGTCCTCTTTGGTTCATTTTCAATATCTCTGCTTCTTTATTGGAATGTTTCTTTTTCTAATTTTTTAAAAATTCATTCTTCAGATCTTTCATTTAGATAAGACTGGGTATATTAATAATCAGATTACTTATAGCAGAATTGTAATTTTGGGTGGTAGTTTTGTTTGCCTATTTCTTTATATTTTCAGAGGTCTGGGCTGGTACATCAGTTGAAATGGATACTCCTTCCTTTTTTTATGAAAGTGTCCTTTTGTGTGTATTTGTTGTTGTTGCTGTTGTCATCATTGTTAATGGGACTTTCTCTCTCTCTCTCTCTCTCTCTCTCTCTCTCTCCTCTCTCTCTTTTCCATCTCTCTCATTATCTCTTTTAATGTATGATAGATTTCTTGGAGTGGGATGTAAGAACCCTCCTTGGTTGTACTAGTTGTGACCTGGTTGTTGGTTTGGGATTCTTTCTCTACCTTATTCTATGTCTTGAAATATTTTGAAGATTTGAGTGGGGATAGATTTTGTGTGGAGAAAGATTTGCTGTTACATGGCTCAATTGCTTGACAGCAGGATCCCTACTCTGTGAACTCAAAGTGTTCCACTTACTTTCCAACCCCATTAGAAGAAGGGGATAGCCAGGAATAGTAATAATGTTACCAACAGATTTAGAGTCTTAAGATAAATATCCAGTGTCTACTTTGACATCTATGACACTAATTACCAACTGTATAGGAATAGTGGGGTCAGCATTTAGCATTGCCACCCACAAAAAAATAAATAAATATAACCTAGATGACACATTAAACATCAGGTGTATGCTGCATCCTTCACTGTATTATTAGTTGTAACAACATAATTGAGGTAGGAGTTATATAAACTCTACAATTCTATCAGATTGTGAAATAATTTCTTTGTTGTAGAAAAATAGACAAAGACAAGAATAAGTTTGAAACATTTAAAAAATGAACAGAGGAGAGGTGGAAAGATAGGTAGGAGATGATGGTTTTTAAAAAGGAGAAGTATAAAATAGCTCCAAGTAATATAAAAATAAAAGAGAGGACGAAGGAACAGGCAAATGTAGTTCTTAGTGAAGAAGGGATAGTAAGAAGAACAGAAACAAATGTATGAACAAACAAACCAATGTAAAATCAAAACAGCTCAATCCCATCTATAATTTTACATCATCTGAGTCAAACCAACTCTAAATCATAAATTGAATAGAAGAAAGCAATCAAAATGAAAATTTAAAATATGAAAAATAAATAAATAAAATAAAATGGAAAAAAAAGAAAAAATATTGGAGGCAATGGGTAGACTAATTACCCTTACTGGGTCATTACACGTTGTATAAATATATTGAAATATCACCCTAAAAAATGAAAATAAAATTTCAAAACTAGGTGTGGTGGTGCACACCTTCCCAGTGACTTGGGAAGCTGAGGCAAGAGGAATCCAAGTTCAAAGCCATCCTAGGCAACTTAGGCACTTAGCAACTCAGCAAAACCCTGTCTCTAAATGAACTATAAAATAGGGCTGGGGATGTAGCCCAGTGGTTAAGTGCCCCTGGGTTCAATCCCCAGTACAAAAAAGAAAGAAAAGAAAAGAAAAGAAAGAAAGAAAGAAAAAGAAAGAAAGGAAGAAAGAAAGAGAAAGAAAGAAAAGGAAAAAATTTTTGTATGTATCAGTGCAGTGAGAATACACACTCACACATCTAATCGTACAGAATGGGAAAAAAGTAAAAAAAGTGAAATAAAATTTGACAACATTAAGAAATTTAAAGTTAAAAAGGTGACGGGGGAATAAAAACCAATAAATATTCTTACTGAGAATTTTTTTCTACTGAGATACATCAAAACTGCTAGCAAGGATATATTTTCATTCTTTGTATTTATTTTTTATCTCTGCAACCCCTTAGTTCAAGAACTGGGGTTGTTAAGTCCACAGTGTCTGTGGTCCCCTTCTAGTTGTCAATCATTGTGGCTAGGAGCCAAAGCTGGTTGTAATACCTCTTAGCTTTCTGTCTACCAGTATAAGATGGAATAGACTGGTGAGTGCTAACAAATCATATATTCCTGCAGTGAGTGTGGTGTAGTTTCAGTAGTTGGGATTTCATCTTAGTTTGGAACTCTGTTAGTGGTCATTTGAGATTCAATCTATACCCTCTGTTGCTAAGGAGATGCCAATCTGTGATATATATCAGGATCTCAGTGGCATCCCATAAATTTCACTTTTAGGATGTGGAATATAAACCATTACAGGTTTCATATTCACTACTATAAATGTGAATTACCTAATATTAACCCTGAAGTGCAGTTTCTACTATGGTCACTATTGACATCTTCCCAGTAGCTCTTATGAAATGTCAGCAACAAAGAAAACTCTCTCTTCTTGTTATCTGAAGCTTGGATGCCCTAGACACAATTTTCCGTGCACCTCCATGCACCTCTTTCATCACACTGATCTAGGCACACTCTAGGGCCCACAACAGGCAGCCGCTGGGTCAGGCTAGCAATTTCCTCTGATTTTCAGATCTTCTCTTTCTGCACTGGCTGCCCAGTGCTTGTAAATGAAATGGTTCTTTCCCCAACAACCCCAGTTTCTGACTATTCACCAGTGAGCTGAGTGATTTTGTTTGCTTTTCACTCACAGCTTCCCCATTGACTCTGAGTCCTTTCACATCATCCTCCCTCTCTATGCCACAAGTTCCCCAAAGCCAATTGTTTATATCCAACATCCTGTCCTCTCTCTGCCTGCACTCACCCCAACTTCACCCCAACAGCCACAGCTGCTACAACAAGGCAAGTTGGCACATCTTTATTATTTCTTATATTGTATTCAAAGTTTCCAACTTTCTCTGTCCCTCTGGTTAACTTTATTATCCAGTATTGAATTTAAGTGAATTCCCTTAGTTACCCACCTTACTGAGGAGCAGTCTTCCCACTTTTTAAATCTTCATCTAAGGAGCTGCTGGGAAGTGTACCTTTCCTCTAATCAGCCATCTTCTCTCTTCTTATATATTTTATTCTAGACTGAGAATACAAACTGTGAAGGTCCTATAATTATTGTAAGCTCCTATTATATTCCTTGCGGCAGCTAATTTTCTCCTTAATTCCAAATTTTTTTGAAATTGACACTGATGTATATTTTGCATAGGGATGAAGAAGCAGAAAATTCCTATTGGAAAAAATTCCTTTTACCATGATATTTAAAAACATTCTTCCTCATATTTGTTTGATGCATATATATATTCTATTATGATTTTGCTTATTATAGAAAACAACACAAATAAATTAAAAATATTCAGTTATCCTACTTTATTTTTCTTCAAACACATACCATTACTTGATGTCCTATGATTTATTTATTTTATTGTCTAGCCTTTCTTCTCACCTGGAGTCTGAGAAAAGGGCTTTGTTTTTGTCTGCTACTCTAATTGTAAGCTTGTACCTGCAATACTAACTCAGGCCAGATATGCTTTCCATAACTTTTTACAAAAATTAAATTTAATATGTAATTGATTTCTAATGATAATGGTTATAAACATTGCAAAAAGAATTATTTCCTAAAATTTTCTAATAAAACTTTGAAAAACATTGGTTATTTACTCAGGATTAATTTGTAAGATTGTAAATATTATGCAAATATGTTTTTAAATATAATATAAATGTATGCATATATGTATGTACATATACATGCACAGTATATTTGTGTGTGTAAGATCTTCAAATTGATGCTCTGTAAGATATAGACTTTTTTTCAGCAGCTGAAAAATTAAATTTTAAGTGATGTTCCTTACAAGGGACACATTGAAAAAAAAATAGCAGGATCTTTGCCCTTATTTCTTCAGATAAGATATTTATAATCCATATGAAAAGTAAATAATAATCTATTTCTATTTCTATACTTATTTTAGTACAATGTCAAAGATGAGTTTAGGAAATAAGTTTTTTTTCTGTTTTGTACAATATGCTTTTCTAAAGGTCTATTTATAAGATATAAAAGACACAAATACTGAAAATAGCACATTTATAGACTATTGTACACACAAAAAGCAAGGGAACTTCATAAGAGTGAGTGGAAGAAATATAAACAGAGAAAGCAAATGAGCTTTGAGCCACTGATCTACAAATGGTATGACTAAATGAATTCCAGTAAATCATAGTCATAATGTTGAGATGCAAACAAATTGTGACAGTGCAGGTACCAGTTTCACATTCATCACTCATTTGTTGTAGTTTGAATTTAATATCAGATGCTGGGTCTTCCCCTGCTGCATACAACAGCATAATCTATCTATGTATACCCAGTATGTACTTAGTCCAAGATTAGGGATTAGTATGATAATCTGACTCGATCATTTGAAATTATTCTCTAATCTTCTCAGATTACAATTTCCTTGCATCTTGCATCTTTATTTGTTTATTGGTCATCAAATGATTATTTTAGGAAAAGGAAGAAAACAAGCCTTCCTCAAACTCAGAACATAAATATTTTCACAAGCACAAGCATTTCATTTAGACCAAGTATCCAATCTTAGACAAATGACAGTTATTAGTGATTGCATGCATTTGTTGGGATTGTTTAGAAATATATTACTTTAAGATAATAAAAGCAGCCAATAGATCTACCTCAAATTTTAGTCACTCTGGCTTGAAGAGCTTTAATTCCTTTCTACTCTTCATCATTCCTTAGTTGTAAGACATGCCCTCTACAGAATTCTGGTGTAAATATCACTTCTTTAACAACAACAACAAAACCCCTTTTTTAAAGACTTTCTCCAAGACACTGTTGCCTTCTCAGAGGACCACATGATTTTACTTTTGACAGAGGAGTGATTTAAAATTTAAAATTTTGTGAATATGTGTTTGTTTTTTCTAATTTCCTATTCTATAAGCCTTTTTTGTTTATTACTATATTCCCAGATCTATAGATTAGTACTCAGTGTTTATAAAAATGTGTTAAATGAGTAAGCAAGTGAATAAAAGCTGAATAAGTGATTGCAATGAGAGATTTTGCAAATAGTATGAAACTAAATGTAGTCAGAGTTATTTATTGCTATGATAGTAATTTTTAGCAAGTGTATCAAATTTAGTAGCTCAAAAACCAATAAACATCTAGGTTGATTCCATAATCTAGCTATTGTGAATTGAGTCGTTATGAACATTGCTGTGGCTGCATCACTGTAACAATCTGATTTTAAGTCCTTTGGGTATAAGCCAAGGAGTGGGATAGCAGGGTCAAATGGTGGATCCATTCCAGGTTTTCTAAGGAATCTCCACACTGCTTTCCAGAGTGGCTGCACCAACTTGCACTCCCACCAGCAGTGAATGAGTGTACCCTT
>JAJEJO010002730.1:101052-139595 GCA_020662805.1 Glaucomys volans | reverse complement strand
GTGGGAGGGATTAGGGTTGGGCTATAGGGAGGGGGGATTAGGGTGGGACTGACTCTCTCCTGATGGCACTGGAGAATCTTTTTGGGAAGTATAACACCACCACTGCAACTGGGGATTGCTGTACAAGGAAGGAGTGTTTTTTATTTGGGGAACCGGCTAAATCTCTGCAGTAGTGAGAAATTCCAAATGATTTTTGGAATTTTAATCAATAATTTTGTTGCTTATTTGATTTACCAAAAAGGGAAGTGGGGAAGAAAAAGAAATTTTTTGCATTGGCTCTTTTGCATCAGGCACAGAAGGGTATAACCAAAGCCAAGGAAGAGTCCAGCAAAACCTGACAACTTAGATATTGAACAGAGAAGGGTGACAAAACCAGACAGATTTTTGTTGTTGCTGTATGGAGGGTGGGTTAGCTCGACTGAAGTGATAGAGGGTTTTTTGTTTTCGTTTTCTTTCTCTTGTTAATGTTTTCTCTTTGTTTTTGAAGGATTTGCCCTGCAGCCTAGTTTTTGAATTCTTTCAGGATCTTGAAACTGGAAAGTTAGAAGCTCTCAGCAGCTCCACTTAATGAGCAGTGAGCCATCTGCTGGTCAAGAAACCCTTCTAGCTATTCCACTGGGCAGTTTTTCCCACAAAGGTGGTAGGAATCTTTTCTTGGAGGAAGCAAGGAATGCCTGCAGCTGCCTGAGCAGCTGCTTTCAAAGGAGGCCAGAGCTGGAAATCGGCTGAAAGCCTGGTAGCTGAGTGCCTTTGCTTCACTTTTCTTTATATTGGAGTTGCAAGGGCTTTGCCTGAGTTTCCTAGTAAAACAAATCACATTAGGTCTTCATCTCTTCCCTCTCCTCCCTTTTTGTTTTGCTGTATAGTGTTCAACAGCAGAACACTAATCGTAGATTTTTATGAACCAAATATTTTTGTTCTGAATAACACTGTTATAGAGCCAAAAGATAGATTAGGAACTCTAGGCTGTAGTGTCCTGTAATTGCCATGTTGGACATGAGGGGGAGGGGTTCCTGGGTGTTGTCTGACTTGGGTGACAAGGTCAACAACATGCTCTTTCTTTCTAGGAAGACCTCTGATACCCTCAGGGAGGCTCCCCTACCTCTCCTGAGTGGCTTTGCCCATCTCTTGCAGTTGGAGTGGGGATAGGCTACTTACGGAAAGGGAATGATGCCCTCTATGGATGGGCATGATTCCTGGGCTTGCTCGCTCTCTCTCTGTTCTGCCTCCCCTGGCCTCTTCTGGGAGCAGGAAATTCAGCATCTTCACCCTGACCAGACCCAGCTGAGGAAGGTTCAACATGACAGCTTCAAAGTTGAATCTGCTGTTCTTCCACCTCTTTCACCCAGCAGTAACTGTGAGCCCAGGTCCAATATAACTGTTGAAGGATGCCTGCAGTATGTGACTCAGAGTGTGTTGGACTGGGGTGGAATTTTCCCTTCCTACAGTGCACTGAACAGGGAAGCAGTGAGGGCAAAGGGAGCCATGCTGCTGAATTTTTTTCTGGCATTCCTCCCTTGTGTAAAATGGGGCATCTGGGGGAGAGGCAGCCTCTGCTTGGATTTGCTTATAACATGAACCTAAAAAGAGAAACACAGTTTTTCCATTGAATTATTTGAGCAAAAAAAAGTAATATAATTAACTTTCTTTTTGTCTTTTGTGAAATAGTTTTTATTTTTAAATAAATTAACTGCCTTTCTTTATGAATATGTATAGGCTCCCAAATAAAATTTCCTTGCTTCCTTTCTTATAGAACATTGCTTTGCAGATAAGTCAGCTGATTTTCTTACTCAATATGGGTAATCAGTCCCTCTCCATTCTTTTATCTTTTGGCATTCACTAAGAAGAGAATCATTGGATTCATTTACAAATCCTCCATGAAATATACAGCTTCAAAAAATGAATTTCTTTGCTGGTGCAGTGGTGCATACTTGTAATCCAATGACTTGGGAGGCTGATGCAGGAGGATCCTAAGTTTGAGGTCAGACTCAACAACTTAGCAAGACTGTCTCAAAATAAAATAAAAAGAGGTAGGGATATAACTCAGTGGTAGAGTGTCTCTGGTTTCAATCCCCAGTACCACAAAAAAAAAAAAAAAAAAAAGAAAGAAAAGAAAAGAAGAAGAAGGAAATGAACTCCTTCAAAAACCATAAATACTCTAAAGTGGGCCCAAAAGCTTCAGATGAAATCCTAGTCCTTGTTCTGACCTTGATATCAGCCTTGTGAAACCCAGAGCAGAGGAACCATCCAAATCTGCCCAAACTCTTGACCTGTGGCAATTGTGATATAACACAAGTGCTGAGTTTGTGGTCATTTGTTATAGGGCATAGAAAACTACTGCAAACTCCTTAGGGGATAAAATTCACAGTCAGAAATTTGTTGATAAATATAATAGCCATAAGACCAGGCAACGTGGTACTCTCCTGTAATACCAGTGGCTCAGGCTGAGGAGGGTTGGGAATTCAAAGCCAAGTCCTATGCTACTCAGTGAGACCCTGTCTCTAAATAAATATAAAAGGACTGGGGATGTGGCTCAGCGGTTAGGTGCCTCTGGGTTTAATCCTCAGTACAAAAATAATAACCATGAGTACTGAATCCACATCATGACACTACTCAGTCCACAATGGCCAGTTGGGCAGTGGCATGTTTAATAACTCTGAGAGGAACTTCACAAGAAAGGAAATTATGATATATTCAAATATACACCATATGCACTGATGTTTCAGAGCAACGTCATCCAAATAGCAGAAAAGATAAGTGTACACATTCATATCTAAATGAGGACCATAATAAGTATAATATCCTCCAGTCCCATCCTCTGACACTTGATGTCATGCTGTTGACTGACTAGCCACTGAATATAAAGAGCATGCTGGACATGGCCAGAACATTAAGGGAAGAGGTCATATGCCTACAGAGAATTTAGAGCTATCTGAGCTGCTTCTCTTGAAGTTTGGGAAACAGCATCTGTACCTGAAACTTGCCACTGGCTATTTTGTATACTTGCAGTTTTGTATCTCTTCTTGCCTATCAGAGAAAGCCTATCTATCTTCTGAGACCACCAGTGGAAGGGTATTGCAATCGCTTAGACCATCCCACCTGGGAACACAGTGGACATATCTATTAGAGAATGATACAAGAAGAGTCACACAATAAATCTCTTCTGCAACTCAAGAGTATGGGACCAGAGTGCCTTAGAAGAACATCTAACAGCTGGTCCTGATAAGGCTCCAGTGCTCTCTGAGGCTGCCCTGGAAAATGCAGTTTTTGTGAGAGTTCATGCCTATGGGCCAACAGGAGGGACTTGCCACATCAGAGAGACTTCTGATGCTTTCCAGGGTGCAAGCCAAGGTTCAATTTAGGAAATTCCTTAGATATTTCATCTAATTTCATACTCAATAATATAATCTTCTCTTTAGCATAGTGATAGTCCAATCTCTTCTTGAAGTACCCGAATCAAAGCAAACTGATCTGACATGGGACACTGTTATTAGAAAGTCATTCCTTTGTATGAACTATAATCTTTCTTCCCATGAGTGCTACACCCTGAGTTTTGTATACATTTCTATGTGGGAGCACCCATGTGTAATTGATTCACTTTGTTGAAATGTTCAATGTGCACACCCTTGACTCAGCAATCCCCATTCTAAGAATCTTCTCTACAGAAATACCAGTATAAGAGTAGAAAATAAAGATATGGGAAGATGTTCACTGGTCCATTACAATAGTGCTCTCTCTAGCTCTGAAATGGTTCAAATAAAACTAATCAGATCATCTGGGAAGGCCTCTGCAGAAGGAATTCCTGCATCAAATGGGAACTTGACCTCAAAGGTTTTGTCTATTGATAACCCCTGGTTTGCTCATTTATAGCAAGAGAAAGGAGCTGATCCTTCTGTTCTCACTTTCTATCTCTGTGGTTTCTCTCAGTATAGGAGTTCTCTGGAGAACATCAAGATACGGTCGGCATTCAGCTGAGTTGACAATTCATCATTCCCTGAGTTATCTGAGCCAAGTCCCCTGAGTATGCTGCAGGAGAGAGAATCCAATGTACCCGTCACACATATTCTTTGTGGATGGCCCACTGAATCCACCCCAAGCATGCTTTCTAACGTAGTCACAGAATATACAGGTCCTGCTAAAGGGGCAATAGCAGGGGCACCTGTCAGCACTGGAACAACCAAGTCTGTAGTGGGGACAGTTCAACATGGCTGTGTCAGGAAGAGTTGGCAAGGACCTGGGAGGAAGAGGAACCAGTGTGCTCATGGAAGGACCACCAGCTTGTCCACTGTAACAGTGGATGTCAAAGTATAGTGGTGGTGGATGTTTCATGGCACCCTGTAACTATCCTTGGAGGGTAGTTCCAGCATGGTGGTAGGGGCTTTCAGGTGCTCCCAAAAGGCAGAATGAGTGTGGTGACTATAGAAGCAGAAACTACCAATGAGCCAATTGTGAAAACTGCCAAGGGGCCAGTAGGGAGATTTCTCCTCTCAACCTTGCGGAGCAAAGGCTACATAAGTGAGTGGGATGGAAGCCAGAGAGTTTCCCAGGCCAGTGCTGAAGCACAGATAGAAAACAGGAGGCAGCTGACTCAGTCCTCCACTCATAAAAGCTTTAAGCATGCTCTTACTATAAAGAATTTTAGGACAGGTCACAATTGGGATCAGGATCAAGATGTTATTCTACAGCAAGTTCAGATTCCTCAAGTAATATCCATTAGGATTGGCTCGCTCTCTTGTTGTGTTTTGTTTTTGGTACTGGGAATGGAACTCCAGAGCACTTTACCACTGAGATATATATCCCATGTACTTCCCGCCTTTAAAAAAAAAATTTGGTACCAAGAATTGAACCCATGGGTGCTTTAGTTTGAGACAGGGTCTCACTGAGTTACTTTTAAGGCCTTGCTAAGTCTCTGAGACTGGCCTCGAACTTGTGATCATCCTGCCCCAGGCTCCTGAGCCAGTGGGACTATGTCCAACTCAGACATTTTCTTAAAAGTCAGTGGTGTGTAACCGGACATGATGGTGCATGCCTATAATCCCAACAGCTCTGGAGGCTGAGACAGCAGGAATGCAAGTTTGAGGCCAGCCTTGGCAACTCAGTAATTTAGCAAGACCTGTCTCAAAACAAAAAAGCGGGAGCTGGGTATGTGGCATTTAGAGCATTTGCCTGGCATGTGTGAGGCCCTGGGTTCAATGCCCAACACTGTGATAAATAAATAAACCTTGCCAGGTGCAGTGGCACATGCCTGTAATCCCAGCAATTTGGGAAACAGAGGCTGGAGGATCGCAAGTTCAAAGCCAACCTCAGCAACTTATTGAGACCCTGTCTCAAAATAAAAAAATAAAAGGACTGGGGCTGTAGCTCAGTTGTTAAGTACCCCTGGGTTCAATCCTGGTACCAAAAAATAAAAAAGTAAAATAAAAGAAACATGAGTATATCAGCACAGTAGGCCCAGACTATAGAATTATCCCCTTAGCCTTATGTTCCCACTACTCTTTTCTATCTACTATTACCTATTACTACCAAAAAAAAAGGGCAGAATGGTGTTGAACAGAAATAAGCTCCATCTTGTTTGAGGTGGATTCAGGTTCTTCTTGAAAATTTACTTCATTTCCTGAAATTTTCAGATTATCCTCTTTTCCTAATACTAATGGTTTATCTTTGTATTGTTATTGGAGTCCTAAGACAGAGGCCTGACTCTAGAAATCCAATAAAGGAGGTCCAGTCATTTGCCTCAAAAAACAAACAGAAAATAGTGAAAAGCATGGAAGGAACTATAATCAGTGCAGCCACACTGTAGCATGGAGCGTGGGACTGGGCTCTTTGTCTCCCAAAATCCAAACACAAGGGTGGGAGCAAAGTAACTGAAGTTATTAGAGTAATAGAAAGAAAGAAAGAAAGAAAGAAGAAAGAACTCCCAGAGTTCCAAAAGGGAGGGGTCAATGAGAGGGATGTGGAGAGCAGCTATTGTCTAGAGTTTTATATAGATCTACAGGGTTGTCACGAGCAGCCGGGTCGACTCCTCTGACATGACCTGCCTGGTTCGTTCTGGGACGGTTCTGGGACGATGTCACAGCTAGCGGGGCCGTCCCGGGAAGACACAAACGACTCACCACAGCACGCTGGTGCTCCAAGGCTTTTTATTGATGCTGTCACTCGGGTCACGCATTTCCTCTGGACGCAGAGTTGTTGGAGAGCAGAGTGGCCATCAGCGCAGTGATGGCAAATGCTCTGCCTCCTTCAACCGTCCGGTGTTTTTATACACTTAAGGGGAAAGTCCCCGCACTCATATCACAGCACTCCAACTTAGGGTTCGCTCATTTGCGTATCTGCCTATCGTCTATACCAGCTTAGGGTTCGCTCATTTGCGTATGACATCACACTACAGTCAAGTAACACATCACTTAGATAATACACTCCTCACACAATATGGCGTTGGTCTTGCTCTATACAAGGGTTAAGGAGTTAGACCCTGACCCAATCCTGGGTAAGGCATTCAGTGCCCATGAACTATTCAAGAACTCTTCGCACACTCTTTGGTCCAATCAGGTTACTCTTTTGGACGGGTTCTGGATACGAGGCAGTAGATGTCTCATTATCAGTTCTTTTTTTTCTCTCGGCTTACACAAGAGTTGGCTTGACCTTGATGAGGCTTGGCTGGTGTCTGGAGTTTCTCAGTCCTGCTATACAGAGACCTGACCTCAAAGGAGACCACGTTTGTTTCCTGCTTGTCATTGTAACCCTTTCTCCTACCTCAACACTGAGATAGGGGTCTAATAGGTAGTCAGAATAGGGTTGGGGATCAGCAAAGAGATTGTGGGAAAAGTAATTTCAGAACAAGATAAATTAGCAAAACAGGACGAACTAGCTAAACCATATCACCACCTAATTGTGAGAGCAGAACATACAAAGGAAACAAGAGATCCAAAGTAAGGCCCTGAAATGGCTACATAAGAAACAACCAATCTTGGCCAAGTTAAGGACATTCAAAGTGTGAGCTCGCTGGGGCAAATTTGGAACCAAATTATTAGCTCGCAGCGATTGGAATGTAAACTTGCCAGCGAATGGCCAAACCAGAGTCAGATGACAGTGGCCAAATTAAGCTTTTTTAGTGTTTGCACTCCTGGGCGAGATCCTAGCCCTCTGGGGTGAAAGTGGGGATGGGAGAGCCAGAAAAAATCGCACGTGGCTTTGGCTGCTCAGGGTCTTTATACGGGGGAAGGGGGTAGGGGTTCTGCCCAGGAAAAGATGGACCAAGGTGGACGTCAGGTCAGCAGGTCTGCATCTGATTGGTCACTTCTGGAGCAGTGTGTTGCTAGGTGTCTTTACTCCCTCCCCCTGCAGCCGCCCAAATCCAACCTGACATGAAGTTTTCACAATCAGTTTATAATTTTGTTCTCTATAATGCACAAATTAATCAGAAGGAAGGAAGGAAGGAAGGAAGGAAGGAAGGAAGGAAGGAAGGAAGGAAGGAAGGAAGAAAAAAAAGAAAGAAAGAAAAGAAACAACAAACAAGCTCTAAGCCCCAGTAACAGCTAGAAACCAATCAAAATAGGGAGCAATACCTTCTCTAAAGAAGCCCATAAAAGAGAGTGTGCATAAGACTTAAATGGCAATCTTGCCTCTCCCATGCGCTGTCCTTGGAATCCTGTATTTTCCCCTTCTTAATAAATTCTCTTGCTTGTCTCTGAGTTCATAGTGTTCATTCCTCCCCTCCAGTGAACACAGATCCAATCTAATTTCACCTGGTAACAACACCACAAAGACAACAGTACCCAAATCTTCAGCCCTGTCTTTGAGGAGCTGACCATGAGTTTGAACTTTTATGGAAAGGGGAATGAGGGCAAGGGTTGGGCACGTGGACAGTTAGAGGCTTTTCACAGCTGCCAAAGCAGGAGATCTTGATTAGGCCGGTCTGTCTATCATTAACTCATGATTGGTGGGTGAGGACTTACTGGGAATAAGAAAGTTGTTGTTGGGGAGGGCAGGGGATGGTGGCTGTAGCTTCAACTCATCATAAGATGTTTATAGGATCAGACTTTGTCCCTGGAATTCAAGGCAAAGAAGATGGAAGCAAGATGGAGGCAGAGATGCTAAGTCTTTAATATTTATTTTAGCCACCCATTGGACATTTGCAGGCAAAAGTGAAGAGTCTAAGTTCTTGTTACAGCATCACACTTTGCAGGTTTCCAAACACTTTCTTGTACATTCGCTCATTCAGTTTCAACAGGCTTAAATTAGTGACTGGCCCCATGTCATAAAATTAGTAAATAGCCTAGCTAGGTCTTCAAGCTAGGTCTGTCTGGCTCTGAGACAAGTTCTTTCTCCACTACAAGTAGCTAAATATCTACTGGAATGACATCTGATGTTGGTAATAGTAGAACTAGACTGTTAGGATAACCCTTTGCAATTGCGTAGGTTATTTTTGGGTTTTGCAAGTTCATAGTCCTGAGTACTAAGAGATTCAAGCTAAAAAGAGAGTTGCTATTGTTAGTGGCTCTATTCTCCTCCAGGGTATTTGCCAAGAACTATTTACAAACCAGACTGGGCAGGAACAGGCCTTGTGAGAGTGGGGGAGGGCAGCTGTGAAGTCAGCGGGCTCCAACTCCTTGGATGCTGAATCTAGTCATCCAGTTGCTTTGGCATGAGCCAGGAAGAATAAGACCAAGTTAGGCATGAGTCAGGCATTCTATTCAAAGTTCAACAGAGGGGAATCTAAGGAAAGTAGAATTTCAGGGCAGGTCTTTTGTTCAGTAAGCTGACGCCTGGGAAAAGCCAAATAAAGGTAGAAGGGTGATAATGATTCAATCAGCTTTGTACTAGGTAAGTACTTCTCAAACACGGAAGCAGAAGAGCCCTCCAGTCGGTGCAGCGGTGCATGCCTGTTATCCCAGCGGCTTGGGAGGCTGAGGCAAGAAGATCATGAGTTCAAAGCCAGTCTCAACAATTTAGCAAGGCTCTAAGCAACTCTGCAAAACCCTGTCTCTAAAAATAATATTAAAAAGGGCTGGGATGTGGCTTAGTGATTAAATGCCCCTGGGTCAAATCCCAGGTACCACAAAAAAAAAAAAAAAGAAGGGAGCTCTCCAGAATTCTGAATGCCTTTGGACCACATAGGCACTGATATGACAGCAGAGCTGTCTTATTTTCATCCATAAAATGTGTGTGTGTGTGTGTGTGTGTATACTCAGGGTTTTGTGTGTGCCAGGAAAGCACTCTGCCACTGAACCAAATTTCCAACCCCCATAAAAAATATTTTACCATTGATCTGCACTGGGTGAGACAAAAGGGAAGTCCTAGATTTGTCCACATTTTCTTTCCAGGCACTTGAGAGCACTGAAGAATCCTAATCAAATCCTCTTCTGTCATCATATTTACCACCCCCAATTATAGACCCCAATTATAGACTCCAATCCTCCAGCTCTACTTCTTGCTCAGACCCTGGGATGCAAAATGTTAGTTAATCTGTACTTTATTTCAAAAAGAGTGATTACATTTTGGGAAGGCATCGAGGGAATCATGAAATGTTAGAAAATGATAGGATATACCCTTAAACATAGATGATAGCATGCTTAAACAGGGAATGGTGGAAAGAAAATGTTGTAACCATAAGGCATAGATGTTCTAGTTCTCTGAAAATATTTGCCTCCAATCTCCTTTTAAAAAGTATTTTCCCATAGTTGCCAAGATTCTTAAATACATTGGTAATATATTCAGTCCCTTAAGCTTGGTGCAATGTGTATACCTGTAGCTCCAGAGACTTGAGGCTGAAGCAGGAGGATTGCAAGTTTGAGGCTAGTCTCAGCAATGCAGTGAGACCCTGTCTCAAAATAAAAAATGAAAAGGACTGATGTAGCTCAGTGGTAGAGCACCCATGACTTCAATACCTAGTACCAAAATAATAATAGCAATAAATATAATCTACAGTATATAATAATAATCTATATAATCTATATATAATCTATAATATATATATAATCTATATAATCTATATAATAATCTATAGTATAATAATATAATTATAATTATTATTATTATTATTATTTTTTTTTTGCGGTGCTGGGGATTGAACCCAGGACCTTGTGCTTGCAAGGCAGGCACTCTACCAACTGAGTTATATCCCCAGCCCCAATTATTATTATTTTTATCTGTTCAGTCCCTTCTGTGTTCCACTCCCCTGCCAATGTCCCTTCCTAAACAACCCAGCACAGGAGACTTGTGTTTGACAGTCCTGGGAAGCCAGACTCAGGCTTCAGGGAAGGGAAGGGAAGGATCATAGCAAAGCAGCACTCACACACACACACACACACACACACCCACAAGATTCTTATCGCTAATTGAATTTTCCATCTCTCAGTTTCACTGTATTTTTTACTTCAGAGGAGGTCCTTTAAAATATTTTCTCCACCCTTCAGGGAACTGAAAATTCTTGGAAGATTTCTTTTTTTCTTTTTCTTTTTCTTTTTTTTTTGGTAGTGGGAATTGAACCCAGGGGTGCTTGGGTTCAATTCGATTGAGGCCTCAGCCCTTTTTATTTTTTATTTAGAGAGAGGGTCTTGCTAAGTTGTTGAAGCTGGCCTTGAACTTGTGATCCTCCTATCTCAGCACCATCCCCTCCTCCCTGGCCCAAAGTTGCTGAGATTACTATCATGTACCACAATGCTTGGTCCTTAGAAGATCTTGACCTGTGATTCTGAAACTATGTAGGTGTATGATTCAAAGGAAGAAGAGAACAGAAAGAAAAGGAGAGAGAAGAAGCAGCAAATATAGCAGATACCTGACATCTCTACCCTGACATCCTTCCATCACATGCTCTTGACATTTGGTCCAGAAGCAATTGTGGGGAGGATGATACAACGACTGATGCTATAGGACATTAGGTCTGGGGCCAAAAATTTTTCTTTCTTTGTGTTCTTTTTTTTTTGGTACTGGGGATTGAACCCAGGGGCACTCCACCACTGAGCCACATCCCCAGCCCTATTTTTTTTTTTTAATTTTTTTTATAGTTGTAGATGGACAGAATGCCTTTATTTTATTTATTTATATGTGGTGCTGAGGATTGAACCCAGTGCCTCATACATGCTAGGCAAGCACTCTGCCACTGAGCTATAGCCCCAGCCCCCCAGCCCTATTTTGTATTTTATTTAGAGACAGGGTCTCACTGAGTTGTTTAGGGCCTCGCTAAGTTGCTGAGGCTGGCTTTAACTCGCAATCCTTCTGCCTCAGCCTCCCAAGTGCTGGGATTACAGGCATGCGCCACCGTGCCTGGCTGGCCAAAAATTTTTCACAGCATCCCTGGAGCCTGACCAGAGTTCAGCTTTCACTAGACACTTAGGTTATTCTGTGCTGAATTTTCTCTCCTCAGCTCTAAAATCTGCAGGACTCTGACTTTCACAATGCTCATCATGCTTCTTTTCCTGTTCTAGCTTGAAAAAGGAAACAAAGTAATTGGAGCCAATTGGAAATTGTTTCTCCATGCTGGGGATAACAGCGAGGGCCTAGCACGTGCCACAGAAGTGCTACACCACTGAGTGACAGTCCCAGCCCTCTCTTCCTCTTTTTATGAGACAGAGTCTTGCTAATTTGCCCAGGCTGGCCTCAAAGTTGTCATCTTCCTGCCTCAGCCTCCCAAGTAGCTGGGATAATCAGTGTGCCCAGCTCAATTGGAAAACTTTTTTTTATCATAATATTGAGATAATTTGCAGAATTCTTTTGAGTTCAGCTGAATGTGGTGGTGTGTACCTGCAATCCCAGCAACTCACAGGATGGGATTGCAAGTTCAAAACCAGCCTTAGCAACTTGTTGAGGCCCTAAGCAATTTAATGAGACCCTGTCTCAGAAAGAAAAACAAAAAAGGGCTGGGGATGTGGCTTAGTGGTTAAGTTCCCCCTGGGTTCAATCCCTAGTACCAAAAAAGAAAAAAAAAAAAAAAAGAAAAAAAATCTCTTGTGTTTTTCAATGATCACAGAGCAAATACCCTACTTTGAGTAAATCCTAATTATTGCCTGAATTTTTACAGAAAGTTGTTTGGTAATTGTACAAATAAAGGGTTTTTTTTTTTGATAGATGCATTTAAAAAATAACTCTTACCATTCGCATTAACAACTTGTGTACCATACTGCATGAATTTGAATAATTCACAAACCTTGGTTGATGACCAATTGTCATCAGTAGTCCTTGCCTTGCACCTTTTATAGACTTGCAATTAATTTAATTCACAATATAATGAATACTCATGGACCCTCCACTGCTTCAAAACAAAGCTAATGTAAACATTCTTCTGCATGGTTTCCTGAGGACATGTGCATGGTTTCTTTTTGGTACCAGGAGTTGAACCCCAGGAGTGCTTAACCACTGAGCCATATCCCCAGTCCTTTTTATTCACTTTTGTATTTTGATGCAGGGTCTCACTAGGTTGCTTAGGGTCTCACTAAGTTGCTGAGGCTGGCTTTGAACTTATGATCCTCCTGCCTCAGTCTCCTGAGCCACTGGGATTACAGGTGTGCTCCACCATGCACTGCATGTGCATGCACTTCTGTTGAGCACACATCTAAGACTAGAATTGCTGCATGTGTTATGCACATGTTCAGCTTTAGTGGATATCGCCAATTTTCCAAAATTCTTATGCCAATTTACACTACCATCAGCAGTGAATGAAAATCCCATTTTTGGGGTGGGGGGGTGTGGTACCAGGAATTGAACTCAGGGGCACTTGACCACTGAACCACATCCCCAGCCCTATTTTGTATTTTATTTAGAGACAGTGTCTCATAGAGTTGCTTAGCGCTTCACTTTTGCTGAGACTAGCTTTGAACTTGTGATCCTCCTGCCTCAGCCTCCAGCACTGCTGGGATTACAGACATGTGCCACCATGCCTGGATCCTTGAGCATTTTTAAGACAGTTATTTTAAAAGTCTTTGTCTGTTAGATCTACCTTCAGGTCTTTTTCAGGGACAGTTTCTGTTGATTTATTTATTTTTTTCCCCTTTGAACAGACCAGACTTTCCTATCTCTTTGCAGTCCTTGAAATTTAGAATTTTTTTTTTTTTTTTTTTTTTTTTTTTTTTGTAGCAGGGATTGAACCCAGGGGTGCTTAACTGCTGAACCGTGTCCCTAGCCCTTTTTATTTTTTTATTTTGAGTCAGGGTCTCACTAAGTTGCTTAGGGTTTCACTAGTTGCTGAGGCTGAACTCGACCTTGTGAACCTCCCGCCTCAGTCTCCCAAGTTACAGATATATGCCACCACATGTAGCTGAAAACTGTATTTTTGAATCGAATAGTATAATAACTCTTGAAAGCAGATTCTCCAGGCTTTGCTGTGGTTTTTGTTTGTTGTAAGCTGTCTCCATACTGAGGATCAATGAAAGGAGTAAATTTAAAGTCTTCTTTTTTTTTTTTTTTGAACCAGGGATTGAACTCAGGGACACTCGGCCACTGAGCCATATCCCCAGCCCTATTTTGTATTTTATTTAGAGAACAGGGTCTCACTGAGTTGCTTAGGGCCTCGCTAAGTCGCTGAGGCTGGTTTTGAACTTGCGATCCTCCTGACTCAGCCTCCCAAGTGCTGGGATTACAGGCGTGTGCCACCGCACCCGGCTTAAAGTCTTCTTGGGTCTTTTCTGAGCCTGGACCTTTCCTCGGGACATATGGTGACTTTTTAATTCTCCCTATATATATGGTGGCTTTTGAATGCCCTAGTCTTTAATATTTGGCTTCCCAAAGGAGAAAATAGTTCAGGGGATTGGGTTGGGTACTGGTGCTTTCATTCCCTTTGGGAGTCTCTTAAACCAGAGGCAATCAGAGCACAGGTCCCCAATATCAGAGAACTGTATTATTTTTTCCCGCCCTGTTTCTCTGCAAGCTGTGTGGGGATTGCTCTAGTAACACATGCATAGTTGCCTGCCTTGGAGCTGGGGCTGGGGAGCTGGGGGAACAGTGCTGAGAGCTGCAAGTGACCAATATTAACTGTAATTTACTGCTCAAGTCTTCCTCTGGAAGTTGCAAACCTGGTATAGACATCAGAGTTCCAAAAGAGTAACTGTGCAGATTCTGGCAGTGCAATTGTTGTCTAGGTGGCAAGACAGATAAATTTCAGGTGCTTCCCACTCTGGCATCTTCCTCAAATTGTCTTACACTTATCTTTTTTTTTTTTTTTTGGCGGGGGGTACTGGAGATTGACCTCAGGTGCACTCGACCACTGAGTCACATCCCCAGCCCTATTTTGTATTTTATTTAGAGGCAAGGTCTCACTGAGTTTCTTAGCACCTCACTTTTGCTGAGGCTGGCTTTGAATTCATGATCCTCCTGCCTTGGCCTCCTGAGCCACGGAGATTACAGGTGTGTGCCACTGCGCCCAGCTCTGTCTGTTTTAAATTGTTTAAATTGTGTCACTGCTCCCAGCTCAGACCACTTATTCTATTTTATGGAATGAAGTATTGCCAGTTTCTAGAATAGAAAATAAAGCCAAGCAAGAGCCAGGAGTGGTGGCTCATGCCTATAATCCCAGTGATTTGGAATCTGGTTGAGGCAGGAGGATCCTAAATTCAAGGCCAGCCCACATAAAGTATCAAGTCTCTCTCTCTCTCAAAAAATTAAAAAAATAAATAAAGAAGGATTATGGGTATAACTCAATGGTAGATTCCATATATTCAATCCCCAGTACCTCGAAAAATAAATGAGATAATTAAGATCTTTAAGTTGTAATTTTGTTCATTGACAGGTCCCATAATACAGCATTATCCTGGAATATATGCTTTTGCCCACAATTCCAAAATCCAATGTGTCTGAAAACTAAAATTGTTTGTATTACTCAGAGGCAAAACCTATGCTGCACTGTCACGGGAATATTCTAGTACTTCTTTATCCCACTTAGTGTGAATATTCACATGATTTATTGGAGATTTATTAATATCTTTGATTTGAGATATTTCTCTAGTTCCTGGTCTATCATGTAGAGTATAGACACCATATTAGCTTTTTAAAACCCAGGAAGGGTTAGGGGTATAGCTCAGGGGTAGAGTACTTACCTAGCTTGCATGAGGCCCTGGATTTGATTCCCACACTGCAAAAGATAAATAAATAACACAAAGTCCAGGAAATTTTGATTTATGAAATACATATGACTCAGAGTTAGAAGAAGGAGAAGGAGAAACATCAACAGAAGCATAGCCCTTGGATTCAGATGAACCTGGGTGTGGATTCCACTTCACTGAACCTCTTGAAACTTCAGTTGTTGTTGTTGTTTATTTCTAAAAGAGGGATCAAAATAGCTAGCTGATAAGGCTGTGAACCTCTTTACTTGTATGACTCACATATCTAAAACTCAGTATATTGGAAACTGAGCTTACCATTCTCCCCTCCCCGCAACCATCTGTTGCTTTGTTCCCTGTCTCAGGGCATGGCACCAACTTCAGAAACCTAAGTCTCATCCCCAGTTTATTCTTTATTTCCCAGTCTATTAGCAAGTTCTGTCTATTCCAGGTTCTGAAGATTTCTCAAATATTATTTTTGTAGTACTGAGCATTGAACCCAGAAGTTCTACCTCTGAGCTACAACCCCAACCCCACCATGTTTTTAAAATTTTTTATTTTGAGACAGGGTCTGCTTAAGTTGTCTAGGCTGGCCTCAAACTTGGGATGCTCCTGCCTCAGCTTCCGAGTAGCTGGGATTATAGGCAACTCAGCCTGTTCCCAGCCATCAAATATTTTAGATGAATAAATAAATTAATAAAATAGCATATGTTAATGTCCTTGCATAATTCTCAATTCATATTAACACTCAACATGTGAGGGAGACCTTTTCCTTTCTCCTGTCTCTCTCTCTCTTTCTCTCTCTCTCTCTCTCTCTTTTTTTTTTTTAATGGTGCTAAAGATTGGACTTAGGGCCTCATGCATAAAAGGCAGCTTTCTACTACTGAGCTACTCCCCCATCACCTCTCCTGTTTCTGATTGTTATTCCTATTATGGGCTCCTTTTCCTATGTAGTAAATATAACTGCAGCTTGGGTCTACATGTCCAAGAATATTGTGGGACAGACCCACAGCCATGTCTGTGAGTGAGAGGTCAAGCAGTGACTAGAGAATCCAGAGCTGACACATTTGATTAAGGAGCAGCAAGCCTTGATGGTCCATGGCAAGCAATGACCAAACGTGTGGCTTGGCATCAGTTCCTAGGAAAATCCACTGGCCTGGATTCTTCCTGTTATGGTTTAGATGTGAGGTATCCCCCAAAAGCTCAAGTGTGAGACAGTTCAACAAGGTTTGGATGAGAAATGATTGGGTTACTAGAGCCTTAACATAATCAGTGAATTAATCCCTAATGGGATTAACTGAGTGGTAACTGGAGGCAAGTGGGGTGCGGCTGGAGGAAGTGGTTCCTTGGGGGCATGGCTATGGGGTATATATTTATATCTGGCCAGTGCCCTCTCTGTCTGCTTTCTGATCACCACATGAGCTGCTTCCCTTTGCCATGGTCTTCCACGATGATGTTCTGCCTCGCCTGGAGCCCTGAGGAATGGAGCCAGCCTTCTATGGACTAAGACATCTGAAACCATGAGCCCTCCAATAAACTTTTCTTCCTAAAATTGTTCTGGTCAGATCCTTTAGTCACAGTGGTGAAAAAGCTGACTAAAACACTTTCTAACATAAGCCAGCTTGCAAAGGGACTATATTTGCTTGTTAGGGTCACCGTAACAAAGTACTGGAACTGGACTCCCAGGCCAGAGGCCTGACTCTGGGAATCCACAAATCAGACCCAGCCACTTATCCCAAAAACCAAATAGAAAAGGTAGTGGTGAAAACCATGAAGATAACTTTAATCAGTGCAGCTACCCTGGGAAGACAAGGAAACCCGTGTTCTCAGTCCCTGTCTTTGAGGGACTGACAATGACTTTGAGGTTTTTATAGAAAAGGGAATGAGGGCAAGGGTTGGGGGTTCATGTAACTGAAGGCTTTTTACAGCTGTCAATGTAGGTGATCTTGATGAGGTGTGGTCTGGTCCACCACTGTCTCAGGGCTCATCAGGCTGGGTTTTATTGGTGATAAGAAGGCTGCTGTTCCCTGGGGAAGTGAGTAGAGGTAGCTTCAACTCATCCCAAAACCTCGTTCCTAGAATCCAAGGTGATTCAGAGCAAAGGAGATGGATGCAAAATGTAGGCAGAGATGCCAAATATTTTGTTTGTTTTTATGGTACTGGGGGGGATTGAACCCAGTAGGGACCTACTCTGATTTAGATCCCCAGCCCATTTTAATTTTATTTTGAGACAGGGTCTTGCTAAATTGCTCAGACTAGCCTTGGACTTGTGATCTTTCTGCCTTAGCTTCCCAAGTCACTGCCACCAGAGATGTCAAGTTTTGAATCCTGCTTTTAGCCACACATTGGATATTTACAGGCAGAAGTGAAGAGTCTTAAATCCTTGTTACAGTAACATAGATAGAATTACTTAAACGACAGAAATTTATTTCTCACAATTCTGGGTGCTAGAGGTCTTTGATAAGGTGTTGGGAGGGTTGATTTTTTTCTGCAACCTCTCTCTGTGACTTGTAGTTGGCTGTCCTCTCCCTGTCTTTACATGGCCTTCCTCTGACATATCTGTGTTCTAAATCCCTTAATTCTGAGGGATTAGGGCCCAACCATATGCTCTCATTTTACCTTCATTACATCTTTAGTGACCTTGTATCCACATTTCGAGGTACTAGGGTTAGGACTCCAACATACTCATGAAAGGGAGTGGGCAGAATTCAGTCCATCACAGAAGCTGGAAGTCACTCTCATCTCCCTATCCAAGGTTGCAGTTTTTCACCACACCAGTGCTAGGACCGAGCAAGCAGCATGTTGCCCAGGAGAGGTGGCAGGACTACTCGAGTGAGGTAGAAGTGGCAACGGTGTCCAGCAAAGAAGCATGAAATGGAGGAATGGCCATTACTAGAACTCCCAGAAACACTTGAGGGAAACTCTAAAGAGAGGCCCTCTTCTGCTGGGAAAGAGCTCTGTGGTGTGTTATGTGGGCATTTCCCAACTGGGTTCTGAGCTTTCTCCTCTCCACTCCCTTTAGTCAATGCAAAGCATCAAAGCTTGATGATCACCTTTTTGCAGATGCTAACTAAAATTATTCCTTCATCCTCTCCTCAACACACACACACACACACACACACACACACATGTGTGTATATATACATATATGTATATATGTATATACATAGTGTGTGATATATAATATATATATATATATTTTTTTTTTGGGGGGGGGGTGCTGGGGATTGAACCCAGGGCCTCAATTGTGCTAGGCAAGCACTCTACTACTGAGCTTCTGAGCTATATCCCCAGCCCTTTTTATTTTATTTTGAGACAGAGTCTCACTAAGTTGCTTAAAGGCTGGCTTTGAACTCATGAACCTCCTGCCTGTCTCCAGAGTTGCTGGGATCATAGGTATGTCCCACTGTGCCTGGCCATTCCCAGCCTTTTAAAAAAACATGTAAGCTGAGACAGCATCTTGTTAAATTGCTAAGAATGGTTCAAACATTTGATCATCCTGCCTCAGTATCCCAAGTAGCTGTAATTACAGGTGTGCACCACCACACCTGGCTTATTCCCTCATTCTTTGTTGTAAATTGATTATAGTTATGATATAGATGACAATTTGGCTTTGGCCACAATTAATTCTGCCTGTTCGACTTCAATAAAACAAACTTTGCTTTAATTGTGGTTGGACTCACGGCAGGATGAAAGAAAAACTGATAAACTCTAGAATAGCCAGGCAGTGGGAACTACACAGTAGTAGCCATACAAACCATGAGAAAATCTTCAGCTAAGTTTGAGTAAAAAGGCAGCCACAGAAGAACCCAAGCCACAGTTTCTGGCTTGGACATAAACAAAAAACAATGTGCTGGGGGCCATGGCGCATGCCTGTAATCCCAGTGACTCAGGAAGCTGAGGTAGGAGGATTCCAAGTTTGAGATCAGCCTGGTAATTTAGTGAGAACCTATCTCAAAAATAAAAATAAATTAACAAAAAAAAGGGCTGGAGATGTGACTCAGTGGTAGAGCACCCCTGGGTTCCATCCCCATTCCCAAAACAAACAAACAAACAAACAGGGTGTTGCTTAGATTATTTTCCATCTTTTCATTGGTATTTCCATTTTGTACAATATGATTTTATTAATTTCAACATCTTACATTAGTTTTTTGAGCATTTTTTTTTTTTTTTTTTTTTTGGTACCGAGGATTGAACTCAGGAGCACTCGACCACTGAGCCACATCCCCAGCCCTATTTTGTATTTTATTTTGGGACAGGGTCTCACTTGAGTTGCTTAGTGCCTCACTTTTGCTGAGGCTGGCTTTGAACTCTTGATCCTCCTGTCTCAGCCTCCCCAGTCACTGGAATTACAGGTGTGCACCACCATGCCCAGCCATAGTTATCTTTTGAATGGCATAATACAACTTGTTAGTTGTATGTACTTAAACTATGCCTCAATTTTGGCTGGTTTTTATTTTATTTTATTAATTATTTATTTTTGGGGATACCAGGGATTGAATCCAGGAATATTTGGCCACAGGGCCATATCCTCAGCTCTTTTAATTTTATTTTCAAAATATTGAGACAAGGTCTTTCTAAGTTGCCTAGGGCCTCACTAAGTTGCTGAGGCTGGCTTTGAACTCATGATCCTCCTATCTCAGCCTGCTGAGCAGCTGGGATTACAGGTGTGTGCCACTGTGCCTGGCTTGGCTAGTTTTTAGTATGTCTTCATCATTTAATATGACAAGACCTGAAAAACATGGAAGATGCCCAGGCTTCTTTCTTGTCTTTAAAATGTCCTTTAAAACTGCTGACTGTCTCACTTTGTTCTACACTGATGATCATGGTGGGTTAAATACTTTATAAAACTTGGAATCTCTGTTTCTTGTTCCTCAGCCTCATCTTGAACAAGAACTAGCATCAGAATAATATTTGCAACGCAGAATTTCCTCTACACGCTACCCCTGAGAAAATTCAAATTCTTTGTTTTTGGTTAATTTTTTTTCTTTTTTTTTTTTTTGGTACTGGGGATTGAACCAAGGGGCACTTCACCACTGAGCCACATCCCCAGCCCTATTTTGTATTTTATTTAAAGACAGTGTCTCACTGAGTTGCTTAGGGCCTCGCTAAGTTGCTGAGGTTGGCTTTGAACTCGCGATCCTCCAACCTCAGCCTCCCAAGCCTCTGGGATTACAGGCGTGTGTCACCGCACCCGGCAATAACTAAAGTTCTTTATAAATGGTCCTAGGACTCTCCCATATCTGGAGTATATTTTGAGTATCTAGCACTCTTGTCTTCTGTTTGGACTGAGATATTGGAAGTCAAATAATCATCGGGATTGTATGAAGCTATTATTTATTGACTGCTTACCACCTGCTAAGGCTACACAAGTCACAGGGAACGGGGCAACCTGGCCTACAGCAAAAGTCATTCCCCCATCCCCGAAGATACTCTGGGGCAGAGGAGTCTTAGTACATATTGATTTATATTTAAAACTTGGTCTTAGGAGGTTCAAAATCCTAAGAAAATATTATAATTTCAAAGTTTTGAGCGCTTTTCCATGTTGGAAATCAGAGACCCAGATTTCCCCTTGTGGCCCCTGATTGGATCTGCCCTTCCAATGGCTTATTAGTCCTAAAATGGGAATAAGAGATCCCTTGTTGACATAGAGCCCTTTTGAGAAACTCTACTCTCAGTGGCTAAAAAATTGCTCTAAGAATGATAGTTGAATTTTTAAGCATTTTCTGTGAGGGAGTGTGAATTGCATCTGGGAGAGTAGTTAACTTGGCTGAGAGAGCAGTGAGGAAGATGTAGAGGGGCGTAGGCAACCAGGGCAAGATGGAGAGTAAGTCAAGGGTGGTCAGACCAAAGGAGCACGGAGTCTTTCAATGAAGTCAAATTCCTAGTTGCTCATGGACACAAGCAAGGGACCCAATCAGACAGACACTTCTGCACATCTACTCCTAAGTGGGGGATCCAATAGAGAAACCAAAATAGATGCATGGACTGGGGTTGGGGGCAACAGTGAACAATGTTGAGGAGAGTGTGAACCGGGGAGGAAACACCAAAAGGAGGGAATTCCAGGGACCACAGAAAGAACCAGCCAAACTTCTCCACCAGACTCTCAGCTCTAGGGCCCTCTTCTTTGGAGAAGTCTGTTACTATCACTTTTGGAATGAACCTGCTGCTTGCTTGCTATCTCTGTCTATTCTTCAATTCTTTGCTGAATGGAGACATGGAACCCAAGACCCTTAGATGGTAACAGTAGGGGGACACTGAATTGGCCACCCATATTCCGACCATATTTCCCTGTATGTCTTCTTGTTTACTCTCTAGCGTAATCGTTTCTCTTCAGGTCTCCGGCACACAATGTAGACTCCTCACTCTTAGCTGGTGAACCTGCTTCAAATGTAATCCTTTATGAATTGTCTTTTCTTTTGACCAAAATTGTCCTTGACCAAACCTGCCAGTATGTCCGTGGCTGTGCATTCATTCTTCACTTCCTTCGCTGTATCCTCAATTCCTAAATTATTTCATGATTCTCACTTAATCCTAATCCAGATCCATATTGAAAGACCTGCCTTAAACCAGCTCTAAAACCTCATGAATATTCTCTCTCTCTCTCTCTCTCTTTCCCCCCCTTCACTGGGGACTGAAGTCAGGAGTGCTTTACCACTGAGTTATACCCCAGTCATTTGTTTTTTACGGTTTGTTTTTTTTTTTTGGTTTTTTTTTGGTACTGGGAATTGAATCCAAGGCTACTTTACCTCTGAACTATATCCCCAGCTCTTTGTATTTTTTATTTTAAGACAGGGCCTTGCGAAGTTGTTTAGGGTCTTGCTAATTTGCTGAGGCTGGCCTCAAACTTGTGATCCTCCTGCCTCAGCCTTCCAAGTTGCTGGGATTACAGGTGTGCACCCTATTTTTTACTTTTTACTTTGAAACAGGATCTTGGTAAAATGACCAGGCTCACCAGGAACTTGTGATCCTACTGCCTCAGCCTCCTGAGTTACTGAGATTACAGGGATGCACTACCAACATGTCTGGCAAATTAAACTTTTTCTTATCTCTTCCTCAGGAGAACTAGGTTGTTTCCTCTTTCACTTGAGGGACCTGGCGCCTACAACTGGCTCTTCTTTCCTACATTGTTTTTCTCTTTCTCTCATCTGCATCTTACTGCAAAGCTACCCTCAAGGAGCCCGTCCTTAAACACCCTTTTCTTCACTTTTACGCCCCCCTAGCTTCCAGCTACTCACTGTCTCCCATGAGAGCAACATCTCTTTTCAAAAGTTTTAAAAAGATAATACACTCATGCTTCAAAATTTCCAAGGGCCAGTTCCCTTCATCAGAGGTCTTGTGAGTGTTCATTGAAAGATGTACATATCAAAGCAGGAGTAGCATATGAGCCACACTACTTTCCTACCTTTCATTAAATAATACTTCCTGGAAATCTTTCTGTATCAGTGTAGAAAGATCATAACCAAACTATGTGAAGTTTTGCATTTAGTTATTGTCTCACCTTCCTAATGTCCCATTCTTTACTTAATCCTTTCTAATATGGCTTCTTCACCTTCCAGTGGGATGACTATCCTCAAGGTCACTAAAGATCCCCACCTGCCAAACCCAATGGTTGCATGCCAGTTCGCATCTTATACTTCTTGGCATTTTTAAATGTAGTTAACACTATCTCCTTCTTGAAACATGTTCTATTGCCTTGTGGAGAAGAATGCACTGTGTAGCAAATGATGCTTAGGTCACAGGGCCCCTCCCTGGCACCTGCTCCTTCCAAAGGATCAGCAAGGAGTTCTAACCATGCATTCACAGGATTATGTGCTATTGTACAATTTGCAAACTATTTTCACTATAATCAGTCAAGACCACTGTCTCTTTTCACTCTGGCCTCTTACTCATTACATTTCTCCCTGCATGAGGGAACCCAACTCAGGGAAGATGGTTAGAAACACATTTAGTTTGGGTTTAGCCAGACCACTGTGTCTGCCCCAGTATAGAAGGAGTTCCAGGAACACTTCTGTCTGCTGCATCACCTCACCTAGAGTTGTGAAGTGAGGGCCAGGGCTTGAGGTCATATGTCAAGTCTATGGCATCCGGCTCTGGAAGCATATAGGATGTGGGGATAGGTAGAGTGGAAGATAATCTATGAAAAATCCTTCCAATTTTCAAACAGGTAAATTCCTAAACAGAGGAATAAAATTTTCATTGATAGCTTTTCAAATTAGAAGTCCTCTTCAAGCTGGGTCTGGTGGTACATGACTGTAATCCTCACTACTCAGGAGACTGAGGCAGGAGGATCACAAATTTGAGACCAATCTGAGAAACTTATGGAGACCCTATCTCAAAATAAAACTAAAAGGGCTGGAGGTATGGCTCAGTGGTAGAGCACTTACCTAGCATGCATGAGACCCTGGGTTCAATCTCCATTGCTGAAAAAAATTCCTTAATCAAGACTATACTCAATCATGCAGCTTATACATTAAAAAATGCACTGTCTTAACAAATAAGTATGATGCAAAATAGAATTTGAGTATTTCTTGTGTTTGTAGGGCAGAAATCTAAATAGTACTATAGACATTGAGTATCCACATTTGTGAAGTCACATGTTTTATGGATCCCAACAAATTGAATGTCATATTAAGGTATTTGCCACTTCTTGTCCCTCAAAGTCTGAAGGTTCCAGATGAAAGATGAAATGGCACCAAAAAGAGTGAAAGGGTCTCAAGAAACTAGATATATAATTTCTACTTATCTTTCAATAAGTCAATGTATGCAGCATAAAAGGAAATTTATTGCGCAATAGTATTGTGCAATACCATTGTACTCTGTTATGATGAGTAATAATTTCATTTAACACTGAATAATGAAGCCAGACGTGATGGCACATGCCTGTAATCCTAGGAATTTGGGAGACTGAGCCAGGAGGATTGCCGGATCCCAACTGGCCTGGGAAACTTAGTGAGACCCTGTCTCGAAATAAAAAATAAAAATCAACTGGGGATGTAACTCAGTGGTAAAGCACCTGTAGGTTCAATTCCCAGCACCCGCCCCCCCCCCCAAATTATACAGGCATATAACATGCTTTGATTGCATCTGTCCTCCCTATTTCCCACTTTCTCCCCTTTCCTTTCCCCTTTCCTAATAGCCCCCTTCTATTTTTTTGCTTCTAGATTCCACATGAGAGAAAACATGCAATACTTACATTTTGGAGTCGACTTATTTTGCTTAGCACGATTTTCTCCAGCTCCATTCATTTTTCCTGCAAATGACATGATTTATTTCATTCTTCTTTATGGTTGAATAATATTTCATTGCATATATATTCCACATTTTCGTTATCCATTCATTCACTGTTGGACATGTAGACTGATTCTATAACTTGGATATTGGTTATGTGAATAGTGTTACAATAAACATGGGTATGCAGGTATCTCTATAGTATGCTGACTTTGATTCCTTTGGGTATCTACCCAGGACTGGTATAACTGGATCATAGAGTGGTTCTGTTTCTGGGTTTTTGAAGAACTTCTGTATTGTTTTACACAGTAGTTATACTAATTTAAATTTTAATAAATTAGTGATAGATGACAGACTCTTTTTCTTCTTCTTCTTTTTTTTTTTTTGTACCAGGGATTGAACCCAGGGGTGCTTAACCACTGAGACACATCCCCAGCCCTTTTTATTTTTATTTTGAGACAAGTTCTCACTTAGTTGCTGAGACTGACCTTGAATTTGCAATCTTCTGACCTCAGCCTCTGGAGTCCCTGGGATTACAGACAAGCACCTCCACAGCCAACCTAGATGATAGACTTTTGATATGTCCTTATATAAAGAAAACATGTCATTTAAAATTTACTTCTATATTAAATAATGGAGAAGAAATTCAGAAGAAAACATAGTGCAATGTGAAATGAAAGTGATGGAGAATTTTTTTCTGATATTGAGAAACAAGTTGTAATAAAAAATTTGAAGATGAAACCAAAAGCACATTAAGAGGAAGAGATACATTGTGAATACAGGTAATTAATAAACGTGTGGTTTTGGAAATCTCACTAATAAGAAGATGCAAATCACATAGATACATTGGAAAAATATTTAAATTTCCTGCTAATTTACAGGAAAAATTGACATTCATGAAACTAATATATAATCAAATATGACACTACAGTGAGGACACTGATGACAACTGGTTAATGAAGATTGTTAATTCAAAAAGCATTTAAGGTAGCACTACACAAAAAACATTTTTACGATGCTCAAACATTTTACAGCTTATGAAGCAGGTTGAGAGAGATTTTTTGAAATTAAATATCTGTCCTAAAAATGTGCATGATATTACAAAGTATGACTTTTTTTTTTTTTTGAACCAGGGATTGAACTCAGGGACACTCGGCCACTGAGCCACATCCCCAGCCCTATTTTGTATTTTATTTAGAGACAGGGAAACACTGAGTTGCTTAGGGCCTCGCTAAGTTGCTGAGGCTGGCTTTGAACTCACAATCCTCCTGATTCAGCCTCCCAAGTTGCTTGGATTACAGGCGTGCACCACCACGCCCGGCCAAAGTATGACTTTTGAAGCTAAGACTTTTTAAATTATTATTAATAACAAAAGCAAAACAAAACAAATCACCCACATCTCAATCAACAATGCTAGATCAAAGATTGACTTCTCTTTCTATTTATACTATAGTCATATGAACAGTCTGTATAAAGTCAAACTATGTAGAAAAAAAATTAAGGCAACTTTTAAAACAAATCTTTTCAGTTGTAGATGGACACGATCCCTTTATTTATTTATTTTATATGGTGCTGAGAATTGAACCCAGTGCCTCACATGTGCTAGGGAAGTGCTCTACGACCGAGCCACAACCCCAGCTCCACTGTTTCTTCATTCTAAATAAGTCTTTGCCCTGAACCTAATTTTGTTTTCATAACTTTGCACATTTTAAATTAAAGTGAACTCCTTCCCAATAGTAAAACCACCAGGCTCCATACATGTGGATCTGCCACCCTTGGTTCCCATGATATGGTGACTACCCTGATTTTCGCCCCTCTTTCCTCCTCTTTCTCTACTCCATTTCTAAGACATGAGCATTGTGCCCCCACGGGCTCTGTGGCTGAGGCTCTGCTCCATCACACTTCCTTCTTTGGCACTCTCAGTCTGATTTTAAAGCTATCTATGTGACCAGGCATGGTGGCCCATGCCAGTAGTCCCAGCAACGTGGTAGGCTGAGCAATTTAGCAAGGCCCTAAGCAAAGTATTGAGACCCTGTCTCAAAATAAAAAGGATTGGGGCTACAGCTCAGTGGGAGAGTGGCCTAGGTTCAATCCCCAGTAATTAAAAAAAAAAAAAAAAAAAAAAAAAAAAATCTATACGCCAGTGGCACCCAGGCCTTTCTTTTCCCTGACTTGTTTGCATATTCGAGTACCTGGCATGTCAAATAGAACATGTTCAAAATACAACTTTTGACATTTACTAAAGCAAATAAATAAGCAAAAGCTATTCCTCCATTTCCCACTATAGGAAATGGTACCAGCAACCACCCAATTGCTCAAGGTCACCAGTAATCATACTTCATTATTTTGTCTGCCATACTTTTTAATTCCAATCCAATACCAGGTCCTCTTTTTTTGTTTGTTTGTTTTATTTTGAAACAGAGTCTAGTTAAATTGCTTAGGGCCTTGATACGTTGCTGAGGCTGGATTTGAACTTGTGATCCTCTTGCCTCATTCTCCTGAGCTGCTGGGATTACAGGTGTGCACCACTGTGCCTGTGCCTCTTGACTCTTCTTTCAACCTTATTTTTGAAGCCACCTACTTCTTTCCATCTCTACTACTGATATTCTAGGCTGAGCCACCATTATTTTTTTGCTGAATACCTGCAGTTACCCAACCTGCCTCCCTGCTGTTCACCATCAATTCTTCACAGCCACAAGACTACTGAAGTTAATTAATGACATTTCTTTAAGCTGGATGCAGGGATGTTGGCCTGCAACCCCAGCTTCTTGGAATGCTGAGGCTGGAAAATCACAAGTTTGAGGTAATCTTGGGGCAACTTGGTGAGACAGTGTCTCAAAATAGATTTTAAAAAAATGGCTGGGGATGTAGTTCATTGGCAGAACACTTGCTAGCATGCATGAGACCCTGGTTCAACCCCCCATACTGCAAAACAAAACATTACTTTGCTTAACAACCCTCCTTAACAAGGCCCCTGTGATGCTAAGAATAACGTGCAGATCTTAACTTTGGCCTACAAGGTCCAAGGTGGTTTGGCCTCTGCCTGCCTTTCCAAAGCCATCTTTGACTGCATTCCTCATTAAATACACTCTGGTCCTGCAAGTCCTTCTGCTCCTTGAATTGTCGCACTTGTTGCGACTGGGTGTTTCTTTTGCCTGGAATGCTCCTCCCCATGGCTCCATCTTCTTTTGGTCATTTGGTTCTTAGCTTTCTTCCTAATCAGTTATTTGGGTGGTCCTCCTTGGGGTGCCACAACTTCTAGGAGATGTTTAGAAAATGTTCAGGGACATTTTTGTTCATTACAGTCATTTCTGTTACTACTGGCATTTAGTAACAGAGTGGGAGGGAAGGCCAGGGATGGCTAGATGTCAGGCAAGAGAGAGTAGAGGATTCTCAGGGAATCCCAGTGAAGGGATTCCTACATACTGTACAGCTTTGAGAGTCCCACTGGATAGTCATATACCTATATCAAGAACCACTCCATCAAGCCATAGAAATACTAATGGCTAAGAATTTTTTTGCCTAGTTTAATAGCTGCTAAAATTTCTGGAGATGCAATTATCAGGTGAATTGTTTTATTTGAAGCATTACCCAGAGTTGTTCCCTATTTAGGTAAACCATATCATTAAGAGCAAAGCTGCTGCTGGTATTTGTGTGGCTTCTAATACTCCTATAATGAGTGGACAACTGAGGCTGTTGTGTTTGTGGTGACTCAATGTATGGAAGCAAACATCGAAATGGCTTATTACATCTTCAGATATAGCTGTGCCCAATCACGTACATATTGAAATGCATCTTTCATTATGAATATGCTCTCCTATTTCTCCCCTTTGTACAGCTAGGACTATGTATATATAATGGTATGAATACAGATGCATGTATTTATGTGTATATACAAGCATATATTTAAACTATGTATGTAGATAAGCTGTTAAGAACCTAATTTTAGTATCCTAAATGCTGTTACAAAATATTTGTTGTGCATTCGGGCTGTTGGCTCTGATAGTGTTGAAAACCACTGAGTAAAGAGTAGCATAATGGTTACCAACAGCTGCTAGGGGCAGGGTAGGGAATGGTTGTAAAGATGATGGTCAAAGGATACAAATTTTCATTTAGACAGGAGGAATAAGATCAAGATATTTATTGCCATTCTGGTGATTATAGTTAATAACAATGCATTGTATTCTTTTTTGTAGGGGATAACAGGGATTATATCCAGGGGTACTTAACTACTGAGTCATATTCCCAGACCTTTATATTTTGAGACAAGGGCTCTCTAAGTTATTTAGGGCCTCAAACTTGTGATCCTCCTGCCTCAGCCTCCCAAGTTGCTGGGATTACAGGTGTGCACTACCATGCTTGGCTGCATTGTTTTCTCGAAAATTGCTAGGAGTAGATTTTCAGTGTTCTTACCACAAAAAATAAGTATGTGAGTAAGGCATTTGTTAATGAGCTCAATTTACTCATCCCACAATGTATACATATTTCAAAGCATCATGTCGTACAAGATAAGCATGCCATTTTTAGCAATTAAAATATGTTAAAAATTTTTGTCATGAATAGTGGCTGAAGACTACAGAGTTTGTTGAAAGTAACTACTCCTTAACATATCGCCTCGTTTTATTTTCATCAGAGCAATTATCACGAACAGCTTCTTGTTAATTAATTAATTGTTTTGGTCATTCTCTGCTTCCCTGCACTAGAATGCAAACTCTGCGAGGGACCTTGTCTGTGTTATTTAATGTCTTACCCTTAATGCCTCGAACAGTGTCTTGGCACAGAAGTTGGCCTCAATCTGTGTTAATCAACCGGACAGATGTAAGGATAGATGAATGAATGGGCAAAGAAGATGGGGACAGTGTCTGTTTCCTCTTTAGTCCCTCAGATTGAACTGGAGGCCCTCTGCATGGAAAGGTAAAGTTGTAAACTGACAGAAAGGCTCAGAGAGATTTTGAACACGGGCTTAGAGCCTTTTGGCAGAGATACTGGGTGATTCTGGGGGCAGACAGAGCTGTTTGGGGGCTTAGAAAAGATATGGCACAAAATTGGTGATAACACCCCATTCCTACTGTATTTATCCCAGTTCTCCTCTGGTACTCTAAGGACTGGTGGCTTTCATGGCTTCCAGAAAGGCTTGGCAGGACTTCCTTTGTGGTTTCATGAGAAGCCAATGATGTGGGCAAGTGGGAACAGGAGGGGGAGCTGACGGAGCACCATGTGGTGCCTAGAAGTACCATCTGGGTTGTAGGCACATGTGAGGCTCCTCTTGGGGCTTTCTAGAAACCAGTGTTGGGGGCAGGTCAGTTCTGCATGAGCAGATAGAGACTGAAGGGTGTCTTCTTAGTAATGGTCATTTGGACATCAAATTAGCTTGACCTCTTTTTGACCTTATAAACTGATGAGGTAAGCAAGGTACAGATTACATGCACATGACCTCATGTTAAATTATCCAGATCTTTGACATAATCTGTAAACATATAAGAAACAGTATTGAGCTACATGATAGTTGTGTTGTCTATTTCACCTGTCCTTAATTTGGAACCACTATCTATAGTTGTGAATGTCAAGGACTCTCTGCTAAGGATCCAGTGGGAGGTAATTCCACCATTGGCTTCACTTCTCCAACCTCACGTCCTAGTGTGGACTTCTGCCTGGGGAAGTACTTTTTAAAAATATTTTTATTAGTTGTTGATGAAACTTTATTTACTTATTTGTATGTGGTGCTGAGAATTGAACCCAGTGCCTCACACATGCTAGGCAAGTGCTCCACCACTGAGCCACAACCCCAGCCCAAAGTACTTATTCTTAATTGATATGTAAATACTATCTGCTCATCAAGGTTTGGGACTGTGGTCTACCTATAAGGGACAACGTTTATTGGCACAGAATATTTGCATGAGTTAATGAAGTCTCTGTCTTAGATGGTCTAAGAGTTTTTTCTTTCCTTTTTTTCCCTTTCTTTATTTTATTTTATTTTGTTTTGTTTTGTTTTGTTTTGTTTTATTTATTTTATTTTATTTTACTTTGGGGCCTCTGTAATGATGTCTCTAGGCATGTCCAAGGCCAAAATAACAACTGAGCCACCAGTACTTGCAAAGAGAGCTGGTATAGTACAGTGCTACCTGCATGGATTTCAGAGGCAGACCACTGAGTCCAAATGCCAGCTCTGCTACTTATCCACTGTGTGACCTTGGGCAACTAATTTTTTTGTTTGTTTGTTTTTTGTTTTTTTTTTTTTTGGTACTGGGGATTGAACCCAGGGGCACTCCACCACTGAGCCACATCCCCAGCCCTATTTTGTATTTTATTTAGAGACAGGGTCTCACTGAGTTGATTAGGGCCTCACTAAGTTGCTGAGGCTGGCTTTGAACTCGCGATCCTCCTACCTCAGCCTCCCAAGTGCTGGGATTATAGGTGTGCGCCACCACGCCCGGCTTGGGCAACTAATTTAATCTTTCTGTGTCTCAATTTCCTTACCTGAAAATAGGGATGATAAGAATAATACTTCCCTGTTAGGAATGTGAGACTTAAAATGAATAATATATGTAAAAGATAGTATCTGACATATAGTGAACCCCATATAAGGGTTAATGGTTAAGATCTTCCCTTTTCTTTCTTTTCTTCCCTCCTCCTTCTACCTCATCTTTACTAGTAGTGGGGATTGAACCCAGGGGCACTCTACTTCTACCACTGAACTACATCCCCAGCCCTTTTGATTTGAGTCTTTTTGGTGGCAGGGGGTACCAGGGATTGAACTCAGGGCACTGGACCACTGAGTCACATCCTCAGCCCTATTTTGTATTTTATTTAGAGACAGGATCTCACTGACTTGCTTAGCACCTTGATTTTGCTAAGGCTGGCTTTGAACTAGCAATCTTCCTGCCTCAGCCTCCTGAGTAGCTATTACAGACATGCACAATACAAATATTGTATAAATACACAGCTCCAAGACTCCCCCCCTTTTTAATACTGCCTCACAGTTGAGATATTTGCAACAAGTGCAGCTTCCCCAGATGATCCCCATCACAGCAGTTGAGCTCAGGTATCAGGGACTCTGAAACATGGTGACCTTGCTAAGGCATGACTGCTAACCCTGCTGACATCAGCCCAGGCAAAGGCTGAGACACAGAGGAAGCTGTGACAAGGCCTGGTCTCTTCTAATTGGCCTAAGCAGCTCTCAGTGGGGTCCTCCATCTCTGTGAAAGCTGTGAGAGTCTTGCCCCTTCCCTCAATGACCTGTCCAAGTTCTGAAGGATGTGACTAAACAGGAAGATTGCCTAAGGGGGAGGTGGTGGTTACAAAGCTTCAGGAATGTTGAGGAAGAAGAAAATAATATAGTTGGAACAGAGAGTAGGATTGGTAGGGATCCAGTGTGGCATGGCTACTGCCATCTTGGTCATAACCGCTATTTTGCCCCCCTAGTGACCCTGGCATGTGACCCAAGTCCTAGAGGACAAAGTTGTGGAAACAGTCAGCTGTGCGTGTTATGCCAGCCACCGACACTTGGACAGTGTCTGACATTAGACATCAATGGTTTTTGAGAAAGGCCAGGTACATTTTGGTTGGCCATGGGCCACCTTTACCTAGTTTAGCTTATAAACCCTTTCCTGCTGCCATGGAGTGTGGGGATCCTCCTGGATTGAACCCAGGAGTGATTTACCTTTGAATTACATCGCTGGTCCTTTGTATTTTGAGACAGGGTCTTCCTAAGCTGTCCAAGGTGACCCTCTAACCTGAAATCTCCCTGATTCAGCCTTCCAAGTAGCTGGGCTTACAGGTGTGTGCCACCATGCCCAGCTGATCCTCCTGTCTTGCTGCTGCTTAAGACACACTTCTGTCTATAAGTCCCTTGTAAATTGCACTCCACAATCTTGGATCCTTCTGCCTCTTACTTTGGTCTCTTGGCCCCTTTTGCCTTCGTTGACCAGTTGTAATACACCAGTACTTGGTTTTTCTGAAGTAGATTTTTTTTTCAAAAAACAGTTTTATTTATGTCAATAGTGGAATCAGTGATCGTGTTTACTACGGACTAATTGTGCTAAAAGCAGAAATGATTGTGGAAGACAAACCTAAAGAAAATCATGTCAGTCAACTCGACAGTGTTTCTGTGTTCAACTGTGTGCTATCATGGTGCTCTTGGTAAGCTTCCCTTCCATTTTCATGTCATGCATGTAGAGAGAAAGAAGGGACTCTGGTGTGAACTGCCAAAGCAGACCTGGTCTGAAGGATCAATGCAAGGGCTCTTGCCCAGACCTGCTGCCTGTCCTGAGAGCTGAGGGATTTCACTCACCTCATTCACCCATAACCCTTTAATGGCACACCTCTTGGGAAGTTCTCAGAAGAGTAGAGATCAGCAGGGTCCAGATAACTGAGAACAATTTCATGAAGGCAAAGGTGCATGGTTTGGAGGGTCGGTATGGATGGGAAAAATTCCAGCAGAGGAAATGACAAGAACCAAGGTGGAGAGGAGGAGGTGAATGCAAGGTCTGGTGGAGAGTTGCTGTTGAAATGTAGTGAGATTTACCCAGACCAGACCCAGAAGAGAAAAAGCCTAGAAAACTACCACACTCAGGCTCAGGGACATTTTTAAGAAGTTTGTTTTGGAGAGGGTGAAGAAACAGACACTCCTGTACAGGCTGGTGCAGTGTAAATGCTATAACGTCTTCATGGGAACCTTGGCAGTATCAAGTAAAATAAAAAATGCGTATTTTCTTAAGCCCAAATTCCACTTTAAGGAATTTATTTTATAAATGTAGGTATATACAAGGTGATTTCCCGCGCCATTTTTATAATAGCAAAAATTGGAAACAAGATTTGGAAACAATTTCTGAGTATTCACTAAATAACAGGCCTATTAAATTATGGTGCAACCATGCAGTGGAATATGGTTACAGTAAAAGAAAGAAAGACAGCTCTACGTACTTCATAGTTTTGAAAATAGAAGTGTAAAAAGCAAGGTACAGAATATAATGTTTAGAATGCTCATGTAATTCAAAAAGCAAGAAAAAGGAGGTGTGTATTTGTTTAAGTATTTAAAAATTATATATAAAAACTGATAACATTGGTCATAAAATTGTTTACTAAGGGACAGGAGTGGGAGGAAAACTTTTTATAACCTATCATCTCTTTTCCCTCTTCCAAACATATGAATTCATTAGGACTCATATGAATTCATTAGGCTTTACAAATTAACAAAAAGAGTTAATCCCTCAGGGCACTTAAGAGAAAAAATAGCATCTGTGATGCTCAGTACTTAAGGGTACAGGATATTTTTTAAGAGAAAAAAATTATATCGGTTCACTTCTTTTGAATTAGGCTTTGCTTCTTCTTCTTTTTTTTTTAAAAATGTTTAGTTGTAGATGGACACAATACCTTTATTTTATTTGTTTTTATGTGGTGCTGAGGATCGAACCCAGTGCCTCACACATGCTAGGCAAGCACTCTACCACTGAGCCACAACCCCAGGCCTGCTGCTTCGTTTTTGCAGTGTTGGGAGTTGAACCCAGGGCCTTGTGTATACTAGGCAAGTGCTCTGCCCCTGAGCTATATTCCCAGACCTGCTTTTTCCACCTTTGTTCATCTTTTGGATTCCTGTTTTCATATTAAATATCACAGCAATGATCACTTGGTTCCACTTAAAAATCTTTTAATATTATCTGCACTTAATTAATCATCCCAAAATGTTTGATTATGCTTATTTTATATGGATTGAAATGAATTATACCATTCTGAAACCCTGTTCTGGAACACGTTATATATGGAAATTATGATTATTCACATAATTTAATTCTACCATTCCATGTGGATACTTGATAAAGATTGAATAATGCCACCCCTTGCATATTAATAAATATTCATTTTAATGGTGAAACTTAAGTCTATTCATTGTTTATATCCCTGAAAGAGAAATTAAAAATTGCCAAATGCACATTTTCCGTAGTTCCAAGTCAATGTCCAACCACACCCTGTCTGGACATAAAAATGCAACCTCAGATTTGAGTTTGTTATTGGTAAGTACTTCCAGACACTGGTAAGCAACTCCTTCCTGTCCCCTCATCCCCACCCCAACAAAAGAGAGGGAAAATAAAATAGGCAACAGTTTTCAATGATTAGTATAAAGTTCAAGTACCTTAAATCAATAATCGGTTCAATAAAGCAAATGTTCCTCAAGTAATATCCTTTTTCAAAATACAATCTAATCCCCTTATAACAAAGAAAAATACAAATTTCTCTAAGGTAGTATGATATTTCCATGGAAGGGTCCTGGTTAAATTCCAACACAAAAGATTGCTAGACACAGCTTGCATTCTTGTGATAAATATTGCTCGAAGTATTTAAGCTTCTTTCTGGGCCGTGTAATTTTGTATTAAAAATAGTGGTTCTTGTTATGGTTGTATATGTATTTCAACAGATTGGTACATTTGCGGTAATTGCTCACTGCTGCCCACCCAGACTGCAAAAGTTGAGGTTCCTAAAGCAGCAGCAGATCACTGTCTCCACAACCTGCTGCTAAGTGGAAAGAAAAACAGGCAGTCAACAGGGGGAAGGGGACAAGATGGGCCATCTCTCCTTTCTACCAAAGGGTAGACATAGCTGAGGTTTTGGTAAGACAAAAGGGATTTTTCATTGTCCTTAAAATAACTTTTAAAATTTCACTTAATTCATAATTGCAAGAAGCACTAAGCAATCAGAAAGCCAATAAGACATCCGAGAAAACCAGCAAAGATTTTTCTTTCTTTTTTTTTTTCCTGGCTTCTTTGTCCACTACCAACCACAATACAGTTTTTCAAAGTTCTTTTTTAGTTCTTTAAAATCAGTCGAAGAGGACCATCACAAAACATGCTCATTTAGCTCATCTAGCATCATGAAAAGTTACTCTGGCATGTGCCGAGGATAATTCCCCAGTTTTTGGCACCAAAGGCCCTATTCCCAACTATACCTCCCACTTATCACCAGGCATCACGCACAAACGCTCCTTACACCCGGAGACGCAGTGGGGACCATTGAGCGTTTGCGGTTCCCATGCAATCCCTAAATACGTCCTCTAGGTGTCTTCAGCGGCCAGCGTTCGCCCAGATTTCCCCGCCCCGCGGCCAGGCGGCCGCTGATGACTAGAGTTTGTCGGAAGGAGTTTCGCAATAGCTCCTTTTGAGCGTTGTGGTGATCTAGAATGAAGTGGGACCATATGTATTTGTAAACATTTAAAAAAGATTTTCACATTCATCTTAAAATCCTGATCTCGTCTTTCTACAATGTGACTACTCAGGAAACTTTTTCCTAATGTAAATGGTTGAGGTTAAATTGTTTTAAAAAAATTCCTCAGGAGAAAGTACAACTTTTGGGAGGGATTTTGGGGAGAGAAAATATGTGATTACTGAAAAATGTGAATCTAATCTTATTATGGAAATGACAGTGGCCACAAAAGACAGAGTCCAAGAAAACTTTGCAGTAGGCTTAGGTTCTCAGTCTAAGAGCCTGAACTATAATCTCTTTACCTTTGTTATTACACATTTGGGTTTGGGAAGAATTCTAAAAAGATACGGAGTGGGAGGATAGTATTGTAGAAAGCGGGGCATGGAGACTTCACCCTGATGAATCAGGGTGGAGTCAATGAAGATTAGGCGAGACAATTTTTGTTTCTGGCCAGAAGATCTATTGAGTACCTGTAAGATCCCTCCAGACCCTGGAATAAGTTACTGTTAACCCAGAAGTGTGCATCATCTAAAAATGTAATTTCACTGTCAAAAATCATTCTTTGGGTATGTGTTACTGGGGATTGAACCCAGGGTGCTCTACCACTTGAGCTATATTGCCACCCCTGCTTTTTTATATTTATTTTTTATTTTGAGATAGGGTCTTGCTAATTTGCTGAGATGGGCCTGGAACTTTTGATCCTCCTGTCTCAGCCTCCTGAGTTGCTGGAATTACAGGTGTGAATCAAAGGGCCTAGCTCACTTTCAATATTTTAAGATTTACTTTCAAATAACTAAGCAAAGCAATTTCAATTATATATGTGTATATATAAATTTATTATTATTATTATTATTATTATTATTATTATTTTTGGTACTGGAGATTGAACCTAGGGGCACTTTACCACTGAGCTGCATCCCAGCCCTTTTATTTTTTTTTCCACACATTTTAAAAATTGGTGCATTACCTTTTTTATTTTTTTATTTTTATTTATTTTTATTTTTATTTTTTGGTACTGGGGATTGAACCCAGGGGCACTCCACCACTGAGCCACATCCCCAGCCCTATTTTGTATTTTATTTAGAGCCAGGGTCTCACTGAGTTCTTAGGGCCTAGCCTCCCAAGTGCTGGGATTACAGGCATGGGCCACCGCGCCCAGCGACCTTTTTATTTTTTATTTTGAGACAGGGCCTCCAAGTTGCTGAGGCTGGGCTGGAATTTGAAATCCTCCTGCCTCAGCCTGCCTCAGCCTGCCTGAGCTTCCTCAGTCACCAGAATTACAGGTGGGAGCCACCATGGCTATTCTTTGGTTCTTCGAGTTACAAAATGTCAAAACCTTTCTCTTTAAAGCTTTTCATTTGGAAATAGTTTCAAACTTACAGAAAAGTTGGAAAAGTAGCTGGGTGTGGTGGCACATGCCTGTAATTCCAGCAGCTGGGAGGCTGAGACAGGAGGATGGAGAGTTCAAAGCCAGCCTCAGCAACAGGGAGGTGCTAAGCAACTTAGTGAGACCCTGTTTCTAAATAAAATACGTAATAGGGCTGGGGATGTGGCTCAGTGCTCAAGTACCCCAGAGTTCAATCCCCAGCATCAAAAGAAAAAAGGTTGAAGAGTAAAAGGTTCTATGCCTTTTATCCAGATTGGCTTGTAAACATTTACTCTATTTACTTTGCCATTTGTATTCTTTGGTCCATATGTCCCCACCTCCCATTCTTCCTAAATAGGGAAAATTACAAACACAATGGCCTTTTACCTCTAAACTCTTTAGTATGTATTTCCTAAGAATGTCTATAATACAACTATTTACTTCTTAAATATACATCTGTGTGGGGTACCTTCCTTAGCTTACTCCTTTCTGACTGTGGACAACGCCAAGAAAGCATCGATAAAGTCTGTCTTCCTATGGCCTTCATGTCTAAATCAGAGCCCTTAAAGAGCCTACACAGCTGCAGCTGTGGAAGCTGTTCATCCGAGGGAGGGCTGAGCTTTGAAACAACTGATGAGAGTCTGAGAAGCCATTTGAAGCAATGGGGAACACTCAACGGACTGTGTGGTAATGAGAAACCCAAAACCAAGTGCTCCAGGGGTTTTGGGTTTGTCACTTATGCCACTGTGGAGGAAATGGATGCAGCCATGAATGCAAGATGGCAGAAGGTGGATGGGAGAGCATTGGAACCAAAGAGAGCTGTCTCAAGAGAGGATTCTCTAAGACCAGGAGCCCACTTAACTGTGAAAAAGATCTTTGTTGGTGGCATTAAAGAAGACACTGAAGAACATCACCCACGAGATTATTTTGAACAATACAGGAAAATTGAAGTTATTGAAATCATGACTGACAGAGTCCGTGGAAAGAGGAGGGGCTTTGCTTTCACAACTTTTGATGACCATGACTCTGGATAAGATTGTCATTCAGAAATACCATACTGTGAATGGCCACAGCTGTGAAGTGAGGAAAGCCCTGTCACAGCAAGAGATGACTAGTGCTTCATCCGGTCAAAGAGGTCAACATGGTTCTGGAAACTTTGGTGGTGGTCGTGGAGGTGGTTTTGGTGGAAATGACAATTTTGGTCATGGAGGAAACTTCAGTGGTCATGGGGGTAGCCATGGTGGTGGTGGAAATGGTGGCAGCAGGTTACAATGGATTTGGTAATGACAGAAGCAATTTTGGAAGTGGTGGAAACTACAATGATTTTGGTAATTACTACAGTCAGTCATCAAATTTTGGATCCATGAAGGGTGGAAACTTGGAGGCAGAAGCTCTGGACCTTATGGTGGTGGAGGCCAATACTTTGCCAGACCGTGAAACCAAGGTGGCTGTGGCGGTTCCAGCAGTAGCTGCAGCTATGGCAGTGACAGAAGGTTTTAAATACTGCTGGGGAGGAATCTGCTACTACAGGCTTATCAGGTCAATTTTTTTAAAAAAGAGAAACTTCTGTCCAAGTTTATTGCTAAAAGGAACATCCTTGTGAGGACAACCTTTGTCTGAGTCACTGTACTTCTTTCTCACTGCCATGCAGTTGGTTTTTAACTGCTCTGCAGCTCTGTGCTCCTTCAATTTTGAGAGTTTTCTAATAAACTGTTTATATTTTT
>JAJEJO010002730.1:81815-100952 GCA_020662805.1 Glaucomys volans | reverse complement strand
TCACTGAGTTGCTTAGTGCCTCGCTGAGTTGCTGAGGCTGGCTTTGAACTCGCGATCCTCCTGACTCAGCCTCCCAAGTCGCTTGCGCCACCACACCCGGCTTTCTTGGGCATTTTTAATCTGAACCAAATCTAATAAACTTTCTTTATTTTTTTTTTTTTTTATTTTATTTTATTTTATTTTTTTGCGGTGCTGGGGATTGAACCCAGGGCCTTGTGCTTGCGAGGCAGGCACTCTACCCACTGAGCTATATCCCCAGCCCTCTTTATTTTTTATGATACTGATTTTTTTGTTTTTGGTACTGGGGATTGAACCTATGGGTGCTCTATAACTGAGCCATGTCCCCAGCCCTTTTTTATGTTTTATTTTGGACAGGGTCTTGCTAAATTGCTGAGGATCTCATTAAATTGCTCAGGTTGGTCTTGATCCTCCTGCCTCAGTCTTCCAAATGGCTGGGATTACAGGTATGTGTTACTGGACCTGGCTAATGATGCTAACGTTTTCAAGGGAATGTAGTTTGTTCCTTCTTTTGTATACAACATTTTTCATTTTGTGTTTGTCTGATGTTTCCTGGTGATAGACTGAGGTTATGGATTTTTTTTTGGGGGGGGTGGTTCAGAGATTGAACCCAGGGGTGCTTAACCACTGAACCACATCCCCAGTCCTTTAAAAAATATATTTTTTAAAAAATTTTGAGGCAGAGTCTCACTAAGTTGCTTAGGACCTCATCAAGTTGCTGAGGCTGTCTTTGAACTTGTGATCCTCCTGAGTCACTGGGATCGAAAGCATGTGCCATCATGTCTGGCTGGATTCTTGGCTAGATGGCTGCAGAGGTGATGTTCCTCTCAGGGCACCACATCTGGCGGCCCATGATGTTCATTATCTTTCATTAGTGATATTCATTTTCACAGTTTGGTCAAGGCATTTTCTCTTGTTGTATAATTACCTCTCTCTCTTTCTCACAACTACTTGGATTATTATGCAAATATCCTGCATATTATCAAATTTCTCCCAAGTTTTAATATTCATTGATGATTTTTTTCTGGTTCAATTTTAACCATGGTAGTTCTAACATGATAATAAATATAGCACTACCTCCATATCTATTATTCAGCTCTCTGTATTCAACTTTAAGCAAAATTTCTTTTTTTTTGGCGATGCTGGGTATTGAACCCAGGGCCTTGTGCTTGCAAGGCAGGCACTCTACCGACTGAGCTATATCCCCAGCCCCCAAAATTTTTGATCATTATCATCATCATCATTTATCTATTTTTGTATATTTGCTTATAAATTTCTATTTTTTAAATAGTTCATACTTCATGATTGGTGTGGGACATTCGACATTCAATTTGTCCCAGGCAAGAGCAACTGATTCAAGCTGGCCCTGTGTTCTTGAAACATGCTCTTCTTATTGTTTTGATAACTTTCTTATTTTCTGGCATAATCAGATATTCCCGTAGCTCTACCACGACAAGTAGCCAGGTGCCTGGCACTATTCAAGACAGGGTGAGATTTTAGCTTCTTGTCCTATGTGTCTCAGTGTCTTTCAACATGCTGTCCATTACAACATGGGTCAGAAGGGAGAGGAGACTGAGGCCAGAAGAAAGCCAGGAACTCATGGTGGGGAAGAACTTGTACTTGAAGCTTGTCACAAGAATGGAGCCATTAGGTCTGGTTTCTGCAAATCAGTTTTAGAACTACACCTAGACAGGTATGCACCTCAATCCACGCTATATTTTTGTTATTGAGATAGGGAAGAATTTCCTGAAAAGAAAGATTTACTTCATTAACACAAATGAATTACAGTTTTAGCTCCCTGAACTTTAAAAATGAAAATCAGTTACTTGTCATTCAGAATTCATTGGGAAAAGCCTCTCCAAAGATTGATAGCTGATTGAGAGCACTCCCCATGCCCTTTCATCTCCTGTGATTCTGTCATGCTGAGAGCAAAGAGAGTTATGAATCACTAACTTAGTTTTATAGTTATTAAACTAAAGTGCAGACCTTTGTGGAGCCATATTCCCTTCACAGAGAAGTTTCCTTTGACCCTGATTTCTATCTGTAACTACTCAAGCCTTTTGATCTCTCTGTTATACACCTTGATTCCCTAGCTACTCTCCACATGGCAGCCAGACACCAGGAAGGGGCCACTGCTGTTCAGATTGGATCCAATTCTAGACTCAGTTCCAATTCCAGATCCTGGAAACATTTCTATCTTTCATCTTTTTAAAAACAATTTTTTTTAGTTGTAGATGGACACAATATCTTTACCTATCTATTTTTATGTGGTGCTGAGTATCAAACCCAGTGCCTCACACGTGCTAGGTGAGTAATCCACCACTGAGGAGACACTGTAAAGTGGTCCTCTGTGCAAAGGAGGAGTCCCATCACCTGACCCTGCTCTATTCAGCCTTGAAAGCACTCATTTAATCAGACGTGTCTCATTTTCTAAGAAAGTCCCCCTGAACCGTGTCCCTGTGCTGCTGTGCCTTTTGATCTCCTTTTCTTTCTTCTAATCTATGCTATTGTTGAAAATATTGCTTCTCCGCACACTCATTCATTGACAAAACCTTCCAGATTGCTCCAATTTCTTCCTTCTCTTAATTCTGTAACATACAGTTTATCACACATGTTTAAATTATGTTTTGTCTTAACTTATTACCTTACCTACTTAATTTTTGCCTTCAAGGCCTGCTTTTGAAGGCAGGGACAATATCATATTGGCTTTGGTGTGCTGCCGCTGTTGGACGTACAGTAGGTGTTCAGTTAACACACGCTGGTTGAGGAGAACACTGGGCGGCTGTAGGTTCATAGAAGAGCTATTTCATGGCCAGCAGGGCCTTGTTGTACACCTCAAATTACGCCACGTAGGTGGTAGCCTATCTTCCTACATGTAAGTCTGGCATTGTGTTGACTTACCCAGCCTTCAAAAACTTCATCCAAAATGTAGCACCTGCCAATGATTTCTCCTTCACTCACTCTGGCTGGTCATAGACCAAAACCCCAAAACCACAGTGTGTTTTATTGCATTATAGCACTAACCTCCACTGTTGCCTCTTTCCTCCTTCACTCCCTCCATTACAGATAACCAGATCTCTGCTGCATAAATGCAGTTCTAGAAAAAGAAAAGGTTTTTTTTTTTTTTTTTTTTTCCACTTTATTACAACAAGCAATAACATTAATTAAAGTAGAAACCTGCCTGGGCAAATCTGTATTTTTCTAATAGATCATAACATTTGGTTAATATAGATTTCATTGACTGATGCAGATATCAACTATTTGAAAGTTATAATTTTAAGATAGTATTTGGTAGTATTTGGCATGGGTTGTTGAACTACTTATCAAATCTGGGTACACATTTTGTACTCAGTAGAAGTATTATTTGCATTATATTTTAAAGATAATTCAGAAAGAACTAACTGTGATAATTCTATTGTTACTGCTTTTCTTTACTGTTCACTCATCCACTGACAAAGCCTTTCATAATTGTTCCAGTTCCTTCTTTCTTCCCTAATTCTATAGCACTTGAAAGTTTATCACACAGGTTTTTTTTTTTTTTTTTTTTCTTGCAGTACTTGGAATTGAACACAGGGGTGCTGTACCACTGAATTACATTCCTAGCCCTTTTTATTTTTTATTTTGAGACAGGGAATTGCTAAGTTGCTGAGACTGGCCTCAAACTTGCAGTCCTCCTGCCTTAGCCTCCTGAGTACCTGCGATTATGGGCATGTGCCACTGTGCCTGGCTATGACCCCAGTTTTAACTATTAATTGTCTTATTTTGTTTGATATGAATTATCTGACATTTTATGCCATTGTCTTAACTTATTTGATGTTGCCTCACACAATTTATTTATTTGTGGGACTTTAGAGAGCTTCATATTTTCTCCAATACCTTGGTTCTGTGTTAGATAACAATGCAAAGTTTAGGGGAACCCATGTCCTACTTAAGTGTGACTTTGCTCAATTAGATTTTCTTCTAACAAATATTTAGACACTGTACTTTGATCCAGTAGTTGCTGTGGGCCTATTGACTTTTCATTTCATAACACGGAAAACAAAATAGAGCAGGTGTAAGTGATTAAATACCAGAGGTTAAGATGGAAAAGTTAGTTTTTCCTGTGGTTATTATTGAAAACATTCTGAAATAGTGCCTGATATGTATATTAAGAGGCTTGTTTGTTTCTTTCTTAAAAAGGTCTGGAATATGCATGGATCCAGCAGTGGAAGAGGCTCCTGCAATACCAGCATTTCCAGCATGGAATTTGTGAGTGGGCGGGAAATGCTTAATTGCTATTTACCTGCCGAACACTGCTTTTGACACACATGATGAGCCAGCGTCATTTGACTGTCACCTCCTTGGGAGGCAGGATTCTTCAGCCCACACTCTGCTCAGTGCTGACTTCTTCTCTGTGCGTGCTTTGTATCTGCATTTTTTTGCCCAGACTGTGCATTTTGAGGGAAGCACCAATCCAAGGCAGGCTCCTCAGTTTTGTCATTGTAGAGAGACCCACAGAGCCTCCCACACAGCGATGTCCTCAAAGGCAGTCAAGGATGCTGATTCCTTTGAAGAAGCATTTTTGAAACAAAAGGGATTCCCCCATGTGCTAGTGTGCCTGGTGACTCTTTCTTTCCCACCACTTCATATAGAACTTGCAGATAGATGTCTGTTCGCGCTCCTCAGGCCTTATACTGCCAAATAAATAAGTGAATAAAGTGTTGGCTCTGGTGTCAACTCATTTCAAAGTTCAGGTTGCAGAGATAAAATTGCTTATTTATAAACAGACGAAAATGCTTTAGAAAGAAAATAGCCCCACACCCAGTGTAATATCTCTGACTATTCATGGATTATTATTATTAGTTCATTCAGACATATCATAAGTCAAAGTCTGTTCTCTGAAGCATAATCATAGAACTGCATACGCTGTCAGAGCAGAAAATAGGCCAGGTGCCTGCTCGACACACACAGTAGCAATCAGCAGATCTACAGCGCTGAGGATTGGTACTGCTGTTTTCTCCCAATTAAGAATGGAGGACTGGGGTTGTGGCTCAGTGGTAGAGTGCTCACCTCGCATGTGTGAAGACCTGGGTTCCATCCTCAGTACCACATAAAAATAAAGGCATTGTGTCCACCTACCATTTTCTGAGGGCCTCTTAGAATGTGAAAGCCATGGTCAATCTAGCCCTTTAGAGCCTCTGATCTGTATGAGGCTACTCTAGTCCTACAGCAATCCACCAGTCCACGTGTAACCCCAGATTCAGGTGGGAATCAAGTCACTTGTCCTGGGAGGTGAGATGCAAAAGGGACAGCTACACTCTCAAGTTGATCCTGGCAGGCCAGTCCATGGCCTGCTGGCTCCCCCTCCTGAGGGAGCCTGAGACAATAGGAAGCCCAACCCACATACCCACAGCATCTCCTACTAACCTCTGAAGGTGCTGGTGAGAGTCCCTGGGGGGCTGAGTGGAAATTTACATTGCCCTGGCAGGTCCAAACACTAGGTCAGGAGAATTATACCAATTCCAGGGGGCTTTCTATCAGTTGTCTCAACTGGTTCCATTCCATCTTTTTTTTTTTTTTTTTTTTGGTACTGGGGATTGAACCCAGAGGTGTTTTACTGCTGATCCACATCCCGGTCCTTTTTATTTTTCATTTTTTCATTTTAAGACAGAATCTCACTAAGTTGCTGAGGGCCTCAATAAATTGCTGAGGCTAACCTCAAACTCAGAATCCTCCTAACTCAGCCTCCTGAGCTGTTGGGATTATAGGCATGCACCACCATGCCTGGAACACTCTACCTCCCCTGTTTGGGCCACATATTATTTTTCTTTTCTTAAACATGGAACACTTCACAAATTTGCATGTCATCCTTGCACAGGAGCCATGCCCGTCTCTATATTGTTCCAATTTTAGTACATGTACTCCTAAAGCAAGCATTGGGCCATATATTCCTCACTTCGATATCCAACTCACCTACAAACTCAAAATTTACTTACTTACATAGCTCCCTTCACAATACCCCTGGGCTCCCAAGTGAACTAACCAAGGTGGGATACCTTTTTCCACTCTTGGAAAATTCTTTTGGAAGAACTACTTTAATTCTTGTTATTTCCCTTCCTTTTTCCCCTTCCAGATGGAGTCCTATGGTCCATAGGTGCTCTCTATGAATAATGGAGCACATCCCATGGGCCCTGCAACCCACGAGGTATAGGACAACTTCATTTCCGTTCCTTTATCCCATCATGGAACGCAGGTGATGGGGCCTGTCTTCCATGCTCTGGACCAGGCTGGTGTCAGGTGAGAGGAAATCAATGTCTTGTTCCCATGATTCCTTTCCTCCTTTTCCATCTTGGGTCTGGTAGCTGCTTTCAATCCACAGATTGAGACATTTGTGGAATTGTTATTGGTAGACCAGAGGAAGTGAGATGGAGCCAAGACTCAGCCAGTGTTATGTTGCAAACCACGAGCTGAGGGAGGAGGCAACATGCCTGTGGTTGTGAGGAAACTGCAACTCCTTCTACAGCAGATAAGAACCAGAATGCACTGTGAATTCCCCTGGGTCAAACTAAAGGCAGGGAATCAGCAGAATTCTGAGAAAAGCAAGATGGCACCTTTACCTACAGCACAGAGGCAGTGACAACAAGGTCAAAGCCGTCTCTGGAGTTCTGACCAGGGCAAGTTATTCATGTTTTTCAGTTTGTGTTGCACACCTAAATGTGTGGGAAGCTGCACTGATCTACCTGTCTCTGTATTTTACTACCTTTCACCAGAGAACCCAGGTGCTCAGACTGCACCCAGTTGGGTGACGTGCCCCCTCCCAAAAACCTGGCTGGAGCCCAGGCTAAACATTACAGCAATGTTTGAGCAAGAGAGACTGAGCCCTAGCCCAGGGTTCCACCCCTCTACCTCCTCCCTCTGCCAGCTGAAAGCTGCAGGGTCCTTTATGGGATCAACCAAATGAACTGGTCAGCTCCATGCTAATTTGTTGTAATTAGTTATACATGACAGCAGAATGTATTTTGACACATCACACATAAATGGAATATAACTTGATGATGAGATCTTGGGCTCTAATAAGAAAAGAGAGATTGAGATAAACTCTTAGACATTCTTCATAGCTCTGTCTGGTGACCTCTGTACTTTCATCAGTGCTTGGGCAGGGATGACATGTCTACCTAGTCCTGCGATGTGGGGAAATACGGGCCAGGTTGTGTTCCTTTAATCCAAAGGTTGCAGGATGAGAGGAAAGACTGGTCACCTAGCATGACTAATACTCTGCTAGAGGGTCTCTCCATGTCTTAGGACCTAATCTGGCAGTTTTTCCTTAGTTTCATGGTTTTTTCCATACCAGTGCACAGGCTCCCTGTAGTGTATCTATTAGTTTCTAAACATACATATTTACTTCTAAAACATAAATATTAGCCTTGTTCTAAGCAACAATATCCATGAAATCACATGTATTTTTCTAATACAATTTCCAATAAATACATAATATATGGCTAAAAAGAAATAACTTGTGAAGTATCTGAACTTTTGAGTACCATGTTTTAGGAAAACTGCAGTAAGGGATTCTTGGAGGGTGGGAATGCCTTGGTGAAGAAGACAATTCTATGTAAATGTGAGGAAGGAGAAAATGAATTGATTCTAGATGATTCTAACATGAGACTCAAAATTCCATTTATCTTATAAAATCAATACCCATAAATCAAATGCATTTCTATACATAAGTGATAAATCCACTGCAAGAGAAATTAGGAAAACTACCCTATTCACCATAGCCTCAACAAAAATAAAATACTTGGGAAGTGAAAGACATCTACAATGAAAACTACAGAACACTAAAGAAAGAAAGTGAAGAAGACCTTGGAAGATGGAAAAATCTCCCATTCTCTTGGATAGGCTGAATTAATATTGTCAAAATGGCCATACTACAAAAGTGTGGTACAGATTCAATGTAATTCCTATTGAAATCCCAATGACATTCTTCATAAAAATAGAAAAATCAATCATGAAATTCATTTGGAGAAATAAGAGACCCAGAATAGCCAAGGCAATCCTTAGCAAGAAGAGTAAAGTAGGAGGATTCACAATACCAGAACTTAAACTATACTATAGAGCAATAGTAACAAAAATGGCATGGTATTAGCACAAAAATAGACATGTAGACCAATGGTATTGAACCAAAGCATAGAGATGAACCCACATAAATACAGTTATCTCATACTAGACCAAGGTGCCAAAAATATATATTGGAGAAAGGGTAGCCTGTTCAACAAATGGTGCTGGGAAAACTGGGAATCCATATGTAACAAAATGAAATTAAACCTCTATCTCTCACACTGTACAAAAATCAACTCAAAGTGGATCAAAGACTTAGGAACTAGAACAGATACTCTGTACCTAATAGAAGGAAAAGTAGATCCAATTCTTCATCGTGTTGGCTTAGGACCTGACTTCCTCAACAAGACTCCTAAACCACAAGAAGAAAAATCAAGTCTCAATAAATGGGATGGATTCAAACTAAAAAGCTTCTTCTCAGCAAAGGAAACAATAAATAACATGAAGAGAGAGCCTACAGAATGAGAAAAAATCTTTACCACACCCACCTCAGATAGAGCACTTTATACGTCTCCAGGATGTATAAAGAACTCAGAAAACTTAACACCAAAAAAACAAACAACCCAATCAATAAATGGGTGAAGGAACTGAACAGACACTTCACAGGAGAAATACAATTGATCAACAAACATATGAAAAAATGTTCATCATCTCTAGCAATTAGAGAAACACAAATCAAAACTGCTCTAAGATTTCATCTCATTTCAGTCAGAACAGCAATTATCAAGAATACAAGCAATAATAAGTGTTGGTGAGGATGTGGGGGAGGAGGTACACTCATACATTGCTGGTGGGACTGCAGATTGGTGCAACCACTTTGGAAAGAAGTATAGAGATTCTTCAGAAAACTTGGAATGGAAGCACCATTTGACCCAGCTATTCCACTCCTTGGTTTATACCCAAAGGACTTAAAATCAGCATACTACAGTGATGCAGCCACGTCAATGTTTATAGCAGCTCAATTCACAATAGCTAAACCATGGAACCACCCTAGATGCCCTTCAACAGATTAATGGATAAAGAAAATGTGGCACATATACATATTGGTGTATTACTCAGCCTTAAAGAAGAATGAAATTATGGCATTTGCAGATACATGGATGGAACTGGAGAATATCATGCTAAGTGAAATAAGCCAATCCCCCCCCCAAAAAAAACAAAGGCCAAATGTTTTCTCTGATAAGAGGATGCTGATCCATAGTGTAGGGTGGGTAGGAAAGAATAAAGGAACTTTGGATTATGCAGAAGGCAGAGAGGGGAGGGGAAGGTTGGTGGGGATGGGAAGGACAGTAGAATGAGACAGTCATTATTATCCCATATACATATATGGAAAAAAATTTTAAAAAATACACACACACACACACACACACACACACACAAGAATCCGTTTATCTTGTGAAAAGAAGGAAAAGAAAGATTCAAAGGAGGCAGGTGACAAGGTGGGTAAATAGGACACTATGAAGCTATAAAACATGGATTGGAGTTGATGAGACTAAAGAAAAACAATTGTTATCTTCCAGACCAGTACTTTATCTTGCAGCACTGACTTTAATCAACTATCTTTTAATCAACAGCAGCATAGTAGGCAGGCCAGGATAGGCAGTCCTTTTGTAATAATCCTCAAAGTCCCAGTGTCTTCACATCCAGTGGTTTATCTCTCATGCACACAAAGCCTTCTGTAGGTTGGGTGGGTTCTAGGCATCTTCTTTCTGGGTGACTCAGAGATCCAACCTCATGGTTTCACTCCCTCAGCACAAGGTGGCCAGAGTTCCCCAGCAAGAAAGAACACCTGGCTTCTCACTGCCTGAGACCCAGAGTGACCTGTGTGGGTCATGTAGCCCTGCTTGGCAGCAAGAAGGGTTGAGAAGTGTTTTCCTCTGGAGTCCAGGACTTTGAGGAGACTGGGACATGGAAGAGCACTGGATATTTCCACCATCTGTAAGAAGAATACAATTTTTAGAACCTGACAGTCAATTTTGCCACTCACCAGCTACGTGGGTCTCCATACGTAGGCGTCCGTCCAGCCTAAGGTTGCTCCCTTTATGGCTTTGTTGTGAGGTTAGAGCCATCACACCAGTGCTTCGTGGTGTGCAGCATCTCACACTGCACCTATCCAATAGGTGTGATAGAGATGTCAAGGTGCCTTAGGGTGCTGCACCCTCAACTTGGACTTCACTCTAAGCCCTAGGATGAGGCTACTGCTGTTAGACCTGCCTCTACAGAAGTAGAGTATCTGTCAATTGGGGCCTGTCACTCAACAAATGATAGGTCTCATTTCCTTCCCTCCTTGGCAAGAATGAAGGAACAGCATTAGATTCTAAGTCCTATTTTAAATTACAACAACTTTAAAAAATTATGATAAAAAACATGTAACATAAAACTTACTATTGTAACCATTTTTTTTTTGGGGGTGCTGGGATTGAACCCAGGGCCTTGTGCACACGATGCAAGCACTTTACCAACTGAGCTATATACCCAGCCCCATGTGAGCCCCATTTTTAAATGTAGAGTTTGTCAGTGTTAAGTATATTCATGTTGTTGTGCAACCAATTTCCAGAACTTTTTATCATACAAAACTGAAACTTTATATTCATTAAACAACAATTTTCCATTTCCCTCTCTGTGCCAGCCCCTGACAAACACCATTTACTTTCTGTTCCTTTGAATTTGACTATTTTAGGTGCCTCATATAAGTAGAATAATGACAATAACTTTTAGTTTAAAACCATTACAAGAGCCGGATGGGGTGGTGCACACCTGTAATCCCAGTGACTCGGGAGGCTGAGGCAGGAGAATTGCAGGTTCAAAGCCAGCCTCAGCAATTTAGCAAGTTCCTAAGCAACTTTGTGAGAGCCTATCTCAAAATAAAAAAAAAATAAAAAGAGGCTGGGGATGCAGCTCAGTGGTAAAGTGCCCCTGGGTTAATACCACAGTGCAAAACAAACAAACAAAACCGTGATAAGAAGCAACAAACCTCCACAGATAACGAATGGTCCCTTCTTTCACAGCAAATACAATTTTTGAAATCAGGAAAGGGAATTGCAAGATCTGTGACACCAATAGACTTGATGGATCTTGAGTCTCCTCTGGTGGCTGCAAAGCAATTAAAAAACGCAACTGTGGAAGTTGAGATACTTACATTTCCTCATAAAATTCACTTCTTGTGCTTAATCTGTTACTCTCAGCAGTGGAGTTCCAGAGTCATCAATATGACAGTGCAGCAATATTGCCTCATCAGTCATGATTTACTTAATGTTTTCTGAATTTAGCAATATTTGATTAAAATTTAATGTGAACATATCATATCATGCCACATATATTATTGCATCCATTAATCAGGTAACTATAGTAATGAAATGCCGGAAGGTCGGATGAAAAAGGAGCCAAAGTCTTGATATATGTTTGACATCATTCTGTGAGTGATTAACCAAAAAAAAAAAAAAAAGTCAGTCATACAAAGGTTCATTAATACATATTACTTCTATCATCATCTATGTATCATCAGATATTTTTAACCTTTGGTAAGCTTGATTTTTTAATTTACTGAAAGACACTCAATATTAATAACCATGAAAGATATACATTTTTCTATCAAATCACAAATTGACAGAATGATTCATAGTTTATTCTAATTTTTTTTGTACAATGATATGTGTTAAAACATTATCTAAGGTTTTTAATCAGTTTGTCATGGCATAGAGTTAACATATGGCTGTGTACAATACTAATTTAAATATCACATCATATTTATATCATGTTCAACTTCCATGTCATTGAACATAGCAGGCAATCAATGTGACAACATGTAATTTATGTCTGACATGACACAGGCTGGTATTGTTGCTGGTATTGTTTTGGTACTAGGGATTGAACCCAGAGATGCTCTACCATGAGCATCTCAGTTCTATTTTATTTTGAGACAGGGCCTCCCTAAGTAGCCCAAGCTGGCTTTCAACGTGAGATCCTCCTGCCTCAGCCTCCTGAGTAGCTGGGATGACAGGTGTGTACCACTATGCCTGACTGACACAGGATGATTTTTGTGTACAAATTAAAACGATGAGGGCTGGGATTGTAGCTCAGTGGTAGAGCACTTGCCCAGTGGCACTGGGTTTGATCCTCAGTACCACATAAAAATAAATAAATAAAATAAAGACATTGTATCCATCTGCAACTAAAAATAGTTTTTAAAAATTAAAACAATGAATTATAACTTTTTTTTTTGGTACCAGGGATTGAACCTAGAGGTGCTTAACAACAGAGCCACATACCCAGCCCTTTTTATTTTTTATTTTGATACAGGGTCTCACTAGGTTGCTTACTGTCTTGCTAAGTTGCTCACTAGGTTGCTTACTGTCTTGCTAATCTGTGATCCTCCTGCCTCAGCCTCCTGAGATGCTGGGATTACAGGTATGTGCCACTATGCCAACTAGTCATAACTTTTTAAAAGTATTTCATTTTGATTAGCTAGCTCATGGGAGACCAACTGTATTTAAACATCTATCTCTCTGTTCATCAAAAACAGTCAAGGAGGGGTATATGTATGGAAGAATAATTGAGTAGAATAATGTTAAGTCAAATGCAAAGCAACTTAATTTTGACTTGATAGAAGAACTGGTTACTTAAACACAATTACTTCTCTTGTTGCTCTCTCTTTTGGATTCTGTTACGTTGGACATCATTTGTTCATTCATTCATTGCATATTTTTCTTGACCATTTCTCATGACAGGTATTTGTTAGTTTCTGTACACAAATGGAGTGATACAGCACCTGGACAGCACCTGGTTCCTAATAGCTCCCAGTCTAGTGATGAAAGAGGCTTACTCAAGCAAAAGTAAGGACATGTTCCAAAGCAGAGCCTGGACAAAGGGGGGGGCATAGAGAATGCTGAATTCTACCTGGGGTGTCCAGGAGGAGCTCTTAGGGTTGACCAGCTTTGAGGGGAGGCTTGAGTAAAAGTTTCCGAGATGGACACACAGGGATAGCATTGTGGGTGAGGAGGAGTGTGGGGGCATCCTACAGAGAGCAACCAGCATGTGCAAAGGCACAGAGGCACAATATAGCACATTTCGGAAGAAGAGAGATTTGTTCCTGTCTCTATCTGTTGACTATGTCCTAGAAAGTGTGGTGTGATACAGACGAACTATGGCTTCATTCCAAACCCAACAGTGAAGCCACTGCTGTTCAGTACACTTGAACAGGAGAGGTTTGTAACTGAGGATCTCAGGAGAAGATGGGGATGGGGAAGGCAGGCAGCTCCTTCTTTTTTTGTTTTGTTTTGTTTTGTTTTGTTTTTGGCAGTGCTGGGGATTGAACCCAGGGCCTTGAGCTTGTGAGACAGACATCCTGCTAACTGAGCTATATCCCCCAGGCAGATTCTTCTTTAACAAATGCAAGAAGGTGGCTCTGCAGAATAGAAACTCACAAAACACTCCCCAGAAAGTAACGTCCCCCAAACTAACTTTAAATCTTCCCTTAAATGTTCATGATGTTTTTGTCTTTTGGTGGGTCTGGGATTAAACCCAGAGGGCACCCTACCACTTGGTTACATCCTCAACCCTTGTTATTTGAAGACAAGGTCTCACTAAGGCCCAGTTGGAGGCTGTCCTCCAACTTGCCATCCTCCTGCCACAGCCTCCAGTTTGCTGGGATGACAGGTGTGAGTCACTGTATCCAGCTTTCCCTTAAGTGCTCAAACAGAATTAATCATAGATGAAACCAGGGAGTCTGGGACTGTGATACATTTTGTGGCTAAATTCTGTGTTGCAGGGGAATGCAATAAGATGCCTTAAGATGGCTTTGAAGAAAATGGACAATTGGACTCTTGGGGATGTCGGAAATTGAATAATTTCTATGATAAGATTGTTTCAGAATTAGGAGGTAATGGAATTAGGAAAAAAGCTTAGTGATATATGGAAGGAAAGATCAAACCTACCTGTCCTATGTATTTGAAATGCTTGACCCTGTCCTTGGGAGTGGGAAGTTGCTCCCAGTTGGAAATAAATGCTATTCATGGATGGATGAGTGCAGCCTATGGTGAGGTCAAACATCATTTTCAGTGACTTGTTGCAACATTCATGATTAATGTTGATTTATTACTTGATCGTTGTGTTATGTAAATAGGCGGCAGCTTTTTTGTGTGTGTCTTGGTGTGATGCTGGTTTAATTGAGTTTGGGGATGGGGGGAGGAGGTGGGAGTTCCAGGGTTAATACTGTTAGCTTCTTCCTCAGTAGCAAACTCTTCTTATGATGGATGAAACAGCAGCAGTAATCACAGTAGCCAAACTGTTAATGGAATTCTATATGGGAAGGAGGGTTTTACTATTACGGCAATTTTATGACCGTAACAGAGAAGGACCTATAAACTAAAGAAAGTTAGTTATAACTATTAACATGAATCAAAAATCACAACAAAGTATGCTAATTTGTTGACTTCTTAACCACTCAGATTTCATTATTTTATTAAGCAGTAAGCACGGGAACACACACACACACCCACGTACACACACACACATGCAAGCGCACACACATGCACACACACAGATGATTAATACTGAAAACAAACTTGCACATTTCTAAAATGATTGAAGTGTCAAATAAAATAGGAAAATTCACATATAAGATTTCTAGAATGAAAATGGAATTGTTTCATAATCATTAAAAGACTTAATTGAACCCAAACTGAAGCAGTGTTTTACTTAAGTATCTACTTCATTATCTAGAAGATTCTATTGGGGATTTCAAACTCAAAGTGGAAAAGCACTTTCTGATCCCTGAAGGAAACACTCACCTCTAGGATTTACTCTATGCTAAAAACGACAAGTGATGAAAAAAAAAATCTCTATTGCAAGATTTTGAGATTCTGAATCGATACCTGAGTTTCTAATGACCCAGGAATCTTTACTACCAATCTCCCTTTCCCCTGCGGAGCTACCTATACAAAAGCGTGTGGGAGGTGAGTGGGAACACAAAGCCTCTTCAATTGTTATCAGATAGCTGTTCACAGAAAGGTCTTCCCAGAGTTTGCTGTATAGAAAGCACAACCCACACATCGTCATTATTCATTCTTCCAGCTTAAGAGCCTTGTTTTTCACAGATGTGCCCTTCCTGTTTGGCATTTGTAACTGTGGACTGTTGTTCAGTTGAAGAAAATGCGTCATCTAAATATGAACTGAGATTTCGAGCTGATTCATGAACACCTTTTGTTAAGTATAACATAAAAAGGAGTATGGTTGCCAGGAGTGAGGTATGCATCCCAGCGGAGCCTTGCTACAGTACGCCACGCTGGGCAGAGTCAGGGTGCACAAGTGGTATAAGCCAGGAGGCTTTCTGAGAAAATTTCCTAGCGAAAATAAATAGACAATATGCTTTAGCTTCCATTTTGCTTGTGCACACATTCTATATATTTCTCTTGAAGCTGTGGCATTATTTTTTCAAACAACTCCTGATTCATTCTTTAAAGCAAATTAACCTTACTCCTACGCTTTGATTCAGACATTTGTTTTAGGAAATGTTGCTACTTAAGCAACAGAGGGAGAGGAGTCACGGATTTAGTTCAAATGACAGGAGGGAATCTCATAATTATAGGGGATATATTCAGTCATTTAACATGTATTGAGCACTCACTGTTAGCTAGACCGGGTCTGCAATAAGTTTGTGGAATTGACCTCTTGCTACTTCTACTACACTTGAAATTTCCTATCTCATGTTTAAAATAACTATGACCTAAGCAACTTCAGTCTGGGGATTCAGAGTCCAGGACTTACTGTGACTATTAGGAACTATAAAGGCAGTGACAACACCTCAAAGATTATGGTATTTTTATCAGGCTGCACATGTGCTTCAGAGTTGATCTATTAACTATCATCAGACAAAATGAGATCATGCTAATTAAAAAACATACATTTTTCTCTCTGATTCATCTTACTGTTTGCATGTGAATCACCATCGTCTACTTTGATGTTGCATTTCACCAACTGGGTGAAAACAATTGTTGTCAGTTATTTTCTAATCAATGTTTTATAGAAAGAGTCTAATTTGAACAAAATTCTGGCTCTGATTCCCAGTTCTTCCTCTATGATCTTTGATGAGAACTTTGAACCTTTATTTCCTCAACAAAAAAAGTTAAATTAAATTGAACTTAAAAAATAGAAGTCAATACACGTAGAATGAGTAACGACCGCAAAAACACTTTTTAATCTAGGTTAGTCAAAAGAAAAGATATGACTATGGCTAGGTAAAATTCGATTGAAATGAACCATTTCATCTTTTCTCGCTTAATTATTAGCATCTTGCTAGATGCTAAAATCTTAGATCAAATTAATTATTGCTTAATGCCTGAATCCCAGCCGGGCTCAGTGGTAATCTGTAATCCCAGCAACACAGGAGGCTGGAGGCAAGAGGGTAGCAAGTTCCAGGCCAACCTCAGCAATTTAGTGAGACCATGTCTAAAAAGAGAAAGGAAAAAAAGGATTGGGGATGTGTCTCAGTTGTAAATTATCCCTGGGTTCAATCCCCAGTACAAAAAGCCAAAACAACAACAACAAAAAATAAACCTGAATTCCACCTCAGAATTAGCACTGCCTGTCTGAAGAGGATTGAAGTTCCCTAATAGGAAACTCAGGAGTGTAAAATATATCCAACCTCCCTTAAACTGTAATCCTGAGGTATTGAAAGTTACATTTTTTAGTAACCCAGTTGGTGACAAAATCTGACTGGATCTGAACTCATTTGGCAGTAAAACTTGCCCTGAATGGAAAGACTCTTTAGATTTTGTATTTTCCCATTTTCCTACTTAGTGACTGAGTAGTCCTAAGCTTTGCTGAAGAATATTAATAGCTTTGATTATAGGGTATCTTTCCCTAGACCCTCTTGGGGATGTCATATAGTACACAGGGCAAAATTTTAAGAAGTTTGAATTCAGAAAAACACTTGGCTCCGATAATTTTGTTGAATCTCTGTAGAGGCTTTGCATTGTTCAGATTCTTTCTAAATTATTTTTTGTCTGCCTCACTTGTTTTTGTATGACTCAATAAAAATTGTTATTTTTAGATATGCATGACAGTAGAGTGTATTTTGACATATTTTTCATACATGGTGACAGTAGAGTGTATAATATGTATGTGCATATTATACATGCAGGGAGCATAACTTATTCTAATTAGGATCCCATTCTTTTTTTTTAAATTAATTAATTTATTTATTTTTATTCACACAATTCATATAATCTTATGTATACATAGGGTGATACTGTCTGTCTCAGTCTATTTTTCCTTCCCCCATCCCCTCACGTCCCATTTTCCTCTACACCTTCCATAGTTCCTCCATTCTTTAGGATCCCATTCTTGTGATTGTACTAGATGTAGAGTTTCATTGGTGCTCACATGAGCCCTTTAAAAGCTTTCCTGTGACCAAGAGAAATAACCAGATTGCACATATAATTAATGCCCCCATGCAGATCTAAAAGTACACAGCATTAGCTTCAGAATCACCCTATTTTACCTACTTGCGTCTACTTACTTCTCTGGGTCTTTTCATAGGCATCATCAGTCTTCTGGTGTCCCTATTGCCTGTGTTCTAATTCACAGGGTTTGTTTTTTTTTTAACTTCTAAACTGTTTATTTCTGGATTCTGTCTTCCCCCTGTCTGTCTGGATTGACAGCTTTATAAATGACATAGCCTTTGGAAGAATCATGGGCTTCTAATCCCAAAGTACTGAACTAGGAAGTGACCCTCTCTGGGAGCTCCCTGCCCTGTGGCTAGTTCTTGAAGACCACCCATCAGGATGCACTGTCATTGAAGGTTAGTGTCTGAAACCTTCACTTCACAAAATGTGGTCCCTGGACCAGCGTTTATCTCACCTGAGGGCTTGTGAGGCCTGCAGGATCTCTGACTTCTGAACCAGAATCTGCATTTTGGTAAAATCTCAGGAGATGTGTATGGCTGCTAACCTCAAGTCCTGCTCAAGACCAGTGTCCCCACCATACCTAGCATGATTGTAGACTGCTTGCTGTGGAAGTTAATTTCCATCGAGATGGTCATAGAGATTCAAAACCTGTTACTTAAAGTAAAATAAGCTTCTACAGTAATTTATTTTGATGTAAAGTACTGTTTCATTCCCTTTGCTTTCGAATTGTTGGGCAATAAGGCTCTCAACAAAAGTTTTCTTTTCTTCTTAGATTCCTATTTTCACCTGAAAACATCAGGGCACTCCACCACTGAGATATACCTTCAGCCATTTAAAAAAAAATTATTTTGAAACAAGGCTCCACTAAGTTGCCCAGGCTGGCCTTGAACTTGTGATCCTCCTGCCTCAGTTTCCAGAGTTGCTGGGATTATAGTTATGCACCACAATGCTGAATTCTTTCTTTCTTCTTTTGTTTTCTTTCTTTTTTTAATTACAGGATTATAAGTATACATAGGAGTTGGGTTCATTTTGGCAAAATCATCCACACAAGGAATTTGATTTCAATTCCCATTCCCCTCTCCCTTTCCTCTTCTCTTCCCTCGCCCTTTTCTCTCTCCTCTACTGGTCTTCCTTTCCTTTATTTATTTATTTGGTACCAGAGGTTGAACACAGGGGCGCTTAACCACTGAGTCATATCACCAGCTCTTTCTATTTGTGATTTTGAGATAGGGTCTTGCTAAGTTGCTTAGGGTTGCTAAGTTGTTGAGGCTGTCCTCAAACTTATTGTCCTCAGCCTCCTTAGCCTCCTGAATTCACTGGAATTGCAGGTGTATGTCACTATGCTTTGCCCATCTGTACTTTAAGTCATCTCTAGATTACTTATAATACCTTAAACAATGTAAATGCCACATAAAGAGTTGTCATACTGAATTGTTTAGGGAATAATAAAAAACAATTTGTTTTTCTGGAAATTTTGATCTACAGTTGGTTGAATCTGTGGATGTGGGATCTATGGATATGAGAGCTGATTGTATAAAAATCCTTCTTCTTCTTCCTCCCCCTCCCCCTCTCCTCCTCCTCCTTTTCCTCCTCCTCCTTTTCCTCCTCCTCCTTTTCC
>JAJEJO010002730.1:65045-79964 GCA_020662805.1 Glaucomys volans | reverse complement strand
CAGGAAAATACATTTATAAAACTGTGCAATAAAGTACTTACATTATCCCATCTTTAAGCACTTTAAATGAAAGCAGCTTTGGGAAAGTAAAATCTGTATTTCCACAAAGCATTAGAAATCCAAAGTCTTAACCATTTGATTTGAAATTGAGGATCATAATAAAACAGATTCTCACCAAAAACCCAACCTATTTGGTTTCTGTAATGCAGTGTAATTACATATTTATACACCCTGGAATCCTGCCCGACAATTGAGCATTCAGAGCATGCATAGAAAGCAGCCCAGAGGCGCATAGAGAGTTTCTTTCTCCTTGTAAAAGCCTGCCGGGTCAGGCAGTGTGGGAAATTGTACAAGGCTCTCCCTCTCTTCTTATTCTAAGGAGAAGTAAATAGCTGAGTGCCCTTGGGCATTCTTTGCGGGAGTGTGGTCATGGGCTTTCAAAAAACTGATTTTTTTTTTGACCATGAACTAATTTGTTAATCTTTTCAGACTGTCACTGACCAATCCCCCCATTTCTCTGAATAAATACTGAGCTAAAAGTCTGTTCAAGGGGCTGGGGATATAGCTCAGTTGGTAGAGTGTTTGCCTCACAAGCACAAGGTCCTGGGTTCAATCCCTAGCACCGCAAAAAAAAAAAAAAAAAAAAGTCTGTTCAAGGCAAATGGCATGAGACGTTTTACACCTATAACATGAAAAGCTGTGTGAGACTCTTAGTCTACTTAGTGAGGCAGTAGAACTCCACAGCAAGTCAACTGAAACTTTCTGGACTTCAGTTTCTCCATCTGTGAGAGGGGCCTGATAATACACATCCTCCTACCTTACAACTGCTCCCTGCTAGGCACCAACAAATCTCTGAGGTAAGAAAAAAGAGCCTTCTCAAAATGAAGACCTGTGTGTTCACTGATTCCATGAACCCTTTCTGTATTAGGGGGCTTCCAGATGCTAGGTGCTTGGACAGTTTCAGGGCACACACTGGAAAAAAGCACTAAGCTACCTGAGCAAAGGCAAGTCAGGGAAGGCTGTTCTCTGACCCGGGGTGCGTGACTTGTGCCTGATTCCTAGGGAGAAGGGCTGAGGATCAAAAGAAACCCCAGGGCTGGGGTAGAGTGCTCACTTATCATGCTCAAAGGCCCTGGGTTCGATTCTCAGTACAAAAAGAAGGAACTGTAGTTGGGTGGAAAATATCAGATGTCCCTCTGGGAGCATTTAGGTACCAGAATCAGATCTTGCTATAGGACTCATGTGACAGTAAAACCCTGACCTCTAAGCGGGGGCCCACTCCCACAGCAGGGGCAGCAGCTATCAACTGGACATTTCTGGACTTTGAAAGCCTAGCTCTCACCCACAACCAAGAGAGCAAGAGAATAGGTGTGTTAGTCAGCTTGGGTTGTGATCACAAAATACCACCGGATGGGTGGCTTACACGACAGACATTTCTTTCCTGTTCACCCGGAGGCTCGAAGTCCAAAATCAAGGTGCCTACAAATCTGGGTCCTGGTGAGGGCTCTCCTCCTGGCTCACGGGAGGTTGTCTTTTCACTGTGTCCTCACATGGGGCCAGTGAACTGCTCTTGTCTCTTCCTTTTTTCATAAGGCCACTAATCTCATTATGGGGGGCCCACTCTCATGTACTTATCTAAACCTACTTCCCAAAGGCCCCACCTGCAAATACCATCATGTTGCAGATTATGGATTAAATATGTGAATTTGGGGAGCCATCAACTTTTTGCAGATGATCCTCAGAATTAAAGGATCCTCCTGGGCACTCCAAGAAATCACTGTAGGTGAACTTTCCAGGAAATGCTGGTGGTACCAAAATAATAAATGAACCCAACGCACTAGGGGAACACTGCTCCTACTGTCCTGGAGAATCACTACCCACGCCATGACCACCTCGACTGCCGCTTCTACTGCTACTACCTCCACTGATTTTGCTACTGCTTCTGGCTTTTTTACTCCTCTTCCTACTGTTACTATTTTTGAAATTTTGTCCCTTTACACACAAAGAAACACAGATTGTTATTTCCAACAACATTATCCTTATGCATATAATTCATGTTAGATTGACTTTTGTGAGTCTTATTTCCCAGAGCTACAGTTCACGATCGACTCTGCCATCATGATCGTTTAAAAAAATAACGAATCATTACTCTTAAAAAAGAGGAAAACTAACAATAAAAAAAAAAGAGGCAAAACTATTTCTTGACTTTTCCAAATTATTCACCCTCTCTGTGGGTATCTTTTTGTTGTATCTATACCACAACATACACTTTCATCCAAGCCAAGAACATCATTTCAGTTTGTTTTTCAGACATGGCTGGTTGAATTTCCATAAAATTTGGGGATTGTACTGGTATACTTAAATATTTTTTTTTTTCTTTTTGCGACAGGGTCTCCCTAAGTTGCTTAAGACTTTGCTAAATTGCTGAGCCTGGCTTTGAACTTGCAATCTTCCTGTCTCAGCCTCCTGAGCCACTGGGATTGCAGGCGTGCACCTTGCACCTCGCTGCACTGGTGTACTTAACTATATCATTCTCTTGGGGGTGTGATTGGGGGTAATTGGAGCTTGTGCCTCTGCGGACTGGGGAAAGCATATGTTGCTCAGAGATCAAGTCATGAGGGAGACAGTGATGACTATTAATCCTAGAATTTCGACTGATACCCTCAAAACTACCCCTTCCATCCAACTTTAAATATTTGCAGATCCCAGTAAGCACTTACCATGACAGTAAGAATAATACCGGACACTTAAGATTTAGGCATTAATATTCTATGTAGTACCTTCTTATTTAGCAACTCTTTATATTCTGTGTTGAAATGGAGCAATTGTTTGTTCAATAGCAATCCAGGTACTTCAAAGAAAACCTTGGTATGAAAATAAATTTTGTAAAAATGATTGTCATAGCTGTATAAATATAATTACATTAAAATATTGAAAGTTTAGTCACTTTAAAATCATTTCTATTCACATTTGAACAAGTGATCAAAATTACTCACCAAAGTCCCAGCAGGTAATTTGGTAAGTATTAAACACATTTGTAAAAGTACACATCAGTAAAATTTTAACTACAAGCATCTGAAACTGTTGTTACCCTAAGGCAGCCTATGAGTTTTCTAGAAGAGATATTGGTCACTTGTAGAATTTCTATAAGAAGTAGAGAAGGGGATTTGAAGACATTTCCAACTTTTCCCCTCCTTGGTCATGGAGGCTATACTTGGAGGTGATAGAGTCTTTATTTTGATCATGAGGACAAAAACCATATCATGGTGAAACAGGAAATTAGAATGGTTGTAGAGACAAATTCCTTGAGTTAATGTAGCAGAATTGGAGCGCCTTATCTTTGCACATTTTGTTATTTGAGGAAAGTAAAGCCGAATTTAGTGCAATCGGTAGTTGAGTGCTCCGTTACATGCAGCCAGATGCACTCTTAATTCATATGGCCTACAATACCGTGTGGTCCTGTCTTTGAAGTACTGTGAGGCACCTCTCATATCACATTGTAATCCAGCATTTTATTGTTTATCTCTCCCATTGTATAGGAAACTCCTTGAGACCAAAGTTCACCATCCTCACAGCGCTGGTGTCCTAACATCTTCTGACAAAAGGCTGGGACTCTATAAATGTTAGAGAGTGAAGGTGGTGGAGAACTGCCGTTGTCACTTACATATTCTATAGTGTCTTATTGCAATGAAGATGCTCTGAGTAATAGGAGCTAAAATAGATTGGGTGATGATTCATTGGATGTGGGAAGAAAGAAAGGGAAAGAGATCTAGGATGATTTCTAAGAGTCTGGATCAAACACATAAATGAATTGAATGACATTCAAAAACATAGGGACTATAAATTGAGCAGTATATTTGGGAAGACAATGGAGTTAATTGTTCTCATTGAGATAAGGAAACTAGGAAAAGTGAATAAAAAATTTTGCTGAAGATCAAACCACCAAGTGGCACAATGAGGTTTCAAACTCAGGCTGCTATATAACCACCTTGCCATTTGTTATTAAAACACATTTTAACCTAGCCCCTGCCTATCTGCCTGAGAGAAGCCATGTGTTTCAGGCAAAGCAGTACTGGAAAGACTAGGTGTCTGCTCCTCTATTGCTGTGAGCATCTATCTGTGAGCATACCAAGAGTCTTGACCAGGGATTTTTAGTTGCAGAGAGACTCTATTCATAGAGAAATTATTCCTAAATACTCAAGTAAAGAAAACTGTATTTTTTTGGGCTAAACTATCCCTGTATGTGTAGATATATTTACAAGCATTTGTGTGCTCATTGCACACTTGCTAATTTTACCATCAGATTTTCTTAATTCTGTGGGGGAGAATTGCACATTTTAGGGTATGAGTCTATAAGTGCTTCAAAGGCAACCCAAAGAATTGCAACAGCACCATCCATTCATTTATCCATCCATCCAGACATCACTTTATTTTTTCATCATAAAAAATGATGAAAAAATTGTTTGTTTTTTCAAACAATTGAAAAAACAATTGTTTTTTGTTTTATTGTTTCATATCCAATAAACTAGCAATATTGCTTAATATTACCTAATTCAGAGAAATAAATGAGTTAATCTGTTTCAAGTGCTTAGAATAATTGGCACATGATAGAGATCTTGTGAATATTAGCTACTATTATCGATAGTATTCTTTATTCCACCCTTTAACAACTATTTGCTGAATAAATACTCTATCCTAACTATATATGGATTCAAAATTTTGCTGTGTTTAAAAACAGACTTTGCAGGAAAATAAAGATTCAAAACATGTTGTTCTTTACACTCATACAGGAAAAGGGTCTTAAAAATTATTACCGGACTGCGGATATAGCTCAGTTGGTAGAGTGCTTACCTTATAAGCACAAGGCCCCAGCACCGCAAAAATAAATAAATAAATAAATAAATAAATAAATAAATAAATAAATAAAAAATAAAAATTATTACCATTAGAATCACACGAAAATTGCTTTTCTGTAAGCCATATTTAAGGTAAAATTTTCTTATGAAGCATAAGTCAATCACATGCTATAATTGAATAAAATGTGAACCTATATGTAACAATGCACATTTCTTTAACAGACTGGGAATCACATATTTGCTTAAACAACTGGAAACTTTACCAAATCTTGTATTTAAGATATTACTTTTTAATATCCTTGCATTAAAATGAAAATGATTACTTTTTAATATTACTAGAAACCTCCCTATCCCCAATTGTAAAGATATATTTCTTGTGTGATTTTATTATGTGCTTAATAATAGTACCTGTGAGCTCAGATTTCTTTTGAATAAAATTGATTGGAAACAATATCTACCCTAAAGCATCTTTAATGTCATTATAGATGGGTAGGAGTAAATTAAGCGGTATTTAGGCACCAAAGTCTTTAATTTCATTGCATCTGAGTAGGAGTTAGACATTATGAGGTCCAATTAAAAAAGTCGCTAATGTTTTTACATCTGAGTAGGAGTAAATTAAACAAAATCACTCCTGAGCTGCTAATATCATTTTAATTGAATGTCATTCGGTTTCTAACTGCTGTTACAACACTACAGATAATGAGGCTGTTTCTACAAAGCATCTGAGACTAGGGCTGTGGCTGCTGAAAATAAAGAGAGAGGTTAGGAGACGATATGGTGGGAAGCACTGCAATGAGCCAAAGGAAGCCAGCCACCACGATGGGAGAGGCGACATCCCCCGGATGACATGACCTACATGCACTAAAACTATCCGATGGCAGAGTCTGAGTACCAGCTAGCTTCCAGTTGGGTCGTTTCTCTGGGGGGGATTGGCATTGGAAAACTACATTTTTCCTAATGATGAGATCTGCAGACTCTGAAAGCTAGAGTCACTAATCCCATTTATTTCACCACCATGAATTATTCATAGAGTTTGATTCAATGGAAAATTTGATGTTGAGACAATAGTTAAGAAAGACATTTAAAAAAATAGAGTGGTAATTTTAAGACATTCAAAGAAGTACAAATAGTAAATGATATTTCTTCTGCACCTAATATTATTATTTGAGACCTTGAAAGATTTTTAATAGGTGGAGAAAGAAAAATTGACAAAAGAAAATATGGGTCTGGCGTATAATCTATTTGGCATAACTATTATTATTGTGTATATTGACTTTTGCAAAGTTTTGAGTAGGAAGCAGATTTTTTAATAAAAACTTCCATTAATTCTTTAATAAAATTTATCCCTGGGTTCAGTGGTGTATGCCTGTAATCCCAGTGGCTCAGGAGGCTGAGGCAGGAGGATGTCAAGTGTGAGGCCAGCCTCAGTAATTTAGCAAGGCCCTAAGCAACTTAGTGAGACCCTGTCTCAAAATAAAACACAAAAAAGGGATGGAAATGTGGTTCAGTGGTTAAGTGACCCTGGGATCAATTCCCAGTACCAAAATAAATAAATAAATAAATAAATAAATAAATAAATAAATAGTATCAAAGAGTGTTTATGCCAGGCATGGTGGCACACGCCTATAATCCCAGAGGCTCTGGAGGCTGAGACGGGAGGATCTTGAGTTCAAAGCCAGCCTCAGCAAAAGTGAAGTACTAAGCCACTCAGTGAGACCCTGTCTCTAAATAAAATACAAAATAGGGCTGGGAATGTGCCTTAGTGGTTGAGTGCCCCTGAGTTCAATCCCTGGTACCATAAAAAAAACCCAAAAGAACACCTGTTTTTATCTTTCTATTCACGATAATGGTTTTCAATTTCTTAGCTGTTTTGCTTGCCATTTTCCTCCATATTTCTTAATAATAATTTTATACTGCTATTTCTTGATTTTCTTGATTTTCAGCTACAGAAATTGCCTGTTGACTTCAAATTGTGTAAAATGAGGAATTAGTGCTCACCCCTGCCCTGCCCACATGCCTCCTCCTACATATGCAGGTGTCTGGCACGAGTGTGTGTGTGTGTGCGCGCGCGCGATGCTGGGGATCAAACCTTGAACCTAGAGCCTTGCACTATGTAGGTAAGCCCTCTATCACTCAGCTACCTCTCCAGCCCTTTCTGGCCCTTTTTATTTTTTATTTTAAAACAAGGTCTAGCTAAATTACCCTGGTTGACCTCGAACTTGAGATCCCTCTGCCTCGGCCTCCGAAGTCACTAGGATTATACATGTGCCCAGTGTGGCGTGTAATTTTTATGACTGTGCAATTAATACATGGAACACACTTAGACAGCTTTTTCTTTTCTTTTCTTTTTTTGGTGGTGCTGGGGATTGAACCCAGGGCCTTGTGCTTTCAAGGCAAGGACTCTACCAACTGAGCTGCGTCCCCAGCCCTAGTCTTTTCTTCTAAAGACAACTTTTAGTAATCTTGGGATTAATTATTGTTCTTTTCTTTTTGATACTGGGGATTGAACCCAGGATTTCTTTTTTTTTTTTTTTAACCACTGAACTATGTCTCCAGCTCTTCATTTATTTTTTATTTAGAGACATAGTGTCACTAAATTGCTTAGGACTTTGCTAATTTAGTGAGGCTAGTTTTGAGCTTGCAATCCTCCTGCTTCAGCCTCTCAAGTCACTAGAATTACACATCTGTGTCACTGCACCTGACAAATTTGAGATCCCTCTGCTTTTAGCCTTCCAGGTCTTTGGGATTACAGGTGTGTGCCACACTGCTTCCCAAAGATTACCTTTAAAAATATATTTTGTTTTCTAAGTACCTATCACTAATGGTCCCCCAAACTGTCCATTAGAACCACATGCCTCTTGTGGGGTCAGAGACATCACCTAATCTTTCAGTTCTACTTTTTTCCCCCTCAAAAATAATTATCTTGAGTCAGGAATGGGTGATGCATTCCTGAAATCGCAGGAACTTGGGAGTCTGAGGCAGGAGTATCTCAAGTTCGAGGCCAGCCTTAGAAATTTACCAAGACCCATGTAGTTGGGGTTGTAGCTCAGTGGTAGAGCACTTGCCTCGCATGTGTGAGGCACTGGGCTCAATCCTCACCACCACATAAAAAAAATCAATGAATAAACAAAGATGTTGTGTCCATCTACAACCAAAAAAAGCCCCATACATATATGAAAGAAATTTAGCAAGACCCCTGCCTTAAAGTGAAAAGGCCTGGGGATGTAGCTCAGTGCAGAGAACCTCTGTGTTTAATCCCCTGGACTCTCTTGTTGCTCTAACGTGGAATGCTGTCTAGGCCTACTCCATAGCTGCCATCCTAGGACCTGTGTGCTGGGCCTTGGGTTGTGCAAGTTCCCTGGGGCAATGAAGGCCACCGACGGTCCTTCACTTTCTATTCATCCCTCTTGGCAGTGGTAGACTTAGTAGCATTTCCAGCTGGTCACGTGGGTGCTGATATTATAAATAAGCCTGTATTTTTCAGCCTCCCTGATTCTGAGTGTGGCCCTGTGGCTATATGCTGGCCCATGGGAAGTGAGTGCGCACGCTATGTGACATTTCTGGAAATTTTGCTTAAGAAAAATTCGTGTCCTTTGTCCCTTTGAAACTTCCTGCATTCTGGTCCCTAGAGGAGGGATGGCAGCGTGGACCAGAAGGATGAGTCCATGCCGAGGAAGGCCAGGGTGATGGGCCCCAGGTCTAGTAGCTCCTCAGAGCTCAGGTTTTCCCTTGTGAGAAAAGAAACATCTATCTAATTCAAATCCTTATTTTTTGTAACATTTTTATGGAGGCAAATTTTTAAAGTTTTTTACATTTTATTTTAAATTTTTGCGGTTCTAGAGATGGAACCCACGGCCTTGCTCAGGTGGGGCGAGTGCATGGTCACAGAGCTGCATGCCCAGCCTGAGGCAAGATTTATGTGAACATAAAATTCACCATTTTAAAGATTTTAAAGTTCAGTGTATTTTTTTAATTTTTATTTTCACAGTCTGCATTTTGATTCATTGTACACAAATGGGGTACAACTTTTCATTTCTATGGTTGTGCATGTTGTAGATTCATACCATTTGTGTAATCATACATGTACAGAGTAATGATGTCTGTCTCATTCCACTGTTTTTCATACCCCTTCCCCCTTCTTCCTCTCATTTCTCTCTAGGTAATCTAAAGTTCCTCCATTCTTTTCTCACTCCCCCCACCCCCAACCTGATTGTATGTCATCCTCCATTTCTCAGGGAAAACATTCAGCCTTTGATTTTGGGGGATTGGCTTATTTCACTCAGCATGATATTCTCCAATTCCATCTATTTATCTGCAAATGCCATAATATTATTCTTCTTTATGGTTGAATAATATTCCATTGTGTATATATACCACAGTTTCTTTATACATTCATCTGTTGAAGGGCATCTAGATTGGTTCTACAGTTTGCTATTGTGATTTGAGCTTCTGTAAACATTGATGTGACTGAGTTACTGTAGTATGCTAATTTTAAGTCCTTTGGGTATAAACCGAGGAGTGGGATAACTGGGTCAAAAGGTGAATCCATTCCAAGTTTTCTGAGGAATCTCCACACTGCTTTCCAGAGTGGCTGCACCAATTTGCAACTCCACCAGCAATGTATAAGTGTGCCTTTTCCCCTATAGCCATGCCAACATCTATTATTGTTTGTGTTCTTGATAATAGCCATTCTAATTGGAGTAAGATGAAATCTTAGAGTTGTTTTAATTTGCATTTCTCTAATTACTAGAGATGTTGAACACTTTTTCATATATTTATTAATCGCCTGTACATCCTCTTCTGTAAAGTGTCTGTCCAGATCCTTGGCCCAGGTTTAGTGTATTTACAAGGCTGTGCAACCATCATCACTAATTCTAGATCATTTCCACCTTCCCCCAGAGAAATTCTGTACCCTTTAGCAGTCACTCCCTGATCCGGTTTGGATCTAAAATGCCCAGAGGCCATGTGCTGAAGCTTTGGTTTCCAGCCTGTGGCCCTCTTAGGCAGCAGTGCAGCCTTTAGGAGGTGGCCCAGTTGGTGAAGAAGATCACGGTGTGTGGGGTCGGAGTGGGGCTTTGGAGGGTATGTCTTGTCCCTGGCTCCTTCCTCTCTTTTCTCTTTCTCTCTCATTCAACTCCACGGCCATGATGAGGAAGCAGCTCTGCTCCACTTGGCCCTTCCTGCTTTCATGTTCTGCCTTCCCAAAAGCCCAAAGTGATAGTGACACGTGATCATGGGCTGAAATCCCTGAATCCGTGAGCCAAAATAAATCCTTCTTCCTTGAAGTTGATTCTCTCAGGCATTTTGTCATAGGAAGCTAACGTATTCCAAACTCCATTTTTCCTGAACCCCAGCAAATGCTAATTTCCTTTCTGCCTATATGGCAAATTGCCTATTTCAGACATTTAAGCTAAGTGAAATCATACACTATTTGTCCTGTCCTTTCAGGTCTAGTTTCTTTTGCTTAGCACAGTGTTTTCCAGGTTTAGCCAGGGTCAAGACATACCCTCCAAAGCCCCACGGTGTGTGGGAACGGAATGGGGGTTGGAAGGATAAAACTGGGGGTCGAACCCAGGGCTTTGCGAATGCAAGGCAGATGCTTTGCCACTGAGTTACATCCCAGCCCACTTCATTTCTTTTTGATGACCGAATAATATCCATTGTATGGGTATACTACATTTTATTTATCTTCATTTACTGATAGATCTTTGGATTGTTTTCACTTTTTGGATATGACACAGCCACATCAATATTTATAGCAGCTCAATTTACAATAGCTAAGCTATGGAACCAACCAGGTATCCTTCAGCAGATGAATGGATAAAAAAAATGTGGAATATATGCAAAATGGAGTATTACTCAGCCTTAAAGAAGAATAAAATGATGGCATTTGTTGGTAAATGGATGGAATTGGAGAATATCATGCTAAGTGAAATAAGCCAGTCCCCAAAAAACAAAGGCCAAATGTTTTCTCTGATATGCAGATGCTAATTCACAATAAGGGGGGACCATGTAGGGAAGATTAGAGTTACTTTAGATTAGGTAGAGTGGAGGGGAGGGAGTATGGGGGTAGGAAGGAGGTAATACATCAAACATTATTACCCTATGTGAATATGTGATTACACAGCTGGTGTGATTCTACATCATGTACAACCAGAAGAATGAGAAATTATACTCCATTTGTATTATTAAAAAAGAGAATCATGCTGCTATTAATATTGGTCTAAAGATTTTAAAGTTTCCAGTGAACCTATATTTCTGTCCTCCCAGGTATAGTTAGAGGTGGACTTGCTTGGTCTTATGGCAATTCTCTGTTTAACCTTTTGAGGAAACACCAGACTGTTTTCCACAGTAGTGAACCACTTTACATTCCCACTGTACTGTACAAGATTTCTAACACTGTGATTTCTAGCCAATATTTGTTATTGTGTGTGTGTGTGTGTGTGTGTGTGTGTATCTCATCAGATATACGGGTTTACCGGTACTCCTGTAGATTCTCTTTTACCTTTCTTGATTATGTCCTTTGACACATAAACTTTTAAATTTTGATCAAGTTTGGCATTCATTTTTTTTTTTTCATTTTCCTGTGCTACGTTTTAGAAACTGTTCCTAATGCAAAGATTCACACCTGTGATTGCTTCAAAGAGTTTTATAGTCTGGGTTCTTTATATTTAGGACTACAATCCACTTTAAGTTAATTTTGTAAATGACATAAGGCATGAGTCCACATAAATCCTTAGGTGTGGATGTTCATTTGTCCCAACAATTTGTTGGAACCATTTCAAGTGTTTCCTGACAATATTGTCCCTTCTCCATTGAATGGCCTCTATGCCCTCATGGATCATCCATTGGGTACAGATGTATAAGTTTATTTCTGGACTTTAAATTATATTGCATAGATTTGAATGTCTATCTTTGTGCCAATACCATGCTGTTTTAGTTATTGTACATCTGTAGTAAGCTTTAAAATTGGGAAGTGTGGGCCCTGAAGCTTCTGTCATTCCCCCCACCCCAAGATTATTTTGGCGATTTGGGGTCTCTGATTTCCACATGAATTTTAAGAGATGCTTGTCTGTTTCTGTGATAAGGCAGTTGGAATTTTTCTAGGGAAGGCCTTGACTCTGTAGATAAATTTAGGGAGACTTGGTATCTATGTTAGTTAGTTTTCCATTGTTGTGAAAAAACACCTGAGATAAATAAACTTACAGGAGGAAAGGTTTATTTTGGTTCATGGTTTCAGAGATTTCAGTCCATGGTTGCTCAGCTCTGGTGCTTGGGCCTATGGTGAGGCAGCATATTATGGAAGAAGCCCATGACAGAGGAAAGCTTCTCAGTTCAAAGGAAGCAAAGAAAGAGCTGCTTTTATATAAAATCTCTCCTCCAAAACTCATTAAGTTATAAATTCATAAATAGATTCATTCACTCATGAAGTCAGAGCCCTTACGATCTAATCACCTCCCAAAGCCCCTCCCTCTATATTCTGCTGCATTGGGGACCAAGCCTTCAATGCATAAGCTTTTGGAGGACATCCAAGATCCAAACATAACAACAACTTAACAATATTAAGTTATACTATCCATGAACATGGGATGTCCCTCTATTTATTTAGGCTTTTTAGGTTTCTTTTAATAAAAATTCACAGTTTTTTCTTTTTTTTTTTTGTTGGTACTGGGGATTGAACCTAGAGGCACTCCACCACTGAGCCACATCCCCAGCCCTATTTTTTGTATTTTATTTAGAGACAGGGTCTCACTGAGTTTCTTAGGGCCTCGCTAAGTTGCTGAGGCTGGCTTTGAACTCGTGATTCTCCTGCCTCAGCCTCCCAAGTGCTGGGATTACAGGCGTGCACCATCACGTTTGGCTTACAGTTTTTAATATGTAAATTCTTGCTCTTTTTTCTAATGTACAAATCAAATTTATTCCTGTTTCATTCTTTTTGATTCTATTATAAGTAAAATTGTTTTATTAATCTCAGATTGTTCAATGCTGGTATATAAAAATACAACAAAATTTTGTATCTTATATCCTTCAACTTTGTTGAACTTTAAGATTGACTTTAATAGTGTTCAGTGGGTTCTTTGGGATTTTTCTACAAACAAAATTACATCATCTACAAAGAGAGATACTTTTAATTCTTGCTTTCCCATATGGATGCCAGTTATTTATTTTTGTTGCCTAATTTTCCTGGCTAAAACTTCCAGTGCAATGTTGAAAATAAATAAGAGTGGATATGTTTGTCATATTTCTGATCGTAAAGGGGAAGCTTTCAGTTTTTTAACCATTAAATACAAAGTTAGCTATGAGATATTCAGAGAAGCTCCTTATCAGTTAAAGAGATTCTATCTACAAATAGTTGAGTGTTTTCTAACATGAAGTAGTGCTATATATATTTTTTTCTTTTGGTACTGGGGATTGAACCCAGTGGTGCTCTACCACTGAGTTACGTCCCCATGCCTTTCCATGCCTTTTTACTTTTTATTTTGAGACAGAATTTCACTAAGTTGCTGAGGTTGGCTTTAAACTCTGGTCCTCCTGCTTCAGCCTCCTGAGTGGAGTTGGGATCACAGGTATGCATCACCACACTTGGATGAAAGCATGCTAGATTTTTAAAAATATTTTTTAGTTGTAGATGGACACAATATCTTAACTTTATTTCTTTATTTTTATGTGGTGCTGAGGTCCAGGGCCTCACACATGCTAGGCAAGCACTCTACCACCGAGCCACAACTCTAGCTCCTAGATTTTTTTTTTAACTTTTTTTTTTTTTTTGGTACTGGGGATTGAACCCAGCGCACTCCACCACTGGGCCACCGCACTCCAGCCACATCCTCAGCCCTATTTTGTATTTTATTTAGAGACAGGGTCTCACTGAGTTGCTTAGGGCCTCACTAAGTTGCTGAGGCTGGCTTTGAACTCGTGATCCTCCTGCCTCAGCCTCCCAAGTGCATGCTAGATTTTGATGAAGGTTTTTGCTGTGTCTATTGAGATCATCAATAGACACAGCAATTTATTGGTGAGATATAGTACATTGATTTATTTTCATATGTGACACCATCCTTGCATTTCTGGGGTAAATCTCACATGACTACAGTGTATAATCATTTCAATGTACTGCTGCATTATTTTTTTTAGGATCATTGTATCTATATTAATAAGGGATATTGATCTGTAATTTTATTTACTTCTGCTTTCTTTTTTTCATTTGTTCTTTTTAGATATACATGACAGTAGAGTGTATTCTGACATATTATATGCACATGTAGTATAACTTATTCTAATTAGGATTCCGAGCTGTGGTTGTATATGATGTGGCATTTTACTGGTGGTGTATTCATATGTGAACATAGGAAAGTTATGTCTGATTCATTCTACTGTCTTTCCTATTCCCATTTTCCCACTCCTCCCTTCCTTCCCCTTTGTCTAACCCAGTGAAATTCTATTCTTCTCCCCCCACCCCCACTTATTGTATGTTAGCATCTGCATCTCAGAGAGAACATTTGGCCTTTAGTTTTTTGGGATTGGCTTATTTTACTTAGTATGATAGTCTCCAGATCCAGCCACTTACCAGCAGAAGTCTTAAAGTCATTCTTTCTTATGACTGAGTAATATTCCATTGTGTCTATATAGCACATTTTCTTTATCCATTCATCTGTTGAAGGGCACCTAGGCTGGTTCCATAGCTTAGCTATTGTGAATTGAGCTGCTGTAAACATCCATGTGACTGCATTAGTATACTGTGCTGATTTTAAGTCCTTTGGGTATAAACTGAGAAGTGGGATAACTAGGTCAAAGGGTGGTTCCACCCAAGTTTTCTGAGGAATATCCATACTGCTTTCCAGAGTGGTTGCACCAATTTTTACTTCTGATTTCTTTGTCTGGTTTTAGCATTGGCATAATATTGGCTTCATAGAATGAGTTAAGAAGTGTTCCCTTCTCTTTTATTTATTTATTTTTGTTAAGTGTTTGAGAAGAATTACTGTTGATTCTTCTTTAAAAGTTTGATAGGGGACTGGGGATATAGCTCAGTTGGTAAAGTGCCTGTCTCACAAGCACAAGGCCCTGG
>JAJEJO010002730.1:0-64945 GCA_020662805.1 Glaucomys volans | reverse complement strand
AGGAGGTTGAGGAAAAAAAATAATTTGAATCAGGGTTAAAGACCGGCTTGGAAAAATAAAAAAAAAAAAAAAAAAAAAAAAAAAAAAAAAAGTTTGGTAGAATTCACCAGTGAAATACTCTGGGTTTGGACTTTTCTTTGTTGGAAGCTTTATAATTGCTTGTTCATTCTATTTAATATAAATCTATTCAGCTCTTCTAGAGTCAGTTCTGGTGGTGTGGGTTTCTGAGAATTTGTCTATTTCACCTAGGTTATCTCATTAATAGGCAGGCACTTGTTCTTTATGACCCTTTTAGTGTTCACATGGTTCTCTCTTTAATTCTTGATTTTTAGTCATTTGAATATCTTGTCTTTTTCATTTGGTCAGTCTGGTTTGTTAAGTTTGTTGATATTTTCAGAGAATTAACTTTGGGTTTGGTGATTTTCTTTATTATTTATTCTCTATTTTGTTTGTCTTTGCTGTATTTTTAAAATTGTTTTCTTCTTCTCGTTTTGTTTTTAGTTTTCTCTTTTCCTGGTTTCTTAAAATTAAAGGTTAAGTGAGGCACGGTGCTGCGCACCTATGCTACCAGCGACTGGTGAGGCTGAGGCAGGGGGATTCCAAGTTCCAGGCCAACAGGGGCAACTTAGTGAGACACTAGATCAAAATAAAAAGGGCTGGAGATGTAACTCAGTGGTAAAGTACCTCCGGTTTGATCCTTAGAACCGGAAAAAAAAGGGGACTTAAAAGTTGTTGATTTGAATGTTTTTAAATGTTAATGTAGGCATTTACAGCCATAATTTTCCTAAGTACTGATTTTGCAGCATTTCATATGTTTTGCTATGTTTACTAGAGAGTTTAATTTGTTCTCAGGGTAATTACTGATAATGCAGGCGTTAATGCTGACATTTTGCTATTTGTTTTTTTACATGTCTTACATTTTTTATTCCTTCTGAAATTTTTCATCTCTTTTCTCTTCATGTTAAATAGATATTTTCTAGTGTACTATTTTAATTTCCCTGTTGTTTCTTTTACTATGTGGTTGTTTCTTAGTGGTTGCCTTGGAGATTATAATTAACATCTTAAATTATACCAATCTAGTTTGTAATAACACCAGTTTAGCTTCAAAGTTTACCAAAAAACCCCCTGTTTTCCTGTGTATCTCCATTTCCATTTCCTTGTCCATTTATGCTAGTATTTTTTTTCTTTTTTATACTGGGGATTGAATTTACCACTGAACTAGGGATAATTTACCACTGAACTATATCCCCAGCTCTTTTTATTTTTTTATTTTGAGACTTTGTCCTAAGTTGCCAAGGACCTCACTCAATTGCTGAGGCTGACCTTAAGCTTGGAATTCTCCTGCCTCAGCATCCCAAGTCCCTGAAATTACAGGGGTGCACCTCCACCACACCCAGTGCCCCTTTAGGCTTTTCTTGTAACTATTTACATCTGTGTACATTGTATGCCCATCAGCATAGATTTATAATTATTGCATTATGCAGTTATTTAAAAAATCAGGAAAAAGGGCTCACATCTACTTCAATGTCATAAAAACAAAAACAAAACAAACACATAAAAAGCCAAAACCAATCTCATAGCAAATGGGGAAAAAACTGAAAGCATTTCCTTCAAAATCTGGAAAAAGACAAGGATGTCCACTCTCAGCACTCCTATTTAATATAGTGTTAGAAATTCTAGCCAGAGCAATCTGGCAAGAGAAGAAAATAAAAGGGATAAAAATAGGAAAGGAATAAATTAAATTATCACTGTTTGCAGATATGATCCTATACTTAGAAGATTCAAAATCCTCTACTGAAAGACTGCTAGAGCTAATAAATTTGGCAAAGTAGCAGGTTACAAAATCAACATACAAAAATCCATAACCTTCCTATATGCCAACAATGAATCTACAGAGAAAGAAATCAGGAAAACATTCACAATAGCCTCAAAAACAATAACAAAAACAAAACAAACTGCACACACCTAGGATTATATCTAAACAAGGAGGTGAAAGACCTCTATAAATAGAAACTATAAAACACTGGAGGAAAAAAATTGAAGAAGACTCAAGAAGATGGAATGATCTCCCATGTTCATGTGTAGGCATAATTAATATTGCTAAAAATGTCCATACCACTGAGCAACTTAGTGAGACCCTGTCTCAAAATTAAATAAAAAAACGGGTTGGGTTGTGGCTCAGTGGATAAGTGCCTCTGGATTCAATCCCTAGTACAAAAAAAAAAAAAAAAAAAAAATAGTTATTCTATTGAATGAATGTATCGCAATTTATTTCCCTTTCATCTCTTAGTGAATGTCTGGGACTTTTCCAGTTTTGATCATAAAAAATTAAGCTGTTACCAAAAAAAAAAAAAAAATGTCCATACTGCCGGGTGCAGTGGTTCACACCTGTAATCCCAGGGGCTCGGGAGGCTGATGCAGGAGGATCGAGAGTTCAAAGCCAGTCTCAGCAAAAGTGAGGCACTAAGCAAGTCAGTGAGACCCTGTCTCTAAAATAAAATACAAAATAGGGCTGGGGATGTGGTTTAGTGATCGAGTGCCCCTGAGTTCAATCCCTGACACAAAAAAGAAAAAAAGAAAAAAAATCATCCGTACTACTAAAAGCAATAGATTCAGTGCAATCCCCATCAAAATACCAATTAATTTCTTTGCAGAAGAACAGTCCTAAAAGACTACAAGACCAAGAATAGCCAAGACAATTCTAAGCCAAAAAAGCAATGTGGAGGCATTACAATACCTGAATTCAAATTATACTACAGAGCTATAGTAACAAAAACTGGTAACTGGCATAAAAACAGACACATAGACCAATGGTATGGAATAGAAGACACAGAGACAAACCCACACATCTACAGAAATCTGAGCCTGTACCAAGGTGCCAAAAAACAGACATAGGAAAAAAGACAGCCTTTTAAACAAATGGTGCTGGAAGACTGGTTATTCATAGTAGAAGAATGAGACCAGATGCTTATCACCCACCCTGCACACAGATCAACTCAAAATGGAGCAAAGACTTAGAAATTAGACCTGAAACTTTGCAAGTCCTAGAAGAAAACGTAGAGTCAACACTCCAACATATAGACACAGGCAACGATTTCCTCAATAGGACCCTTAAAGCTCAGGAAATAATGCCAAGAGTTAATAAATGGGATGACACCAGACTAAAAAGCTTCTGCACAGCAAAGGAAACAACTACGAAAGTGAAGAGAAAACCTACAGAATGGAAGAAAATCTTTGCTAGCTACTCTTCTGACGACAGAGGATCAAAATCCAAAAGATATGAAGAACTCAAAAAACTTAGCACCACTACCAAGAACAAGAAATAACCCAATTAATAAGTGGGCAAATGAACCAAGCAGATATTTCTCAAAAGAAGAAATATACACAGCCAGTCAGTATGTGGAAAAATCTTCTGTATCCCAGCAATCATGACAGTGTAAATTGAAATTATACTGAGACTTCATCTCACTCTGGTTAGAATGGCAGTCATCAACAACACAGACGATTATAAATGCTGAAGAGGATATGGAGAAAAAGGAACACTTTCACACTGTTGGTGGGACTGAAAACTAGAACAACCACTATGGAAATCAGTATGGAGGTTCCGCAAAGGTACCAAGGTACCAAGGTACCAAGGAATGGTACCACCCCATGACCCAGCTACACCACTCCTTGGTATTTATCCTGCAGAATCGAAGTCGGCATACTATAGAGATACATTTACACTCATGTTTATAGCAGCACAATTTTTAACAGCCAAACTATGGAAGCAGCCTAGGTGTCCATCAGAGGATGAATAGATAAAGAAAATGTGGTATATGTACACAATGAAAAATGAAATTATGTTGTGAAGCCCAGATGTTCACTGTCAGGTACTGAAAATCCCATAGCTGCATGGCAAAATAAGTTTGAAAAGTAATTTTGCTTTCTTCTAAATAAAAAATTTTAAAGATTAAAAAAAAAGAAGAAAAGAAAAATGAAATTATGTCATTTGCAGGAAAGTGAATGGACCTTGAGAACATTATGTGAAGCAAAATAAGCCAAACCCAGAAGGTCAAGGTTGGTATGTTTTCTCTCATACGTGGAAACAGAGAGGAAAAATGGCTATGAAAGGAGGGAAGGGCGGGGGGAGGTGCATGGGAATATTGGCCAAATTATGTTGTCATATTGTGTGCATGTTTCAATATAGAACAACAAATCCCACCATTATGTACAACTATAAGGCATCAATAAAACAGAAATCCAATACAATAAAATAAAAATAAATAAGTAAATAAAAAAGGAGTTACAAAAATACATTTATACTGTCTTTTATATTAAAAATGTACATAAAGCTTGATTCTGCTCTTATGAAGTTTTAGACTAGGTGAAATTAACCTCTGGGGATATAAATCAGGTGCTTTCTTGATTCTGGTGCTCCAAGTTTTCTTCTTTTATCATTTCCTTTTTTTTTTGATTAAACAACTTCCTGGGGCCATTTTTTTTTTTTTTAAAGAGCAGATTAACTGCTATCAAGTCCTCTTAGTTTTCCTTCACCTGAAAATATGTTGATATTCCTTTCATGCCTGAAGGGTATTTTCCTGGATATAGGACCCTGACTTGACAGTTTTAAAATTTTATCACCTAAAAAAAATACGCTACTTCTTTTTATTCCACGTGGTTTCTGATAAATCCATTGTCATTTAATTTGTTTTTCCTTGGGGTAAAATATGGCTTTCTTCCCTCTGTTTTCAAGATTTTGTTGTTGTCAGAAGTTTAATTATTATGTATCTTGGAGTAAATTTATTCGGGTTTATTCTGCTTGAGGTTTGCTCAGCTTCTTGAATATGAAGGTTTATGTCTTTTGTCAAATTTGAGGAGATTTCAACCATTATTTTCTTGGGGTAATTTTTTAGACCCACCCTTGTCCTCCCTTCCTTCTAGGACTCAGATGACATGAATGATAGATTTTTATTTTATTTTATTTTATTTTTTACAGTCTCACAGTTCACTGAGGCTCTTTTATTATTATTTTTTTTGCAGTCTCTTTCCTCTCTGCTTATTTATTTATTTATTTATTGGTGCTGGGGATTGAACCCCAGGGACTCTTAAACACCAAGCCGCGTCCCCAGGCAGCACCCCCCTTTTTTTTAAAATATTTTTTTTAGAGACAGGCTTTACTGAGTTGCTTAGGGGCCTCGCTAAGTTGCTGAGGATGACTTTGAACTCCTGATCCTACTGCAGGAGGCTCCAGAACCTCTGTGATTATAGGCCTGTGCCACCCCGTCCAGCTCCCTCTGCTTTCTAGAGTGCGTATTTTCTATTATTCTTTCCTTAAGTTTGCTGATAATTGTCTCTGCCTCTCTGTGCTATTTAGCCCATTCATCAAGCTCTTTATTTTGGGTATGTATCGTTTTCAGTTCTGTGAACATTCCCAGGGGCATGTATACTTATTTCTTTTGGATACCTGGAAATGGAAATGCTAGGTTATAAGATAAATGTACATTTAACCTTTAGAAAAATAAAATTAAAGAAATGACCACACTGTTTTCCGGGTCAGCTATCCTATGTTACTTTCCAACCAGCAATATGCAATATGCAATGTTTCCAGTTGCTCTAAATCTTCTCTAACATTTGTTGTTATCAATTACTTTTTTCTTTTTTTTTGCAGTGCTGGGGATTGAACCCAGGGCCTTGTGCTTACGAGGCAAGCACTCTACCAACTGAGCTATATCCCCAGCCTATCTATTTCTTTTATTTTAGCTATTTTAGGAAGTATATGGTGGGTTTTTTTTTTTTTTAGTTTGCATTTTCTTGATGAGTATTGATGACAAGCCTGATTTCATGTGCTTATTTAAGCTTTCTGCTCACTTTTTATTAGGTTATTATTGAGTTGTAAGAGTTATTAGTATATTTTGGAGACAAATTCTATCGCCAGATATGTGTGTACAAATATTCTCTTTCAAATTGTGGCTTTGAAGCTAATTTTTTTTTTTTTTTTGAGGTGCTGGGGATGGAACCCAGGGCCTTGTGCTTGCAAGGCAGGCACTCTACCAACTGAGCTATATCCCCAGCCCTGAAGTTAATTTTAACAACAACTATTTATAAAAAGATGTTTTTTGAATGTTGGTGGAGTCCAATTTTTTTAAATTTTAAAGGATTAGCATTTTTTTGTGTTCTATAAAAAATTTGCCTATTGAACATTATAAAATTTTTATCCTATTTTCTTCATAAAGCTTCTTAGTTTTAGTGGCTGACTTAAGAATATAATTTTGACAATGTCTTTTAAGTGGGCCCTCAGATTTTAGTTCAGGATAGCTTCTATGCTGGAAATTATCTTTTTTTCAGAATCTTCAAAATGTTGCTCTATTATCTTCAGGTTTTCAGTGTTTCTGTTGATACTATTTTGGTTCCTGTTCCTTTACCTTTCAAGATCTTCTCTTTATTCTTATGTTTTGAAATTTTATATTATTATCTTATTTTATTTTATATAAGATTGGCATTTTTTTCTTAAACATTTGATAATATTAGCTGATGAATTCATACAGACCCACAGTTTTATTATGGGAGGATTTAAAATGACAATATCAATTATTATTTTTATTTATTTTCCTTTCTTTGCTTTTTTTTCTTTTTTGATGGTATTGGAGATGGAACCCAGGGCTTCACACATGCTAGGGAAGTGCTACACAACTGAACTACACCCCAGTCCAATTTTTTTTCTTGTTAAAAGTTTATTCATATTTGTATTTCTCATGTAACTTCTGGAGAGTTGTAATTCTCTAGAGATTTGTCCATTTTATTTTGAATTTTCCAAATGTATCAGAAGAGTTTTTCACAATATTTTCTGATTTTTTAAAATTATGTAGGGCATAGAATATAATTCTTCAGATATAATTCATGATTCTTTAATATTATAATTCATAATTCTTTTATATTCTTTCTTTTTTTTCTTCCTTCCTTCCTTCCTTCCTTCCTTCCTTCCTTCCTTCCTTCCTTCCTTCCTTCCTTCCTGCCTTCTTTCCTGCCTTCCTTCCTCTTCTCTCTTTCTCTCTCTCTCTCTCTTTCTCTCTGTCTCTCTCACTGAGTACCGGGGATTGAAGTCATGAGTGCTCTACCCTTAAGCTACACCCCAGCCCTGTTTATTGTCTATTTTGACATGGGGTCTCACTAAATTACTCAGTCTGACCACGAACTTGCCATCCTCCTGCCTCAGTTTCCAGAGTACCTGGATTACAGATGTGCACTGTTGTGTCCAGTTTCCAAATGCATCTTGCATGCTCCTTTACTATATCCTTCCAAATCCTTAGGGTTTTGAGTTAAAGCTCCACAGGTTCCTTTAGCTACTCCTTTGGGAGTCCTGCCTGCATGGACTCCGTTAGGAATGTCATGAGCCTTGGTACTCGTGGACCGTTAGGCCTTATCTAAAAGTAACACAAAAATTGACTCATTTTAACATGTTGTTGCATTGACTAGAGAGTCTTTGCCTTCTGGCGTGGTAGGAAAAAAGACATTGCTATTGAAAACCAAAAACTATCTGCATCTGCTATTTCCAGTAACTTATAAGCGGAATGTCAGTTCAGTCCAGAAAAGACAGGGTTTTACTTAAGAAAATTATCTGATGGGTATCTTTGATTTGAAAAGGTGGTTTCAGCAGTTCTGCAAAGAGAGGGTGAAACAATGAGAGGGCTGATTGGTTGTGCTCAGTACGTGAGAGGAATTCTTGAGTTTCCCAGGAGATCAGGGCCTAAGGGGCCTCGAAAGGGAACTCAGTGGGGAGTTGTGCCGTGGCTTGGTGAAGAGAGGGCCCAGAAACCTACTGGGAGGTCAGGGCCCAAGGAAAAAGGATGATTAATGACAGGGATGGACAAGGGAATTTAAAAATAGGCATGCCTAACACTAACTATTGAAGTGTTTAGCTCAACCCTTTATTAAAAGTGGATTATAAACAGTAACCTTGTGTTAGTGGTAGATTTATGAAGTTAAGACCAAAGGGGGAGAAAAAAAGAGGAGTCTTATGCAAAAACAGGAGGCAAGAGTCACTAGGGAGACCACTGGAAACAGGAAGTCACAGCCAGCACTTACATCTTCTGTAAGTAGAGTCAGTTCATTCACATAACAGCAATTTTTCTTTTCTTTTTATTTTTTTTGGTATTAGAGATTGAATCCAGGGGTGCTTTACCACTGAGATACATCCCCAGTTTTTTGTACTCTGTTTTTAAATTTTGAGACAGGGTCTTGGTAAGTTGCTGAGGTTGACCTGGAAATTTTATTTTAACTTATTTTATTTTATTTTATTTATTTTGGTACTGGCAATGAACTCTGAGGTGCTTAACCACTGAAACATATTCCCAGACCTTTTTTTGTATTTTATTTAGAGACAGAGTCTCACTCAGGTGCTTAGAGACTTGCTAAATTGCTCAGGCTGCCTTTGAACTCTCAATCCTCCCGCCTCAGCCTCCCTAGCTGCTGGGATTACAGGTGGGTGCCACTGCCCCCAGCTGACCTAGAAATTTGGATTCTCCTGCCTCAGCCTCCTGAATAGCTGGGATTACAGGAATAAGTCACCACATCCCTCCTATCAGTAACTTTTCTAATAGGAGACCTATTATCTCTAAAAGATATAATCATATACTTTCTTCCATGAAAAAAATAATTACAATGTTGCCTCATTTTTCCTTCATTCTAGCAACTTGCTTGAGAAATATGTGTTTGGGTCAGATATATTTGAGTTATAAGAGTATGTGTGTATTTGGTGAAGCATTATACAGAATACACAGTAGTCTTAAAAGATGCTCAATTTTTCTGGAGGTGTCTAGGTCTCTGGAAAGTGACTGTATCAGTTAGGATGCTTTCAGTATCCTAAAATCAACTTAAACAAAAAATACATATTACGAAGTCCAGAGGCAGGGTGAGTCCAGGGTCAATTTAGCGGTTCCATGATAATGTTGAAGATCTAGGTTCTTTCTGTCTTTCCACTATTCTACGGTCAGTGTCTTGGCTCATCCTTAGTGTCATTCTCATATACATAAGATGGCGGCTGCAGATCCATGCATCATATCTCACACTGCAGCATCCATAGGAAGAGAGGAGTGGAATTTTTCCTCTTATTGGAGAAGACACTGTTTATAGACTTCTCTAGCATTTTTACTACCAGAGCCTACTGGGCAACACTGAGTCACATTTTCAGGCCCTAACTACATGGAAGACAAGGAGACCATCAGGTCTTTGGAAGTAGACTCTACTATGGAAGATGTAGGCTGGGAATGACTATTAGTAGACAATAATTGGAATCATAAGAAGTACCTGTGATAAAATAAAGGCATTTACTTCTGTTGCATGCTAATGTGATTCTCCAATGTACTGGGCACCTGTGGTATGCAAAGCCAAGCCAACATGGTACCTGTGTGGCTACTCTGCAAGAGCTGCAAGTGCTCGAGTCATGTACCAGAAAAGGTTGAAATGTGGAAGAAAGAACCCAGGACTGGAAGTCAGAGGACCAAGGAGCTAGTCCTGACTCTGCCTCTTCCATCCTGACATCTATACAAGTAACCTTATCTTTAAAATTTTGGTGTTCTTATATCTAATCATCTGTGAAGCAGAGGTTTATTTGCTGGTCTGAAGTGATTTCCCTTTATTCCAATAAGACCTCTGAAGAAATCTTCAATTTTCTTTCATTGCTTGCAATGTTGGTGGGTCTTTTTCCCCTCATATCCTAGCTAAAGGGCAGGTACAGGATCCTAGGTAGGTCAATCAGAGTCTCTGTCACAGAAATCTGAATCTTGACCCGTGGATTGAGATTTTCAATTCTAGACTGCAATGATCAATGTGGCTCTTCACCTGCTCCCAACCTCCACATTCCTGAAGAATTCCTGCCTTTGGTCTTTCAACTATTTCATTGTGTGTGATTTTGACAATGGCCTTCTTTTTATGCCTTGAGTGGTTTTTGTTGTTGTTGTTTTGTTTTGTTTCGGTAGTGCTGGGGATTGAACCCAGGGTCTTGTGCATGCTAGGCAGGTGCTCTACCAATAAGCTACATCCCCAGCATGACTTAAGTTTTTTAGAGAGTTCAGTTCTGTTGCTTATAACCTAAGTGCTCTGATATATGAATATAATAGATACTTGTCCTATCTATTCATCTTTCAGAATGTTTTATTTTCAGGATCAAACTACATTATGTGTGTGGAAACACTTTAAAAACTCAAGTGCACAGATTCAAGGTAGTGCTCTTAATATTTTAGCAGTATTTGTTTAAAATAATTTAAGTATAACTTCTCTTATAATTAAGTACCTAAAATGTGTTGACTCATACCTGTTTTTTTTTTCAATTTTTTAAATTTTTATGGACTGTGTTTTGATTCATTGTACACAAATGGTGTATAATTTTTCATTTCTATGGTTGTACATGATGTAGATTCATACCATTCATGTAATCATACATGTACATGGGGTGATGATGTCTGTCTCTTTCCACCATTTTTCATACCCCTCCCCTCCCCCTCCCCTTCTCATTTCCCCCTACGTAAAATCTAAAGTTCTTCCATTCTTCTCTCACTTCTCACCCCCCGAACCCAACTCATACCTATTTTGTAGTCATCTAAGGGCTATGTAAACAGTTACCATCAGTCAAAATAAAAAGTAACATCTGGCAAGTGCGAAATGATTATCTTTAAGACTAAAATTTGATACACTCTTATTGTCAAAAATAGAAACAAAAATTTGTTTCTATTTTTCTATCGTATTCTATAAGATAGAAACAAATAGTAGAAAACTTAAATCAGGGTTTTAGAAGTAGGGTTTCAGAACACATGGAGTCCTGAAAAGTCTTTCAGAGTTCCATAAAAACAAAACTATTTTCATAGTTAAGACATTATTCATTTTTTCATTCATTTTTCTTATTTTTAATGATGGATTGTTGAAGATTAAAAGAATCATGTTCTTATCCTACAGATGCTCCATCTATAGCTGGAAATGATGAACAAAATTAAACAACTGGTGAAGAGTTTCCTGACTCATATCAGCATGGAATTTTCACCTAGAAAATGGGGTGAAAGTCTAAACACTATCTTTTGGTTCCAGCGATGACATAATTGATTTTTTTTGTATTTTATACAACAGAAAAATTTTAATTATTAATATAATATTATGATGCTTGTTAAGTTGTGGCATCATTTTAATGTCCATTATTCTAAATAAAAAGGAATTGAAAATGTTATTATAATTTTTTAATTTGCAATACTTGGGATTGAACTCAGGGTTACTCTACTACTGACCTACATTCCCAGTCCTTTTTATTTCTTATTTATTTAATTTTTTAAAAAAACTTTGGTACTAGGGATTGAACAGAAGCACTTTACCACTGAACTACCTCCCCAGGACTTGTTATTTTTTATTTTGAGATAGGGTCTCCCTAAGTTGCTGAGACTAGCCTCAAATTTGTGATCCTCCTGCCTCAGCCTCCTGAGTAATTCAGATTACAGGCGTGTGCCACTGTGCTGGCCTGGAACTGAGTATTTTAAATTTGTACATGAGGAGCTTCTTTAAAGCCAAAACATATTTTGACTAACTTTTCAAATTAGAAATGCAGATTCATTGAGGTATCTCACAGGGTAAGTTAGCACCTTGCGCTGTTTGGAAAGGCACATACAATGAGAGATCAGTAAAGCCTTGCGCAGTTGGCGTTGCTCAATGCCTGCTGGGGGCAGTTAGTACAGGGAATCATGACCGCCAGTAATGACGCAGACAGGTGTTCCCACCCACACAACAGCTAAGCCCTCTAACATCCCAGTTCACACCCCCTATGCATTGCTGGTGCCTTACACATCTTTCCTCCCCTACTTGCCTAGTCCCACCAGACTTTCTACTTGGTTCTCTTTGCTCAGGGCCAATAGAATTCTGGCCAATAGCGCTCACTCTGCCCATTCACACAGCAGGTGGTAAATGCCAGGGGATTAACTGCTCAACTGCAGAGCAGCCCTCAACCAAGATGACAGGAGTCCCAGCTCCTTAGCTTAGTGGAATAGTGGGAGAGTGTTCTACACAGCTTCCAAGATTCCCCATGGCCTTCAACCTACAGCTGACTTCACCTTCTTCACTAATTTATCTTTTTTCTCTCTTACTTCCTTACTATCCCACTAAATTATATCTCCTTCCATAGAAATTATTTGCAACTGAATTATTTTTTTGAGGGTCACCTTTTGTAGAATCTTGAACAAAGACTCAAAGTAACACCCATGATCATCTTATTGCCAGTGCCTCCGTGGTTTCAATTAAAATCATTCTGCCTTGGACCCTCACCTCCTATATTATGAGTTTCGTTTCCCCAGCACTACAGATTTAATGAGTTTTCAACCCAATGTGAACCAACAATGTGTAGATCCAGTCTCTTTGACTCCTGCCACCCATCTGGTAAATAGGGTTAAAATAATAATAACAATAAAAGTCTGGAGAAGATGTATGTCCTTACAATAATGAGTCATCTCTATCCCCTTGGGAACATGACATTGGAAATCATTCCATTTTGGAGATTGAAATATTTGTCAAATACAAAGTCCTTAATATAAACACTGGATTTTCCTATATTCATTATCAAAATTTTGTTTCATTGAGGAATAATAGGTCCCTTGACTTTTTAAAGATTCTAAAAAGAAAATTACTGCTTAATGAATGTAATGTATTTTTAAAAAGAGCAATTATTCAGTGATTGAATTTTGCTTCTTTCATATTTAAGAATATCTCCTCATAAATTCAGAATGTGCCTCCACACCTTTGACTCAACTTCCCATTTTATATTTATATCCAGTCAAACTCTATGTGCTAGGGGACTTTTCAGGAATAGTCTTCAAGTGTTTCCTGCATTTCCATTTCTGAGGCTGCCAATTTAACCCAGGCACTTGTTTTTCTAAACACCGATACTCAGTTTCCCTGATTTAGAGTGTAGAGAAAACAGCACACAGAGGATGGATTGCAAAGAAATGCTGTGACTGGGTTCTTGATGACATTGCTGAGCCTCGGGATCAGTGTAACCTTAGGTCTGCAATAAAACTAGACTTCTTGCTGAAAATGATGTTTCCTTATTGTCTAAACCAAGTTAAGTTGGGGTTTCTTGATATTTTCAGCTACAATCATCCTAAGCTGTACATACCCATTCTGTGAGAGATGGCAGAGGGGATGGAGGGAGCCTTTCCTCACAGGTCCCCTGCCTGCCTGAACTAGGGGCAACTGGTGATTAACTTGGTGGGTGAGATGGTTAATTTCATGTGTTAACAAGAAAGGTGTTTTCATAAGGTGAATGTTTAAATCAGTGAACTTGGTAAAGCAGATTGCTCTTCATGATGTAGGTGAGTCATCCGATCAGTTGAAGGTCTGAATACGACAGAAAGACCAATCTCTGGAGCAGGAGAAAATTCTCCAGCCGATTGCTTTTGAACTTCATCTACCATCAGCCCCTCTGGGTCTCTGCCTCCTAGCTCACAGTGTAGATTTTGGACTCACCAGCCTCCATATGCACGTGACCCATTTCTTATAAATCTCCTCAAGTATATACAGTCATAAACTGCATAATGACATTCAGTCACCAGTGGGTCACAAATAGGAAGGCGGTCCCCCAAGATTATAATGCAGCAAAAAAACTCCTCTTGCCTAGTAATATTACAGCAATCACACTACTATTGCACAATTTGTTACTCACATGTGTGTGGTGATGCTGGTGTGAAAAAACCTACTGTGCTGCCTGTTGGAGAAAAGTAGAGTATAGACAGTTACCTATGACCCACACTTGATAATGAAAAGTGTTACTTGTTACTTAGTACTGATTTACTATATATGCCATAATGTGCTTTTTATTATTACTTTAGAGCCTACTCGTACTTATATTTATGACAGTTTACTGTAAGACTGCACGATATGTTATGTTGGTAGCAGCCTTAGACTTCCGTGTATACCGAGTCTCTCTCTCTCTCTCTCTCTCTCTCTCTCTCTGCTCCTTCCTTCTCTCTGTCTTTGGTACTGGGATTTAACCCAGCAGTGCTCTACCACTGAGCTACATCCCCAACCCTTGTTATTTTTTTATTTTGAGACAGGGTCTTGCTAAATTGCTGAGGCTGGCTTTGAACTTGTGATTCTCCAGCCTCGCACCGCTGGGATTATAGGTGTGTGCCACCGCACCTGGCTACCATGTCTCTTCATTGCACGATTTTCTCGTGGTTTAATCTTGTGTTGTTTTGTTCATTGTGGGCCTAGGAGCAACAGGCTAAGATTATCTATCTATCTATCTATCTATCTATCTATCTATCTATCTATCTATATCTATCATGTATCTATCTATAAGATTCATATATATATCTAATATACACCACACAGCCTGAGTGTGTATTCAAGCTACTCTACCTGGACTTCTGTATGATGTTTTCACATTGATGAAATTGCCTGGGAACACATTCATCAAGACATATTGCCACTGTTAGGAGACATGTGACTCTATGTTACACACATCCTATTGCTTCTGTTTCTCTGGAGACCTCTGACTACTACCGTAGGCAATAAGAAGATCACCAGAACAGAGACAGAAGACTGCAACACTAGGCTAGCTATAGTGAAGACATCTCTCTTGGAAGCCACGTCTTGGCCAGGACTGGTTTGTGTGTGTGGGTGATCATGACTCTAGCATTGCTAGTGAGTTGGCTACAAAGGCCACCGCATTTTGTATTGAATCAAGTAGTCGTATTTCTTTTTTATTCCCCTCTTTCTGTCTATCTTCCTTGTGTTACTGGGGATTGAACCCAGGGGTGCTCTACCACAGACTTACATCCTAGCTTTTTATATATATTTTTTTCCATTGAAACAGAATCTTGCTAAGTTTCCCAGGCTGGACTTGAACTTGTGATCCTCCTGCCCAGTCTCCTGAGTCACTGAGATCACAAGCGTGTGCAATGGTGCCTAACTATCAGTCATACATCTTTATTTGTTCAATTCTTATTTTTAAGAATCTTAAACTGATTATAATTTTATAGACCTTCAAAGCTGGTAGCTTAGTGCCACAGTGCACAAATATGACTGTTTGCTTATTGGATTCCTTTGAAGAACTTAACATTAAATACTACTCAGCCATAAAGAATAATAATATTATGGCATTTGCAGATAAATGAATGGAATTGGAGATTATTATGCTAAGTGAAATAAGCCAATCCCAAAGAAACAGGGGCCAAATGTTTTCCCTGATAAGCAGATGATGGTATAGAATATGGTTGGGGGAGGGTGAGGGAGGAATGGAGGATCATTGGATTATATAGAGGGAAATAAGAGGGGGCGGGGGTGGGGGTATAAAAAATATTGGAATGAGACAGACATCATTACCCTATGTACATGTGTGATTAACAAGAATGATATGAATGTACATCATGCACAACCATAGAAATGAAAATTTGTACCCCGCATGTGTACAATGAATCAAAATGAACTCTGTAAAAATAAAAAAACTTAAAAAACAATTTGAAAAAAGCTATTAGTTTGACAAACTGCATTACAAATCCATTAAATCCATCACAAATCCATCTATTAAAAAACAAACAAAAAATGAAACAAAACAAAACTGAGGACTCTTCCGTCTCAAAGTTTCTTATTTACAGATCTGGGATAGGGCCTAGGAACTTGTGCTTAAAAACATTTCACAGCCCAGCCTGCTGCCCACTTGGGGATGCCCCCTCGGTGCATCCTCCGGAGGATGAGAACACGGGGATGAGTCACAGGACTAGTGGGGACTGCCAGGCTCCCCGGGGTGCCCGTTGCTGCTGTGGCCACCTGTAGTGCGTTTTACTTGGAAGACACCCCATTTGAAAGAGTTCTAGGCCAAGTGCTCAGTGTTCTGAGTTCTGGCATTAGCTTACTCAGGATTCTCATCACAGTTACAAGTCGCCTTTTCACGGAAAAGGCTGAACAAGCTAGCCTGATAGGCGAATTACTTAGGGTGTGGCCAGGTCTGCACCCGTTGGCTGGGCAGAGCCAAGGGACCAGCTCACACAGGCTCTGGCAAGTGTGGAGGCGCCCAGGGACTTGCGCTCCGCTCCTGCTCACCGTCTTGCATCAGACTCACACATAGCTCCTTCCCAGCCCAATTGAAAAGCTTGTTTCTGGGGCCTTCTTCAAGGACATGTACGATACCTTTCTTTTAAACTTGAGGAAGTTGCTTGTCTTCCAGCTGCCAAGGGTTCTCATGCCCAGACCCTGCTTTAGAGTCCCTGGATGACCATAGACCCCATTCTCCCTGAGCTCTTCCTGTTCCTCTGTCCCCATAGGTACAAGAGCCTGTTTACTTCCTAGAATATTTGGGCTTGAATTACATTAAAGTGAAGTTATTCAAAGTTAGAAAAACAACCGTCATTTCTAAGGATGACTTGATGAAGTGCCTTTTCCTTTCTTTTTACATCATCTATTCCTTAGGGTGAGTTTTCCAGTAGTAAATAAAACATTCAAACACACACACACACACACACACACACACACATGCACAAATACTTGGCAAGATTTAACAGTGACTCCTCTGGAAATCATCTAGTCCAGTCACAGTAAACAGGCTCCTGAGACACACTTCCCACCTTTCCCAGGTTCGGGAAACAGGTACAGGTAAGCAGATGGTCCAGCTTCTAAACTAAAGCTTTCTCTGGTGTCTCAGAATTGCCTTGGAAAACTTCAATAACAGATTCAATGCAATCCAAGAAAACACACACACACACACACACCCACACACCCACACACACACACCCATACACACACACACACACACACACACAAACACACACGTGGTTTTTCTTATCTTTTCCTCCTTTTCTTTCAAATTGAGAGAGCAAACAATATCTGCTTAATTGCTCAATTAAGGAGTCTGGTTAGACAAATCTAGTTAAGGAAACTTTTATTTTAGTCACAGGAATAATGACTTGTTTTCTGCTGGAGAGAGTGAGTGAGAGACGGGAGAGTGAACAGATTGCTTTTATCTATACGAATTGAGTTTATCTCAACAGCTTCCTCTTAGTTATTTAAGAAAGGAATGTAAGATTTTGCCAACTTTAAAAATTTTCTTAATTGGCTCTTTGGAGCTATGGTCATCTGATTGTCAGGTTTAATTATGCAAATAATGTCTCTAACTTTATTTTAACCTCTTAAACTATTGACAGCGTTTAAGGAAAGGGATTCCATAAGCTTTCCTGTGATATTTATATAATTTTTTGATTTTTAAAATCCCTTTTCCTTCACAATAAAAGATTGTTAAAACTTATCAAAAATCACTTTGATTTTACACCTACAGTTGGAATCCTAACATCTCGATTTTCGACACTTATAAATGCTTTAATAGATACATGGACAGTAATTTAGTTTGACTTAAATGTAATAATCAGGCCCATTTATCTAGGCTGACAAGATTTCGTTTCCTAATGATCTTTTATTGTAAATTTATTTGATTTCCTTTAACATATTATCTCATTTCTCATTGCCTTTCCTTTTGAAAAAAATATGAATAATTTTCTATGGAATTATGAAGACTTGGCCTTAAACTGACAGCTCAGAGAAACAGTGAATATCTCCACCCTTTTAAACAAATTATATAGTTTGATAACAAAGTCCGAAGAAGAGGGGAGCATTAGTTTATCAAGAAGTTCTTCTAGAAGACACTAAGACTTATCTTTCTAGGTCCTCTTGCTTTTTTTGGAGGAAGAAGAACCAAAATAACGAGGCCAACCCGCCCTCAGTTCTGTAGGTCCGTGGCGTACCTGACCTCTAACTGGGTGTTCCCCTGTCAATTCATGCTCATCATTTGTTTATGAAGTCCAGTTTACCTTCTTTTCTACATAATGGTGCCTTCCCCTGTGTTTTATTTTGATTATTGAGTTATCACCCTCCGGTCAAGCTGAAAACTTGCAAGATATTTTTGAGATCTTTCTCTCTCTAAAGTACCCAGTATGCTACAATGTCTTAACTTTTTAAACTTTACAACAGTTCTTAACACTGGGCCAGCCCCTCCACTCCTTCTGTTGTCCTCATGATTCTTGCTAAGACAATCACCATGACCTCCTAATTGGCTTCCTGACTCTCATTTCCCCACTAACCACCCATTGCCCATGCTGGTGCAAGAGTGGCTATTAGGGAAATGCCACTCCGATGTAACTTTCTCTCTGACTCGTTCTGCATGGGCTCCTATTGCTTACAGAATTAAGTCCACAAGCCTCAGCAAGTTCTAGGAAGCCCTTCATGATCTGTTTCAGTCTTCCTCTCCCACTCATCTCTTTTTACTTTTTCTCTGTACTTCCCTTCCTACCTCAAACTTTCCTATTTCTTTTTTTCCTTTTTCTTTAAACTCAAACATTGTCTCCTATCCATTGTTTTTTCAGTTCCTAAAGTAATGCCTGGCACAAAATAATTACATAACCCATATTCATTGAATGAAGGATTGAATGACCAAATAAGCCCCAACCGTCTGTTTACATGATTGCTGGACGTCTCATCGTTGTCTCTGTAAAGCATCGACTGGAATTTGCTAGGTACTCTAGTTGGATTTCTTGATGCAGCATTTGATCTGTGTTTCACAATTCCATGGTAGAAAGAAATGCCAAAATAAAAGTGCAATTCAGAAAACTTGTAGTCACAGTGTAAATACAAGCTACTCGCCATTTTAATAATACTTAAAAAAAATCTTGTTGCAAAATTGTATTTTCTTTCTCCTCCCAGTGGCACCCATTTTGTAAACACCATGTACATATTTGTTTGTGTATGTTGCAGATATGCCTTTTGTACTGGGTTTTGCAATAATCCTGTCATTTCTGCAAAATCAGGGTGTTAAGCATTCTTTCCATTACTGCCAGGATGTGGGGCAACTTCAGATAAATACACATAATCTAAGTGCTGTTGTGGTATTTCTGCTATAGATATTGTCTTGTTTTAAAATAGACTTAAACAGTTCTTGGTCTTTAAATGCAGTACATGCTCTTACTGCAGAGGGAAAACACCCTGAAATTGGGAGTCATTTCCTCAAAATATAGGACACACATTAAAAAAAAATCTTCTTATTTATCAAGTGGCAGGTTGATTGTGTCTACTATGACACTAAACTCCCTTTAAAAGTTAATGCCCACATCCAGGGGACGTTCAGCTGAGTTTAGGGATTACACAGTCTCCACGTCAGAGTTGAGTAGTAGAGTTCTCGTAATAGTAAATGAAATCTTTATTTTTCTTTTAGTTCTCAGTCTTTAAGATTGCTTTAAGAAAACCTTAAATTCAAAAATCAAAAGCAAAACTAGTTTTAACCACCATATTGTAAATGATAGAAAAGTAGTATATTCCTAGGAGATCCCAAAGTTTCTATAGAGTTACCTTTTTTTTTTTTAATTAAAAATTTTACTTTTTGACTAGCAGTTTGAGTGTAAGTTACTTTAAATAATTCATAGAAGGTCATTATGTTCTAGCTGGGCGCGGTGGTGCAAGCCTGTAATCCCAGCACTTGGGAGGCTGAGGCAGGAGGATCGCGAGTTCAAAGCCAGCCTCAGCAACTTAGTGAGGCCCTAAGCAACTCAGTGAGACCCTGTCTCTAAATAAAAAAATACAAAAAAGGGCTGGGGATGTGGCTCAGTGGTGGAGTGCCCCTGGGTTCAATCCCTAGTACCAAAAAAAAAAAAAAAAAAAAAAATAAATAAGGTCATTATGTTCTATAAAAGCCTGGGAAAGAACTAAAAGGAGAATAAAGTTAGCTTTTCTTCCTCTAAAAAGCCACTTTCTGTTCTAAAAGAAAGATGGGTGATAACGTTGTTAAAGATATTTTTGTTGTCAGGATATTCGAGGCCCCTCACAGTCCAATTCCAAGTGGCCTTCCTCTGCTGCTGCTGTCATGCCTGCTCTGGGGAAACTCAAGTCTCTCTCTGTAGCTGCACAGGATCTGCTCACCCTCTCTCAGTCCTACATTAGTGTTTTCTCAGTGCCTTTTGGCTGTCTAGCTTTGAGTTTCTTAAAGTTCATCTCCCTCCCTTTTTATTGATGTATAACCTACCTAAAATGCACTAACATTTAGTGCACAGCCTGGAGATAGTTTACATTTCTACCCAGTTCAAGAAATCTGCATTTCTGGCATCCTGGAAAGCTCCACTGGGACCCTCCTTAGTCAACACCCCAATTCCAGAGGCAACCACATTTCTGACTTCTATCACAATAGTCTTGTCTTGCTCATATTTGAACTTCATATAAATAGTTATATTGAATATGCTCTTTCGTATCTGGCTTCTTTCTCTCAATACAATATCTTTAAGAGCCCTTAAGGTGGTTGAGTATAATTATTTCATTCCTGTTATTGTTGTATAGTATTCCATTATACGATTTTACCAAATATAACACAATTTATCTCTCTGTTCTACTCTTAATGGGTATTTTGGCACTTTGTGGTTTTAGGCTATTATGAATAAAGTTGCCACAAACATTTTTGCATGCTTATTTGGGGGAAATATGTACTTTCATTTTTCAAAAGTAGAATTGTTGAGTCATAGCATAGTCCTTTATTGATACCTTAGTAAATATAAATCATTTTCCAAAGTGGTTGCACCAGACTTTAAGTTTTTGCATGACAATGATACCTTTTCTATCACTTTTATATCCCCAAGGTCATTAAATATTTGGTACATAGCTGACTCCACCAAAAATTTATTGAATGACTAGATGACTAGATGTAATGGTGGGATTCATTGGTTGCAAACAACAAAACTTCTACCCAAGCTTCCCCAGATAGCTTTCTCTCCTATGTGAAGCTACCACCTCATACAGCCCATAACTGTCTTCCAAGTCTCTTTCCGGAATGTCTGCTTGGTGGGACCTAAGTCATGTATGAACTCTAGTCGCAAAGGAACTTTGAAAATGTAGTTTCAATTTCCAGCCTTTATGGTACAAGAAGGGATGCCAGAAGGGTTAGATAAGTTATTAGGTGAATCATTATGCGGATTCAGAAATTGAAAGGTTGGCTAGGAAACAGAATCAGAAAGAGGAAGGAGCCAGGGCTGCTTTGCAGGTCTAGGTGAGAGAAACCAACTCACATTTCTCATAAGGACATATTCATATTTTCTGATGAAGATTTAAAGTCTTGGAAAGGAGAGCGCAAGTGACAAAGCTAGGGTCATGCACCCATTTCTTGGGTAGAGAGGATTGGACTGAGGGTCTCACCAAAATAGTATGGGATACAGAATTTGTTCTTCAAAGGTAAATGGGATCCAATTGCCAAAACACAGACCTGGATTTATGGGAAAAAAAAAACAAAAAACAAAAACCAAAAAACCTACAAATGCCCGCTACAAAGTTTAAAAAGGGAGGAATAGTAGTTTGACTATCCAAATTACATTTTGTGCATTCTGCCTGAGAGTCCACATTCCCAGAATTCCTGGCAATTAGAAACAAGGAAACTTGGTCATTTTATGGGGTAAAATATTGCCGTGAATTTTACCGGAATGCTAGTCAAGATATGGAACTTTCCTTTTACTCCGAAAAGCTCCCTTGTGCCCCTTTGTAATCAATTCCCTCCTTCAGCCCTAGTCCCAGTCAGCCCTCAAAAGCCATTGATTTGATTTCTGTCCCTCCATTTTGCTTTTTCCAGAATGTCATATAAATGAGAATATGTCTAGCATTTTACTTAGCCAAGACATAACTTTGTCCAATGTTTTTTAGTCACTTTTTCCCTCCACTAAGAGCATTTTTCAAACAAAATTTTATGCAGAAGCCTAAGATCTGAGACAGAGAGAAATGGATTGTTCTCATGAAACTGGGGGTGAGCCTCAGTCCAAGTTTCCTTCTGAGGAAGCACACTGTAGTTTGCTCATGGAATTTTACTTATTCCATGTATTTCAGGATCTCAATTGGTTCAGAATCTGTACTTTTTCAAAGTTGGTTTCTTGCTGCCAAAATGTTATTAAAGCTCTTTCAGGAATAAAAGCAGGACCTGGGGATGTTATCAGAAATGCAAGAGTCTTCTTGTCCTTACATTTTGTTAAATTATGGATTCTTAGTTGGTTTTCTTCCTAAAAACATTAAGTTCAGACCCACTAGGTGTCCACAGCCATGTCTTATACCATTTTTATTGACTTCTTTTAAATGCCACTGTTAATCATTGATATGGCAAGTGTCCCAGTATCACTCTATCCCCAAATACATTTAGAGGGAAGATTTTGTAGACTATGGTTTCTTGAGCTCTTATTAGTTGCATGTGGCTACAGAGCACTTGAAATGTGGTGAATACAAAACGAGGTGTGCTGTAGGTATGAAGTGCACATCTGATTGTAGACTTGGTACAAAAAAGAGAACAAAAGGGCTGGAGATAGAGCTCAGTTGGTAGAGTGCTTGCCTTGCATGCACAAGGCCCTGGGTTCAATTTCCAGCACCACACACAAAAAAATTGCATGAAAAAAAATATTCTTTTGCAGTACTGGGGATAGAATCCAGAGACACTCTACAGATAAGCTGCATCTTTTGTATTTTGAGGAAGGGTCTTGTTAAGTTATCCAGTCTGGCCTAGAATTTGTGATCCTCCTGCCTCAGCCTCCTGAGTTGCTGGAATTACAGGCATGTTCCAATGTGGCCAGTTACATGGAAAATTTTTATGTTGATGGCATTTTGAAATGATAATATCTTAAATATAATGGTTAGAAAAATATAGTATCAAAGTTAATTTCCTCCATAACACTTTATATTTTAAAATGCAGCTAACTACCAGAAAATGAAAAATCCCATATGTAGTTCACATTTGTGACTTGCATTATATTTCTATGGGACAGTGTTGTTATAGATAGATTACTGATAGTGCATTTGATGATCCTTCCCAGGAAGGACCCCAATTCAGCACTTCTCTAATCTGGATCTCAGAGATCATAAGAAATTCAGGTTACTTTCATCTTCATAGAGCTTTTAATACATTTTAAAAATGGGAAAGGCTAAAAGCAGAGATATATATGTTACTTTATACTTGTATATTGCAAAATGTATATGTAATAAAATTTAAAAATACATTGCATTTAGTATATTATTCCAGTCACAAGACTGTATTTGGATTTAAAACAAAGAGAACAATACATATGATGTGGTCTTGTCATGGAGCAGAATTTGAGAATTGGTATAAGAACTTTTTTTCCTTCTCTGGGTTTATATCTGTAAATTGTAAGTAAGGTGACTTTAGAAGTCTAAATTTGAGGGCCTCTCAAATGGGACTCCCATAGGCCCTGTCTTTGATCTTCCTTGTGCATCTGCTACTTGGAACCTCTGTGTGCCAGGCTCTCTGCTATACGCTGTACAACATTAGTTTGAAGACTTAACAGCAATTTGCAGGAAAGATTCCATTATTAAAGGGTGAAAGGATAACCACTAATTAAATCCCAAACTCCTCTCAGCAATGATGTCCTTTCAGGAACTGGCATGATCAGAGATTTAAGTAAAAAGGACAATCAATAATGAATGTGAGGGTGAGAAGAAAGGAATCCCCTGATGCCTGTAAGATAGAGCTAACTCTCCCTGCAACCTGTGAGCATCAAAACTCACCCACAAAGCACTTTCTCAGGAAACCATTGTTTGCTTCTGTGTGTGCTAGACTGCCCCAAATTGGAGGCATTTTCAAAACTATTATCTGAAGGGGTGGGAGGCAAGCTATCGCCAGTGCCTTCCACGAGAGCGCCCCCTCCCAGCTACAAATTACTCATTTCAAACCCTGCATTAGGCGGCTGCCGCTTTGCCAACGGGGCTCTCAGGTTTCTTATTCTCCTCCATGTATATGCCCTTTATGTCTGTAAAGTCGGGTTTTGTTTTGTGACTATGTAAATTGGAGCCAGGGGAGTTTCTTTTTTCTCTATGACTGGAACCACAGTGAGACTTTCTCCACAATCCAGCACTTTAAACACTTTGTGCTGTGTGGGCAGAAAACAAGGAGGAAGGAGCTCTTGAATGCACTTTTCACCTGGTTTAAACAAGAGCTTTGATTTTTTTCCCCCCTTTTCCTCTTAATCATTTTGGAGCTGTCAGTGAAAGCTGTATTTGTAGAGTGGCTTTTAAAAAAGCGCTGTTTTGGGTTATAGAATACTTGGATTTTAACACTTAGATCATCAATGAGACCATCCACAGACTTCTGGACTATGCAGAATGCTGGGAGGTTCTTTAGGCAGATTTACTACTCTTTTCTAGTGCACCTCATATGTTGGCTAATTAGAAAAGCCAACTAGGTATTTTCTTCACCAAACCTGAGTTGGCAGGAAAAGACTTCCCTTCTTATGTATTAATTTAACCAGCATGTGTGCTTGGAGTTGGGAATTCAAACACAAATGACACAAGATCTGTATTGGCTGAGACAAAACACCTGAGGATAAACTTAAAGGAGGGAAGATTTATTTTGGCTCCTGGTTTCCGAGTCTTCTGGCTTCATTTCATGGTCAGCTGGCTCCATTGCTTTGGGTTCCATGGTCAGCTGGCTCCATTGCTTTGGGTTCCATGGTCAGCTGGCTCCATTGCTTTGGGCCTGTGGTAGAACAAAACATTATGGTGGAAGGGTGTGGAGGAGGAGGGGTGGGGAGAGAGAGAGAGAGACAGACAGGAAGGGGCTGGGGATAAGAGGCACCCCCAGTGACTTACTTCCTCCCGCTAGGCCCTACTTCCTACAGTTTCTACCACTTAACCATAGAGTTTGACTCCTTTAAGGAACTAATCCTTTGGTGAATTAGAGCCCGCAGGATCCAAGCTCTTCCCAAAGCTTCGTCTCTGAATATGACTGCATAGGGGACCAAGCCTTCAACACATGAGCCTTTGGGGGACACCAGATCCAAACCTTAACAAGGTCTCTGCCCTCAAGAGGCTTGAAGTCAGGATGGGGAGTCATGAGAAAGGGGACAAATACAATACTGTTACAAGGTGACCCCAAGCTGCATCTTGAAGACAGGCAGAGTTAGCCAGGTGAAGAAAGTAGGGATAGGGTGTTTTTAAAAAACCGGTTTTATGGACTGGGGATATTGCTCAGTTGGTAGAGTGCTTGCCTTGCAAGCACTAAGACCCTGGGTTCAATCCCCAGCACCACAAAAAAACCCCCAACACCTCCCCCCCCCCAAAACAGGCTTTAATTTCATAGAAGTTTTTGGGTCACAGCAAAATTGGGCCTATGGTATAGAGGTTTCCCTTCTATCTCCCCATCAAAGTCTCCACTATTAATAGTCAATAATCCCATACCAGAATGATAACATGTTAGAACCGATGAACCTGCATGGACACATTTGTATCACCAAATGTCTATAGTTTAGCTTAGGGTTTACTTCTGCTGATATACATTCAATGACATGCATCCATTATTATAGTATCATACAGAGTGCTTTAACCATTCTAAAAATCCTCTGGGCCCCAACTGATTCAGCCTTCCTTCCCCCTGATCTCTGACAATCACTGATCCTTCCACTGTCTCCATATTTTACCTTTTCCAGAAAGTCATGTAACTGGAATCATATACTGTGAAGCCTTTCAAGTTGATTCATTTCACTTAGTAATAATGCATTTAGGTTTCTTTTATGTCTTTTCATAACTTTGTAGCTCTTTTCATTTCCTCTCCTTTTCCCTCTTCTCCCTTCCTCTCCCCTCCTTTCCTCTCCCCTCCCCTCCCCTTCCTTCCTTCCTTCCTTCCTTCCTTCCTTCCTTCCTTCCTTCCTTCCTTCCTTCCTTCCTTCCTTCTTGTATTGGGTATTGAATACAGAGTTGCTCTACCCCTGAGCTACATCCCCAGCCCCTTTTTCTTTTTAAAATTTGAGACAGGGTTTTGCTAAGTTGCTGAGGCTGGTCTCAAACTTTGGATCCTCCTGCCTCAACCTCCTGAGTTGGTGGGATTATAGCATGTACCACTGTGTCCTGTGCTTATTTCTTTTTAGTGTTGAATAATATTCCATTGGCTGATATACCACAGTTTATTATCCAGTCACCTACTGAAGAATGTCTTTGTTTCTTCTAAATTTTGGCAGGTCTGGCTATTTTAAGCAGATAAAGAACTTGAAAAGGAACAAAGGAATGGGAGCAAGATCCGATGTTCACTTGATGCAGGGTGTGAGGGGATATAACAGAGAGGCTCATCTTTCCTTTCAGATGATCGTTCCAAAACCACAACTCGGACCCAGTTACCCTGGTGGCATTTCCACCATTGTAATGTGCCACCTTGTAGAGCTTGCCTAGAAACAGATAAAGGAAAATCTTGCATAATATTCACAAGTTTACTTGATTAAATTTGTGACTTTATTTGAAAGCAACAAGTAAGAAACTTCTATGAGGATGATTTTAAGTTTGGGGAGATGTTGTGAAATTCAAGTCAAAGGAAATAGTAACTTATGAGTTTGAATAGAGTTTGGCTTTCTTATGACTCAAAGAAGTGTGGTTTTGGTTTTTGGTAGGGGCTCCATTGCATATTTTGGAAAGAAGCCCAACTGGAGGTTGGTGGTAATGCTGCTGCTGGTGGTGGTGGTGGTAAGCCATGAAATTTAGCTGAGTGCTGGCGAGCCACCCTCCATTTAGAAATAAAGTAAATAATAAATGAGTCACTCTGAGAACATAGTCTACAGGTTCATTAACAGGAAAACAATTACTGCTCCTGTTCAATACTTTATGAACTAAGTGGGGTTTGCATGACAGAAGCAATTATCCCTTTCGTATGCCTGTGATCAATCAGATCAATATTTCACTTAAAGAATCTAAAGGCACCCTATTTTTTTCCTGACAGATTTTATTACATCTCTTAAGGTAACATACATTGGCTGATCCTATAATGTTCCTTCCTCTTGATCACACTCGAGTTATTGATGAGCTCCACCGGTAGCTCTGAGAAAGTCAGGTGTTCACAGCTTGAAGAACTGGCATTGCATTGCAGTTTGCAAAAGTGCTTCAAAAAGCATAAGGTGGGCTGGGGATATAGCTCAGTAGGTAGAGTGCTCGCCTTGCAAGCACAAGGCCCTGGGTTCAATCCCCAGCTCTGCAAAAAGATAAAAATAAAAATAAAAAAAAGCATAAGGTGCTATGTGAATGCCAACTATTATTATTTTGTTTTGCCTCTTCCTGTCCCACCCCCTTCAGGACTCTGAAACAGCTCAGTATGAGGATCTTTGCTTTATGCTATTGAGCTGTCTTGAAGTCATGTTACAAAGATGCACATGTCTTTTGGTTCAACAGTCTCACCTGTAAGGATGAATCCTAAGTTAAATAATTTTACAGAGGTAAAAAGTTCTTCTGCCTTTTGCTGCTTGGTCACTATGGTAGGGGAAATACTACCATAAAGGATTTTCCCCCATTAGGAGGAAAACTCAATTCAACTTGTTAGCAAACAAACCAGAGACTAAATATTTAGCATTACAGAAATGCTTAATCATCAAATGTCAGAGGAAGTATTATGCTAGTATTTAATATGGAAATTTCAAAGGATAGCATAGGAAGTTCGAGAGATGCTAATGACAGGCTGTGATAAAAGCAAATATGAACTGACCCCTGTGCATATTCATCTAAAATGAATAAGCCTGGGGCGGGGGAGTGATGCTAGAATTTGGGGAGGGGATGAAGGAGGTGGAATTTACTGTGCTCTTTATTTGTTGAAATGCTTCTTAATATGGATGTGATAGCTTGTCAATGATTTTTAAATTAGTCTTTGGAGGACTTTAATCCAAAGCATGCCCTTAAAATTTAATATTATGACAAACTTCAAAATAAAGTATTTACTCATGTGAACCTTGAAATTACATGAGATCTTGGAGGGGAAAAAAGTGAAAGAAAGAAAAAGGAACTTTGTCCTATATGGTACCCAAAGACATCATCATGTTCAATGCATATTTGTTAGATACCTTGGTTTGTGGCTGAGGGTTATTAATACTTGCCCTCTAGTGGCTTAAAGTTGTAAACAGTTTTGGTTTAATTTTTGATTGCTTCTACTTATGCCCCTTTTTAAAGTCAATAAAACTTCTTGCAAAATTAAAAGGCATATGGAATGTGTCTGAAAAGCATCCTATGGTCAGTCCCTCCCAGGCTTAACCGGTTCGTTGTAGCTTTGCAATGGAAAGCCCTGGATTCATGACTGGGGTTCTTTCACATACTCGCTTAGAGACCATGGCCACATTCCATTAACTTGCTTTCCTCATCTGCTAGATGGAATCAAAATAGTACTACCTTGAGGTATTCTTTGGAGGCTGAAATCATATAGAAATGTGTAATGTGGCACAATGATAGCATGTGAAATTCTATTACTGTTACTATTTTCCCAGTACTGATTCTGGGGTCATAGTATTGATCTTGGTGCTGGGGATGAGTAAAGAAATATAAATGTATATTGGTGTTTTAAGGGATTTCCAACTGCCTAAAGAGTTATGTTTCCACACAATGGAGGTGAAAATCGTAGTAAAGGGGTGCAAAATTATACAGCTATACACCTTTGCTCCTATGACATAGGTATTTTATGTATATGTTAGTGGTATGCATCTAATAATTGATAATTACAATGGCAACCTATTTGGCAGCATCTCTTGTTGTCAGTGGTATATAAAATAATGGTGCATCTTGAACTGATGATGTCACAGATTCAGTAAAATGGGGTAGTTAATAGATATGTAACATTTTAAAATATTTTTTCCAGGTAAATGGTAAAATAAATTATAAGCATTATCAGATATAATCCTTTAGAAGTTCCATGATGCCTGTAATCCTAGCAGCTCAGGAGGCTGAAGCAGGAGGATCGTGAGTTCAAAGCCAGCCTCAGCAACTTAGCGAGCCCCTAACTAACTCAGTGAGACCCCACCTCTAAATAAAATACAAAAAGGCAGGGGAGGAGATGTGGCTCATGGATTAAGTGCCCCTGGGTTCAATTCACAGTACCAAAAAGAAAAAAAAAATTCATAAATTTGAGAAATGAAAAAAACATTGGAGAAATTATCAATGAACTAATGAACTTTAAGGCAGGGAAGTTATAGGCAGGGTTCCCAAGGTCAGTGCTGAGCGGTATTGATAAATAAGTGGAGCTGCTTTGGTTGGATAAACTGAAAGAGGAAGGGTAGGGATTCCTGGAAGAGAGTTGCTACCAGGGTAATTCCTGCCTGGGGAAGCCCTGCTAGGAGATCCGTTGCCGGTGCTGCCTCTGTGGGGAATCATTCCTTATTAGAACTCCCCACCCCTATTGCATTCGTTTAAAGGGAGGGGTCGGTACAGTCTTTCTTCGGTCTGATTTGTTATCTATTTTGCTTTTGAATTTTAATTGCTCTAAGCAGAATTTTTCAACCTCAGTACTACTGACATTTTGGGCCAGATAATTTCCTGTTGTAGAGGGCTTTGCTGTGCATTGAGGGATCCTTCACAGCGTCCCTGGTCTTTGCTCACTGGATGCTGGTAGCACCTTTCAGCTGTGACAACCAAAATGTCTCCAGACATTACCACCTGTCGCCTGGGGTAGGTGGGACAAACTGCTCCAGTTGAGAACTACCTGTTTAAAGAAATTAGCATAACTACCATTTTTCTTTCTTTTCTTTTCTTTTCTTTCTTTTTTTTTTTTTTGTGTGTGTGTGTTAAGGAGGACCAATCACAAACTCTAGAATTTTCTTTTTTTATAACTCTTCTATCTTGCTATTGAAGTCTTGCCAGTGGACCACAATGCTGCCGTTGTGTAAGTCTAACCAGCATCCGCTCCCTCTCCAGTTTACCATGACTTCCTAAGTGCCTGGGAGCAGTTTTTTTTTTTTTTTTTTTGTTAGCTCTTCACTTTGACGTAATCTTAGATTTATAGAAGAGTTGCAAAGATGGCACAGAATGTTCCTGCACTCCTTTCCCCCAGCTTCCTCCAATGTTTGCATCTTACATACCTGCGGTGCGTTTATCAAAGCCAAGATCTCAGCATGGAGTGACACAATACTACTAGGCACTGAACTACAGTCTTTATTGGGACTTCCTCAGTTTCCCCACAAATATCTTCTCTGTTCCAAGATCCAATCCAGGGTCCTTTTTTGCATTTAAAGGGAACATGGTTAGAGGACACCTTGCTCCCTTTAACGAAAAGGTGTTTTTTGCTTTTTTAATAGTAAGAATAAAGAAGGTATTCCTGAAAAATTACTGAGTCTTAGAGAATATCTAAAAAATTCTTGCTGCAAAAAAAAAAAATTTAAACAATGCTAAGGTAGGTAGCATATACAGTAGACTTTTCTAAATAGTTATCCTCGTTATCACTCATTAAGATAAAGTTTCTTTGGTTTTGCTTAAATTGGAAGATTTCATCTGGAATTGATTCCCTCTGAAGCAGAAACAGCTATGACAGTATATATTTTCCAAGTCTCTGAAAAAAAATAACCTACAGGTGGCTGTTTCCTCACTCTCCATCTAAACCACCCCTTTCATTGGTTTTTCTATAAGTGATAATGCTAATGGAGTGAACCAAAGGTACAGTCCCTAATTGCTCTTTCATATTTAGGGCAAGCTGAATGGTTCTTTCCCAATTCTGCCTGACAAATGCAATATGAACACAAAGTGACATGGAAAGGCTATAATCTATTGAACCTGGTAAATGTGAGTTGTAAGTAATTGCTGTTTCTTCTTAGTCTCATTTGCTGCTCAGCTCGCTCTCTCTCATTAGGTGATCCCTTAAAGTCAACCTGATTCAGGAGCAAATCAATACTAGGGAAACCCTTTTGTCTTCTTTTGGGGCATAAAATTTAAAAGATGCTTAAGTCAATATTCCTTTAATAATGTGTCTTACGGAAATGCCTGGGTTCCCCCTTCTTGTTATATAATTAATTGAACTGCCTGCCACCCACAAGGTATAGTTGTTGCCACCCATAATTCTCCTTAGGCCTAATTGCCATTCTGTTTTCAGTTCTATTTGTCTTTAGCTATTTCTTTTTTTTTTTCCCCCAACAGTGTTGGGCATGCTTTGTACTTAGTTTTATCTTTCTGTGCTTTTGCTTCTAAATGTCAGCATAATTTTTCTGCCTTATAATATTGGAGATGTTATAACCATCAATCAGCCCAATAGAAAAGCAGAAAAGATTAGATATCATTTATCTGTATTGGTTGTTCATTGTAATGACCCAGTGGACAACATGAACAGATAATCTGTTGCTTTGATGGAAACTAATTATTCTTAAGCATGACAGCCTCGAAATAGCTTTTGTGACATTGTTTTTAAAAATGACGGCAACCTAGTCATTATTAGTGCAAGCAGAGTTTCAGTCGTGTTCTCTGATGATTTCCTTACAAAAGCAATACAACAGTTTGGATTTGTTATTGTTGCTTCCCAGGAAAAACTGAATTGAAATTCAAGAACTTCAAAATTTTAATTGGCATTCAAATATAAGGACTATTCAATAAAAATTTACCATTTCCTAGAGAAAAGTAAAAGTAAGATTATGGGAGCTTTACTAGGATGGGTTAACATAGCCAATTTTTGTTTTGCTGTTGGTAAGTGTATTAATCATGGGATTTGGAGAATAAAGTGAATTAAAATTCACTTCTGATGGAATTTTTAAAATGAAAAACATTGTTCTTTGATTTTTTAAAATAGGATTTATCTGCAGATATAGGAAAATGTTTTATTTTATAGATATTTATATGCAAAATTTAGGAAAACTCCAATATGCTGACATATTTCTGATTTTGTATACTGTTCCTAACATGCTTTAGAAAGTTGATATTCTAAATGGTACTTGTGTTACTGACCTAATTATTAAGTTAAAATTTATATATTGTTATTGAACTATCGCAGAGGCCCACATCTTCACTGTGCCTTGGTTTGAGACCAGAAGCAAATTAGTTGCCTTCACATGCCCAGTAGTTCCTTTTATTATAATAGTTTTTGCAAAAGCTGTACACACACACACACACACACACACACACACACACGGTTCTGTTTTAAAAAACTGGGCATGTGTATTTTAAACTATTAAAAAGTTCCATGAAATGAGATTTGTTTTTCATATTACACTCAGAACTGGGGACATGGTCCAGTGGTAGAGCAGTTGACCAGCACATGTGAGGTCCTGGGTTTAATCCCAAGACAGCAAAAAAAAAAAAAAAAAAAAAACAAAGCAAGAAAACCCCCCTTCATCACAGATAAACTGGCAAGAAACTCAATTTGAGCCTTAGTTAAGTGTTGGCTTAGGTTGATTACTTCTGACTATATTCAACGATGAAACTGATCCCATTAGAGAGGATGTAAGCCCCTGATTAGGGGAGGTGCAGATTGGGAATTTGGCTCTGGATTCACCCCTGACACACATAGGTCACCTCTCTGGGTTTCAGGTTCCCTACCTGAGAATGGGAGCTGAGGAGGATTGGGCCTTATTTGATCCCATTCCCACCTAAATCTTAACATACTCTATTTGTGTTTTCTGAGCTAAAAGCTGAATTTTGACAGATGATAATTCTTCTGGGGTTAATTATAATTGTACGCTAGTGACAGACAGCCAAAAATTTAAGTATGAACACTTCAGGTCTATTTTTACCAGTAGTGGGCATATGCCTCTGTTTTTGAAAGTACTACTTGGAATGGCCTTTGTCACCACTGAAGTATGATAGCACTAACTGACAGGGAGAGAAACAGACAGTTGGCACTCGCTCTCCCCCTGCCCCCACTTTTTTTTTTAAGATAGAGTCTCACTAATTTTCCAAGGCCGGGCTTGAATTTGTGATCTCCTGCTTCAGCCTCCCTAGTGGTTGGGATTCTAGGTGTGTGTGGCCATCCCAGGCTTCCGCCAGTCCTTCTTGTATCCACCTTGCAAGGACCCATGGGAAGGCTTACTTGTTATTACAAGTAATATGATTCCAAATACACCTTCAACCATCATTTGAAACTTGTAGTTAGCTTTTGAATCTATGCTGTATGAAGGATGCTTATCAACAGGTGTTCTTTTATCACATTTACTTGTAGAAAGATGGATTCAAACCTCATTAATAATAGTACCTGTTAGTTTCCATTAACAAGCACTATTCGTGTCCTAAGCACTTTGTAAGTCATTCACAACAATCCTACACAATGGTTTATGAATGAGGAAACGGAGACTCAGAGAGGATAAATGACTTGTCCACCGCCCAGAGTTAATGAGTGATGCCCTTGGGATGAAGGGTGAAGTTAGCTGTAACTGAATAGTCACATGGTTGGAAAATGGCTAGAAATGCAACCAGTACTTCATGTGGTCACAGGTCTGGTCATCTGCAGATGGCAAATGCTGGTGCTTCTTCCTTTTTCTCATGGTGCTCTGAGGAATCTTGACTTAAAAATGGTTCCTTTTCTCAGGCATGCTCATGATGCTGCCTATGGTAGTCAGTTCTTTTAAAAAGAGTGTATAAACAAAGTACTTCCTTCTATTCTTTCTGCAGCCAGCTACAGATCATTCATGCTGACTTTTGCAAAGCTCCTGCCCTGGCAGACAGGCCCTGGTGTTGGAAATCTGCAAAGTTGATGATTAGTCGAAACAGTCTGGACTGCATCCACAGGACATCTTGTAGCACAATCAAGCACCACTTCATCATGCTTGGTGACAGGAGTGTTCCCGTTAAGTCTCCATCAGGAGAAAGGAGCCAGAGAATAGCTCAGCAGCTAATTAGACAAGGCAACATACAAGGCTAGTACATGCCTACTTCAATAGGCTGAAATGGTGGACCTGTCAAGTGAATCTGTCTTGGCCTCTGTGCTTTATACCCATTACTGTGCTAGTTGAACATTAACACTCAGGTATCTGCTGATTTTCTTCAATATCCTGGCCCATGCAGAGAAGGAGCTGAAAGGAACTGTATGTCTTAAAGGTAGTTCCATGCTTCATTATCCCCAAAAGCATCAATCTTCAACTCATTGTTAAAGAAGCATCACAAGATGTGGAAATGTTGAGGGAATGGGTGAAAATGCAGTGTATGGACTTTTTAGAGTCTCTGCTATGATTTCCCTCTTTCCTGTGATGTTTGTTTTGGGGGGGGGGAAAAGTCAAAGACTTTTTAAAAATCTAAAAGGTTTCCCTGTTGAGACAAAAGCCAATAAAACTTACAAATATTTCCTTCCCTCTTGCTTCTGTCACTTAAAAGATTAAGGTTAAAAACAACCTTTAGATTTGCGTGTGTGTTTTTAACAAATTGTCAAAATATAAAGGCAGCTATTCTAAAATCTTTGCAAACAAATATCTGGAAATATAAAGACAAACATCAAAAAATATCCAAATAGTATGATATGTCGAAGTGCATAAATGTATTCTACTGCCATGTATAACTAATTAGAACAAATTTAAAAAATTAAAGAAATACTTAAATATACAATAGCAGCAGCAATAATAACAAAACAATTATTTTATATCAAGACAGCACATATACTTTTTTCCACATTATTATTGGTGCATTATTATTATACATAGTAGTGACATTCTTTGCTACATATTGGTGCATCCACATAATATAACAATATAATTTGGTCAATATCAAGTATTTGATAAGTCACTCACAATAACCTTATATGACAGTTTACAAATGAAGTGATGGAGAATCAGAGAGGATAAGTGACTTGTTCGAAGGCACAAAGTTAGTAAGTGACTGGGATGAAGTGAGAAGTTAACAGTAGCCTGATATCTCTCCTTTCCCCCGACTCCTGCCTCCTCACAACCCTTTCCTCTACTTTCCTCTACTGTTCTTCATTCTATTTTCATGAGATCCCTCCCCACCACTGTTTCCCTTTTTCTAACTTCTGTATATAAGAGAAAACATACGATCCTCGACTTTCTAAATTTGACTTATTTTGCTTAACAATGTTCTCAAGTTCCATCCACTTTCCTGCAGATGACATTTCATTCTTCTTTATGATTGAATAAAAATCCTTTGTGTATAGATACCATATTTTCTTTATCCATTCATTCATTAATGGACATCTAAGCTGGATCCATAGTTTGGCTATTGTGAGTTGTGCTGTTATATACATGGGTATGCTATAGTTTATTGACTTTAATTTTTTAGGATAAATACTGAGAAATGGTATATCTGGGTCATAGGATGATTCCATACCTAATCTTTCAAGGAATATCCATACTGATTTTCATAGTGGTGTACTAGTTTACAATCCCATCAACAGTGCAAATGTGATCCTTTTCCCCCACATCCTCTCTAGAATTTATTATTATCCTTTGTATTCTTGATGACTGCTATTCTAAATGGAGTGAGATGAAATTTCAGTGTAGTTTTGATTTGCATTTCCCTAATTGTCGACAGTGTTGAACCTTTCTTCATATATTAGTTGATTGGTTGTATTTCTGCTTTTGATAAGAGGAGAGGATATATTCTTGATAGCTTTAGCAATTAACTCTACTTGATAGGTCTTTATGTGTGTGTGTGTGCTCATCAAAATCAGTTTCCACTCACAGTGGTAGAAGTCGATGTTGAAAGTTTAAGAAAACTCTTGGAGACATTCTGTGCAGCCCCATCACTTCACAGATGATAATATCAAATTCTGGAATGGACATATTCGTTGCCATGGATCTTTCCTGACTTGGCCCACTGCTTGTTCTACAACACATGCCATCATGATGTAGGATTTGGGGGCAGAACTTCTTTCCAAAGGCTGAGACATGTGGGATCAAGCCCAACTCATAATCTTGAGAGCTAGAAATAGTGACTATAAGGAACCCCCCAGTATTCCACTTAAAGTCTGTCTATATAAATGATTTAAATGTGTATTTCTGGGAGTGAAATACTTTCCTCTTCTGATTGAGTAATTTCATTTAAAAATATATATATGTTTATATATATGTCAATTTTTTTCACTGCTGTGACTAAAGGATCCTACCAGAACAACTATAGAGAAGGAAAAGTTTAGTGTGGGTTTTTTTTTTTTCACATTTTAAAGGTCTCAATCCATAAACAGTAGGCTCCATTCTTCGGGGTTCAAGGTAAAGCTGAACATCATGGAAGAAGAGTGTGGCAGAGGGAAGCTGTTCACATGATGATCAGGAAGCAGAGAGAGTCCACTCACCAGATACAAATATATACTCTAAGTCATGCCCCAATTCCCACCTCCTCCAGCCACACCCTACCACTTCAGTTACCATTCAGTTAATCCCTACCAGGGGATTAAATCACTGATTGGGTTAGGACTCTTACAACCCAATCATTTCTCTTCTGAAGCTACTTGCATTGTCTCACATGTGAGCTTTTGGGAGACACCTCACATCCAAATCACAACAATTGACTCTGCAAATCAAAGAGCGAGGAGCAATGTGGTTGAATAGGAAGCCCTGATTCATTGCTAAGTGAATGCAAAAGAAAATAATTATATGGTAGTTTTTTGTATCTGGAGCTAGGGAGCTATCATCTTGTGCCCTTCAAGAGTAGATTCTAAAATGCATGAGTATGACTGGCATAATTTTTGCTCATTTTAGCTTGATGAATAAATTCTTCAATCATATAGGTAATATTGTTAGAAGCACTAATAATGAAAATCACATTGAATACAGAAACTGGAAACTTGGATCTTAGAGTTAGGATTCTGAACATCCCCAAACATTAAATCTGTTTGGTTCTCAATTCCTTCAGATGTAGAATGAATGAATTGAAGTAAGTGTATATCCAAGGAGACTTCCATGCCTAATGTTGAATGATCCCCCATGTCCACATGTGGCTCCTCTCCAGAAGAGATTTTTTAAATGGAAATATGCTACTTAAGCTGGGTGTAATGGCCCATGCCTGTCATCCCAGCAGCTCAGGAGGCTAAGGTATGAGGATCTCGAGTTCAAAGTCAGCCTCAGCAACTTAATGAGGCCCTAAGTTTCTCAGTGAGTCCCTGTCTCTAAATAAAAATACAGAAAAGGTCTGGGGATATGGCTCAATGGTTAAGTGCCCCTGGATTCACTCCCCAGTACCAAATAAATAAATAAATAAAAATATGCAACTCAGTTTGCTTTCTCTCTCTCTCCCCATTCTCCTCCTCTCTCTCTGCTTCCTGGCTGCCATGACCTGAGCAGCTTCCCTCTACCACACCCTTCTGCCATGATGTTCTGACTCACTTAGGTCAAGAGCAATAGAGTTGGTCAACCATAGACTGAATCTGAAATCATAAGCCCCAAATAAACTTTGAGAGAGAGAGAGGATGTTCATAAATGAGGCCAGGCCAACTGCCACAATTGAGTCACAAAATGTGTGTTCCACCAAGAATTAACTTCAAATTGGAAGCATGGAGGAAAACAAATTCCATCTGTGATGTGCTCAAAGTTGTGTGCTAAATTTAGATCCAGCCAAAAACCTGAGCTGGGAATGGAAGGCAATGGGTGAATGCTGAAGGATGAGTGGGTTGAGGTGGAGAGAAGTGGGGAGTAAAAAACGAAGAACCAAGCTAACCATGATCTCAAGACCTGAAGACAGAGGTTGCACAGGGGATTTTTTGTTTTATTTATTTTTTGTTAGTTTGGTTTTTAGTCCACACAGCGTTAATGGGAACAGTGTTTTCTAAACAAACAACCACGAAAACCAGGATGAGTTTTAGACTTCTCTTAAAACATCGCAGTTTGGCAATCCTGGGTCCTGCATACCAACATGGCAGCACTTGGCTGGAGCATGTGGGGGCAAGCACCTTTAGGAGGATTTATTGTGCTTCTATTTTCCACAGTCCCTGCCGCTCCCTACTGCCAACACTGAGGCCTAGTGTCATTTGCCATTTACCTGTGCATTTGGTATTTTTATCTAATAGACTTAGGGTGAGAACAAGCGATGGCTTACATCCATGATTTCATTAACAGCAGGAAAATAAAACTAGACTGAGTGGGATGTGTGCTTTTCACACCCGGCAGGTGACATGTATTGATGTTATATGCTTTTCTCCTGAAAACATCTGAGTTTTCAAGCTATCCTAACTTAAACTCTGTCCTTGACTTAAGCAGTGTGTGGGGGGGGCGGAAATCAGCCAAACTAGAAAAAAAACACAAAGTATAAAATATTAACCTAAATCCTCTCCATACTCCATTATATGTTCAATTTATTATAATTCTTTAGCTAGACTTCTGAGGCTCCTCTGTTTTATAAGCAGATATTGGTGGAGAAAGGGCAGGGAAGAGACAAGACATTGATGTGGGAGTGGAGAGTCTTCCTCTGACCTCTCTTGCCTGGAAGCCAACTTACCAGCTATGCCAAGGAATGCCCTTGTGGTGAATTTCCCAGAGCAGCTACTGTCTACAAGTCATCTTGCTCTAATTGTTTGTGGTTCCCAGTTAGACCTGGAAATCTCTCCAGAGACATACTTTAGGGTTAGAGATTTGCTGTCTCATATTCTAGAAAACCTGGAAAGCCTGTTACAGTGACCTTTAGATCAGCTCTACAGCAACCAGTCTGAAGTGATTTTTTTTTTCACTCAATAAGGAATATCTTGATGATAAATCTAATTAAATATCCAATTCCTGAACTATTCTTTTGTTCTTGCATGACTTTTTACTCTCACCTGTTATGTTCCTTAGTTCTTTAATTAATGAGATTATGAAAATTTCAAAGGAGCTACACAGATGTGGCACCATTAAGATTCTAGTGTAGACTTGAAGTTGGATTATGAAATTGAGAATAAAGACAAGTCAGAACCCTTAGATTGAGTGCAACTTAAAAAAAAACAAAATCTATTTTTCTTTTAGTGTCTCATTTTTTTTCCACCAAGTGCAAACAAAATCCAGAGATATCAGGGGACAATTGGCTTATTTTTTGGAACTTTTGCAGAAACAAGGAAACATTGCATTTTGGTGTGTATACTGGTAGGAACTTGATGGAAGGGTAAAGTCAAACTTAAGACTCAGATAAACATCCTGACATTGCAGTACTCACCCAGGCTTCGACAGCTCTCTTTGCTTGGGAAACAACATGAGAACAGCCTTTGTTTTTATATTCCAGTTCATTACTGGTGGGACCTTAGCCAACTAGAAAATGTTGTCAGAACAGCTTTAGAATTCAGACAAAGAATCACGTCAGTTCTTATTTTAGGCGAACTGGTTCATCCGTTCCTCCTTCAGAGAAGTGAAGTGGGTTTCCCCTGATGAGCCTAATTGAAAGGACTTGCTTCCACTTGAAAGATGTGGCAAACATCTGGCAAAGTGAGGCGTGTTTGGAACTATGTAGAAATCTTGGAAGAGACCAGGAGCCGCAGGCATAACTAGCTAGATTCAGGGCCAGGGTCACTAGTTTCATGCCTGACTCTTTCATTCATTTGACTTTGACCTTGGCCATGACTTGGTTGTGTGTTTCCCCTCTGTTAAATGGGAATGATGAGGTGATGAGTCACATTTACCATTGGGACCATTTATTGTGAATAAATGAAAAGCCCTTGGCAAGCAGAAGCTTCTACAGGGACCACATTATGCTAAAAGAGTTGGAAAATTTTGGTAGTATGCAAATTTCAAGCCAGTAACAATAAAGTATAGATTTTACTTCATGAGGAAACATGTACATAATGCCAGGACAATTTTAAGTTTTTATCATTTAGGGAAATGCCATAGAAGAATGAGGAGAGTAGAAGCAGCCTGTTAAAACCGAGAAAATAAAAGAGATTTTCATTCATTTATTCACTTTAACCTATATTTATTTAGCTCTTTCTGTGAGCTTTGCACAGAGTTGGAGATAGTAATAAAGATGCATACAGGGATAAGGGTGTATGTCAGTGATTGAGCACTTGCCCTGAATGTGTAAGGCCCTGGGTTCAATACCCAGCACTACACACACACACACACACACACACACACACACACACACACTTACAAAAGCTTCATACAATCTTTGCTCTCATGATGTTCACTGTTTTGGGGGATTTAGAAGAGAAAGAGTCATTAAAAGTTCTAATTCAGTGGTGTAGGCAAATAACCTCCTGTATCTCAACTTTTAGATTTGAAAGTTGGGGACCATCCCCATCTCCATGGTTCACTCAAGGACAAAATGAGCATATTCATATAAAATACTTAGTACTGTGCCAGAGAACATGGAAGTCTTTATAGTAAGAGAAAGTACCACTTGCAAATGCATTTTTTTTTAAAGCTAGATCTTTAGATAATTATTGAAGAATTTTTTGTTAACTCTAGGAAGACTTCAATAGATTGAGGTATGTTTGGAAAAAATGATGAATTAGGCATTTCTTTAATGGTCTCATGCCCAATTATATAGCCTCACACTATGTCAAAGAGGCAATATGGTAGAAGGTTCCAGAAAAAGCAATAGAAAACAGGGGAGCTGGGTTCTGATCTTGGTTATGCTAAAACCTGTATAACCATAAAAAGTCACAACTTTATGAGCTTCAGTTTCTTTTTCTATAAAATAGGTGGGTCCTTCTACTTAATTTTGTGGCCTACTCCAATTCCAAATTTTATGATTCTCTATAACAAATCTTACTGAATAGCAAAGATGAACAAAATACAGGGCTAGTGCTAATTATTTTAGGTAGGGACTAAGACATGAGTTGATACTAATAACATTATTTGCATGTATAGGGAGGAAATTATAGTATGAATAAGAAAACAAATTGTAGTCTAGACTTAATCCTTAATAGAAAAACTATTTATATGTAAGTGTGGCAGATTACCACGGATAGTGTTGCTTAAGAAAATTGATAAGCAAATCAGACAACAGATTAAAAATATGCCCAGAGAGCACTCCCTCTCTCCCTCTCTCTCTCTATCCCCCACCCCCACCTCCTTCCCAGCTGCCATGAGGTGAACAGCTTTGCCTTACCATATGCTTCTGCTATGATGTTCTGCCTCACTTCAGGCCCAGAACAATGGAGCCAGCTGATCATGAACTGAAACCTCTAACACCATGAGCCAAATAAATATTCCCTCCTTAAAAAAACATTGCCTGAGAAATGAGAAATGTGGTGAATGTGCAGAGTCTTTAACTGGCTGAAAAAGAAATGAACCTTTTCAAAGATGGCAAATTCATAGCAATCCTTAAATAAGACCAGCCAGTGGTTCTCAAGTGCAGTTCCTGGACCAGAAACCTCAGCATCACCTGGGAACTTGTTAGAAATGCAAAATACTTGGCCACACCCCAGACATACTAAAGAAACTCCAAAGGTGGGGCCCTGCAATCTGTTAACAAACATTCCAAATGTTTCTGAGAACCACTGAAGTAGCCTCTCAATCAAATCAATGGTAAAAATTGAATAAAAGATGGCAAAAGGAAAAGGAAGCTGGGGTTAGTTAATTAATTCAGGTGTTCATTAAATGCAAAGCACTTTGTTTGGTTTTGTAGAGATATACCAAGATATATCCTGAAATAAAGAAACAATGTCAGGGTGGACAATGGGAGCCTGGTGGAGGAAAAAAAAGGATCACAGAAGGCAAAAATTTGAGAGATTTCTCCTGGTCCTCCTCCTTTTCTTCCTCCTCCTCCTCTTCTTCTTCCTTCTGCTCCTCCTCCAACCAGTGATGTACCCCTGGGCACATCATATCCAGTGTCTGAATCACGGTTTCTTCTGCTGAACTAGAACCAAAAATTCTCATCCAGGAGTTAGGTGAGCAAATCAGGACCATCCGAAGGTTTTATTCAAAACAACAAAGCTTCTTCCTGACCTTGTCTTTGAGAATCCAGTGTATCCTTTGGATGAATGGAGGCAAGGAAACAAATTAAAAAATAAAAATAAAAAAAAAAGAAAGAAAAAGAAAAAAGAAAACAAGACGACAAGACCAATGCTCTTGCGGTGACCCTCAGCCAGGACCAGGTATGACCTTAGGAAAGTAAACTAGCAGTGATATTGTGGTGAAGAATTTTAAAGCTTAGATGGAGTGATCTGGGGAATGAGGCCATTTTGAGACTAAAATATAAGCCTGGTAATTCTCAATGACAAAGAAATAGCCTTTTAAGGGTGAGGTGCTTTGGCCTGATGGTTAATATTAATGAGATGCACATAGTACCTTTCTTCCGAGGTACTGATCTTCATTGTCTCTCCTTGGCCTCTCCGTGAGATAGGAGTGGGTGGATGCTGTTGCCCCATATCCTCGTAAACAAGAACACCGGGAAAACCAGTGTCTTTGAGTGGAGCAAGCTCAATCAGCCAACAAATATTTATTAAGTATCTGACATTGTTTCCTGGCATTCCTTTTTAAATATATGTGTAGCAATGCCCCTTCATTTGGTGCAATATGGAAGGAAACTATGAATTTAGGGAACACTAAAGTTCTCCTGCTTGTCCAATAGCACAGTGAGTGGTAGTAGTGACATGTACTCTGGTACTTCTACTGAGTACAGTTTATTGCCCATGACTCATTCATACCCTTCATGACATTTCTTCCTGGAGTCTACTAGTGACAGGCTGTGAGGTTGCAGTGTGGGGAGGTGAGACCTCCGTTAACAAGGAAACTATTAAATCAAATTTTCTTAATAACCGAAGTTCAACCAGAAAAAACAAAGTTTCAAACTTGCTTGTTTAAATAAATAAAAAAAAAACTCTGGGAACGATAAGAACGCAAATAGTTTTCAAACACGGAGTGGGAGACTTTTGTTCTAGCCCTGCCTCTGCTATCTGGTGGCTTTATAAGGTTTGACAAATAACTCTGAATCTTTCTGACTCAACTTTCTCATCTGTAAAATGAGAGGGTAGTTTCAAGTGATTTTCTTGGCTCCTTTGAGGTTCTACACCTTCTTTCTGGCGGCCAGGGACATCATCAGCCCAACATAAATTTGCATTTAGACTTATAGCAGTAGGTGGAGAGCATGAAAGAAAAGAGGCCGATATGCTCTGACAACAAGAAAAGAACACATTCATTACCTTTTGGAAAAAAATTTTGTCTAAGCTTGTTTTAGTGTATTTTCAATGTTTAACTTCTCTCAATAATTTGAATTCATTGGAATGGGCTTATTTTGATATGCTTGCCAATAAGGATAAAACTTAATCTATTTGCAAACTCCCATTTTCTCAGCGTAGTAAGACAGTGATTTAATTTTGATTTTTATTGTTTGTTACAGCTACATAATGAAGATATATTATAATAAAAGGAGTTAATAATAAATGAGAATTGTGAACAAAGAATCATAGAAGTTAAAAGCAGAAGAAGTTCATAGGTCTGGCCCAATCCACTCATTTTTAGACTGGACTACAGATCCAGAGAGGTAAATGATTTGCTCAAACTCTCTGAGCTTGTTAGAAGCAGTCTTGGGACTATGAACCAAGTTTATAGTTTCTTGGCCCTGTGCTTCTTTTACTCTAGCACACTACATTGTTCTTTTCCACTTCTCCTCCTCCTCATCTGTGTTGGGATTGAACCATGAGCCTCACACATGCTAGGCAAGCGCTCTACCATTCAGTTATATCCCAACCCCATTCTTTTCTTCCTAAAAAAAAAAAAAAAATGTGGGGGAAAAAGGCAGCAATAGCAATAGGGTACTCTTCCTTAAAAAATGTTTTTTGTTGTAGGTGGACACAACATCTTTAGTTATTTATTTTATGTGGAGCTGAGGATCGAACCCAGTGCCTTGCATGTGCGAGGCAAGGGCTCTACCACTCAGCCCCAGCCCCAGCCCTGGGCACTCTTGTTATTTAGATTCTGTGTTAATCAAGATCTTGTGAGCCCCATAGTTTATCCCCATGGGATATCCTGCTCTTTGGGGTAATGGATTAGAATCCAAGGTTCATGAATAGATTGTGGCTGAAATTTATCTGCTGTGTAGCAGGGTTAAGAGTGACTGTCATTTTGGTGTTTGTGTGTCTCTGGTCAGCAGTGCACCTTGTAGCATCCTAAAGATCATGAACAATATGTTCAGGAGACAAGAGAAGACAGAGGAACATGGTGGAAAAGGAATATGAGAGCCAAGGTGGAGATCAGAGCAACTCCCTAGGCTTGTTCCTCCAACAATATCAGCTGGCTGATGCTCATTGCTGGTTAGCAGCACCTGCCCACGAAAGCACAGCACTGTCTTACTATTGGCCTCATTAATTTCCCCACCCCTGATTCTGGTGATTTCAGAAAAAAGAGACTTTGTCAGTTTGGAGTTAGCTGATTTGTCTAAGCAATCTGATTGCATCATAATCCCAAACAAGAGGTCGTTTTGGACAATGAATGACAAGCAAGTCTATAGAGTGGTGAGTGGTTGCAAGTGGATGTAGTAGGGACTGTCTTTTACATAGAAATCAAGTTAGCTGAGTTCTTTTGGCTTACAATGTGAACAGGTTCCTAAAAAATAAGCCTACTTTTTTCTAATCTTCATATGTAATTTCTACTAATAAATATTTCTTCTGCTTTACATCTACATGGAAAAATTGCCTCCTACACAAGCTCCACCTTCCAACCAGGTCCAAACCTCTCACTACCAATGTTATCATTATACTCTGGATTCCAGCTGCCTTTGGTTATGAGGATTTCATGCAAATATGAACCAAAGGGAGCAAAACATCAAATGCTGCCATTTTCCCCTTCCCATTTCCCCAAGTTAAATAACAGTTTATTCTGCAAGCTTTCAAATCACTCCCACAAAATTGGCAATCCAATACAATCGACACATTCATGCTAATCCACCCAGAAGTAAATACACTGTGGTAAAACTGTGACATTTGCAAAGACCATAGCTCCCCAATTACTGAAGAATTAACTAGGGATATAATGAGGGAGGGCCAAGTGTGATTCAGCGTGGAGGGAAGCAGGCTTGCCATTCTGTGTCTAATCCTCAAACAGAAACTTTCTATACATTTGAGAACCTAAAAGAACTTAAATCTTTGACATTTGCTCTAAGTAAAAATGTTGCACCATGTTTTCTTTTCTTTTCTTTTCTTTTTTGGTACTGGGGATTGAACCCAGGGGCACTCCACCACTGAGCCACATCCCCAGCCCTATTCTGAATTTTATTTAGAGACAGGGTCTCACTGAGTTGTTTAGAGCCTTGCTAAGTTGCTGAGACTGGCTTTGAACTCGAGATCCTCTGCCTCAGCCTCCCAAGTGCTGGGATTACAGGCATGGGCCACTGCATCCGGCTTACACCATGTTTTCTAAGAGCTGACAGAATACCCCTAGGAGGAGCTGGTTTAGGGATTTTTCTAGACTTACCGGTACCAGGACATACTTGAACCCTTGTTGGGATATTTGTGTTATGGAACCACAGTTCCTCAGGTTCAAGATTTGCTAGTTGTTCAGGGAAAGAAAAAGGGATTTATCATGCTTGACTCTTCAGGGATCCTGGAATAGGAGTCAGAAAACTGGGACTGGAGTCTGAGTTATGCTGTTACTAATAATGACACTACGAAGAACCAATTTGTTCAACACTCTACAAATTACTGGAGTTTTTATATGCATTTTAGCCTTACAATGACCCTGTGAGGCAATGAAGGCACTTATTAAAGTCATTTCTGGTTTATAGATGAGGAAGCTGAGGCTCCAGAAGGTTGTGACTTGCCTATTATCTCATAGCAGCCATTTCCACCAGGCAAGTCAATGCCAAGGTCCAGAGAAGGTAGGTACTTCACCTTGCATCACACAGCAAAATTGCTGCTGGAAAGGGCATAATTGGTCTGGAATTTCCAGTTCATTGCTTAGGTCACTGGACCATGCCGTCTCGGGGCACCTGGCCTGGCCTGGGAGGTGAACCACCTCCCATTTCATTCCCTTGGCCAGGAAGCCATTCCTGTACCCTGAATGGGTCAAAATGATCACAACCACGTTAGACAGGTGGTCAGGAGGGGAAATGAAATGCTAATGACATTCTCGGCTGTTATAAGAGCATCTCCTGTCCCTATAAATGGATGGCTTGGGTAGACAGCTTCTTAGTTATAACAAATAAAGACTCACCACCACTTTAATCTCTGATCCCAGTCCACCCACAGGCCTCAGGAAAATGCCTGACTGAGCAGACAGCATCGCAGATGTCAGTCTGTGTCCGATCAGGAGGGGAAGAACATTCTGGAGGCGTGGGCCCTCCGGGAGAAGGCTCAGTCTGCTCCTGGATTTCACACAGGCAGCCTGCAGTCAGAACTTTGCTTTGCCAGGAGAGTTTTGGACTTCAGACACAACAGTGGGGGACTCAGGGATTTTCTCTCTCTCTCTCAGTGGCCACTTAAATATAATGGAACAAATTTTATTGAGCACATATTGTGTGCAGGACCAAATCCAAATATCTAACAAGTGGTGCAAAACTTTATGTGCCAAACCTTCTCCTTCTCTGAAGACATGAAATTCATTTAAAAAATTTAAATCGTAGTGAGAACAGAAATCTGTTTCTTGAAGATGGGGAGAGAAAAGAATGAAAGAATTGTAGAAAATAGTGATTTGTGTCACATTTGTTAAAGGCACCATTTATATATTTCAACACACTTGGTTTAGGAGCAAAAGGTTTATTTTGTATAATTTGGTTTGCTTATAAAATGACCATATTTTGTGTGTTCCTGGATATAATATCTTCAAGTGATAAAACCCAGAAAGAGATGGGACAAAGAATTCCCCTTTGGGAGGCTGAGTCAGGAGGATTGTGAGTTCAAAGCCAGCCTCAGCAACTTAGCAAGGCCCTAAGCAACTCAGTGAGACCCTGTCTCTAAATAAAGTACAAAATAGGGCTGGGGAAGTGGCTCAGTGGTGGAGGGCCCCTGGGTTCAATCCCTGGTTCCGAAAAAAAAAAAAAAAAAAAAGAATTCCCCTAAGAAAAGTCTTCAAAAATATCTTTTTCTTATTTTGCTTTTTTATTCAATAACCTAATTTATAATATATATTTTTTAAGTTACTAACAAGGTTGTAAGAAGTTTTTTTGTGAATAAAAAATGTGCTCGTTAGCAAAAATGCAAACAAAGTCCAAAACGTACCCACCCCAAAAATAAACCAATAAACATCTCCAAACTAGGAGGTTTGGATGTAAAAATCTTCTACTCAGAATCCACATAATTAAAATCACCTCATGTTATTTCATTTTCCTCCATTCATATTTTTTATCCACTTAATTATTATTTATCTAATGTCTTGGCCATTTCTATGGTGCTCTTCCTCTAGCCTCCGCCCCCCATAAATTAGTTTCTGTTTGGCCCCAGGAAACTGTGGCCTTTAGCTGCCTTCAGGGAGATGTCTGTGCCCTTGCAGGTCCTGTCTTGGGGACTGAACCCAGGGCCTTGCACATGCTGGGCAAGTGCTCTGCCATTGAACTGCACTTCCAGCCCCTCCTTTGTTGATTGTAACCTCCCATCTCCACATCAGAAAGGTTGATGAGGAAAAGGTTAAGCTTATTTCCTGGGTGAATTCACACTTGTCCTGGGCCAGAGCCTTCTCAGGTTTCCTCTGGAGGCTGTGTAAGTATGTGGGAAGAGGAAAGAAGAGAAACTATAATTCCACGTTAGAAAAAGAGTTCAAACATTTGGCTTCTGCCGCTCATTGAATAATGTCTAGTATTCAACTTGTCTGCTGGGTAGACTTGGAAAACTGAAGATTTTTTTAAAAAAAGATAGATAAAATAATTAAAACATAAAAGGGCAAAGATATCATTTTACTGAATTAAACAACTTTGAATCATACATGCATCTATTTCATCTCTGTGTCTGATTATTCAAGGTCACGAAACTAGTAAATGGTAGAATCAGAATTCAGATCCAGGTTGGCTTGAAGCCAAGACTCTATGCTCTACTCACTAGTTCTTCCACTCATCCATGCCAGGACCACTTTTGGTGGTTGGTAAAAATGTGGACTCCTGAGTACCATCCCAGATTCATGAGACCAGATACTCAGGAGAAGGGACCCCAAGGAATCTACTTCAAACACACTTCCCAGGTGATTTCTACCTATCCCATAGCCCAAGCATACTGCCATAGGCGTTTTAGATGCACATGTGGGTGGTTTTGAATTTCACTCATCTCACCTCTCCTAGGCAATTGATGGAGAGCGAAGGAGAGGTGGGCTCAATGAAGATGCCCAAAGAAGCTGGAGGGGTCATGGGAGAATGATTCCAGTGTTAAGGCTAATATTCAGGCATTTCCAGGTGGTTTTCTTGTAAGAAAGCATTTGCCAACCTTTGAAACAACGGAGCATGGCGACGTGGTACTGCCTATGCTATAATAAGAAGAAAAAGAAAAAAGGCAGAACATAAAATTGTGTGGTGCTGGAATTGGAGAGTGTGATAGTACATCTACAAATGGCCTGGGAACATCCAAACACATGAAAACAGAATGGGCTGCACTAGTGGGATTAAGATTTTCAATAAATACACATGCAAACCCTTAAGAATTCCATTTTCACTATTAATGTCAGAATGCTTATGCAATTACATTAAAAACAAACAATCAAATGGTTTATGGGAAGAAAGGAACAATCCAGCATTCTCTTTGCCTTACTGGGCAAAAATGTCTTGCTGTCCATTTGCTTTTCTGACCTGGAAACCCACACCGTGTAAGCACAAGGGGCCTCCCTCCTCACTCCCCTTACAGAGCTGCGCAAAGTTTAATGCACATACGCTAACTAGCAAGGCAACAGCGGACACTGGTGGGTCATGAGGTAAGAAGCTGCTGGCCTATTGGTAACTGCCCAAAGTGGGGCCCTTAGGATATTGGAATCCTAAAAAAGGAGAAGATGAAATTTGGGGACAGAGTTAGAGAAGGAAGCAGAGCTCTCCAACTTCTATTTATTTCATGAACATTGCCCAGTAGGGACTCCACATGGTTCTAATGGTTGGGCAAGAAATGCCTGTCAAAGAAATCTGGTACCTCCTGTTTCAGACGTGGCATTCACAATCTGAAAAATTTTATGACAAGACCAGTGATATTAATAACCATTATTTGTATAGTATCTAGGCCAGGCATTTCTCCCACATATTCCTCTTAATATTTCCAATAATGCTCATGGTACATTTCCTCACCCCCATTCCACAGAAGTAGAAAACTTTGGGAGTTTAGTTAATTTAGCTAAGGCTATGTAATGATTGAGTGGTGAACTTGAAATGATGTCAAAGTCTATAATCTTTGACACTGGCTGTGGCTGGTCACAGCCTCCTGAATTATTTGATGCAGGATTATAAGATCTTAGAAGAAAGAAAGCTCCAAAGAGGGTTGGTTGGGTGCAGGAAGGATGTGAAAGGATGAACAGAAGGGGAATGGGAGAGCAAGCTGTGAAAGGGAAGGTCAAAGACAGGACTGACCACAGTCAGAGTGTTTGTGGGGTGGTGTTGGCTCAGCAGGCCATGGGTTCACCTTGAGACCAACCATTGAATTTGCAGCATGTCCTGAATATGAGATTAAACTTTCTAGCAATTGGAAGATGGTAGGGATTGAGTTTGGGTGGGAAATAGTTAATTTCCGAGACAGCTCTACCTTAAGTACTGGGAAAGGGGTTCATTCTTGACTATTTCAAGGTGAATTTAAAACCTGTTCCTGATTCCTCTACTGTTTTGAGGTGACTGCTTCCCTAGCTCTTCATGCTATTTCACACACCGGAGAACTCCTCTTGGGAGGGATTTGAAAGTATAAGACCTCATGTTGGTTGAGCCTAGAAAAAGGAACAGAAAATAAATCATTGAACCATTAATTGTTGAACTTACAGTGCATAAAACGTTATTCTAGGTACATTGAAAATAAGATGTAATGCAGAAAAACAGGTCCCTTGTGTTGTTGGGAACTCATTTTTTCCCACAGCTTTTATTGGTGCATTCAAGTCATACATAATGATGGGATTTGTTGTTATATATTTGTACATGCACAATATAACAATATAATTTGGCCAGTATCACTCCTATAACTCCCAGCACTTTCCCTCCCTACTACTTTGGCCCCTTTCCTCTACTGATTTCCCTTTGATTTTTAGGAGTTCCACCCGCCCCTGGCCCCCAATTTCTTTTCCTTTTTCCTCTTTGGCTTCTGCATGTGAGAGAAAACATATGACCCTGTCCTTCTGAGTTTGACTTATTTCACTTAACATGATGATCTCTAGTTCTATCCATTTTCCTGCAAATGCCCTAATTTCATTATTCTTTAAGGCCAAATAAAATTTCATTGTGTTTATATACCACATCTTCTTTATCCATTCATCCATTGTTAGATACCTAGGCTGGTTCCATAGTTTGGCTACTGTGATTTGTGCTGCCATGAACATGGGTTGGGTTCTCTTGATACATGGTGTCCTGGTCATGCAGTGAAATACTTTCTGTTGATGTGAATCAACGTGAAAAGGACCCACGTGACCAGGAAGAATGGACAAATAAAGGTCTGGAGTGCTCACAGAAGAGGCACTGATGGGGTGTCTGCTTAAGTTAGGACAACAGTAAAATGTATAGGAAGCCCCTTTGCGAATTTCACGTTCTCTACATTTTACAAGGAAAAACAATAAAGGTGAGAGGGCAAAGGTGAATAGGAGGAAGAGGATGATGGTATTAATGACGTCCCCCAGTAAGTGCTCTTTCCATCTGCACATGAAAGGTCTGAAAACTGATGTTATCAGAAGGGCATTCAGCTGACTGAAAAACAATATTTCATTTACTATAAATCTTTTTCATGTTAATAAACTTTGGCTAGCAGGATTCCTTGGGGGAAGGGAGTCCACATCCTGAAAAGAAATATTAAAAAATTAGAGAAACATTCTTATTGTTAATGACTTGGTCAACTGAGAATGGGTATTAGGCCTCATTTTTGTTTGTTATTAGGCATAACATGTTTTATTCCTTCGTGTAGAAAATATGAGCTTTTGATATCACTGCTTTGTATAATTGACTCTTCTGAGCCCTGTTTGAACTTAGTGATTCATCATTTTTCAAATTAGTAGGGACACAGTTAGGGTAATCTGAAGCCATAATCAGTGAAAACCTTCGGAATGCCTTTTGCAATAATGGATTAGGCTGTCATTTATAGTATCTGTTATCATCTGAGTTTAAGATGCCAATTTAAACTCATTAGTTTAATTTTTAAGACATTTCTCCTTGCTTCTGACAGTCATAGGAAGCATGTCCACTTGATGCGGGCTGCCTTATTTGTTGAATGTGGCAGAAGTGCCCCCCCCCCCCTTGTAAAAGACAAGATACTCAAGTGTCAGGCTCTCACAGGGCCATCCATCTTCTTTGGCCCTTCCACCCACTGGGGCTGGACCACATGCACCCACGGTTCAGGCCCGTCTCTGCTTTCTCTTTGTCATTATGCTGTTGTCAATTCTGCCGTTTATTCAGTGATTAATCATCATTTGGAAGGTTCTGCTGGGAGCCCACAGAAAGGAGCCTATTCCTGCAGGTGGTTTCCCCCGGATTAGTCAAGAGTGATAATGACTTGCTGCTGGGGCTTTGTCATAAGGAGGGAAGGATGGCGAATTCTTTTCCTTTTGCAGGGATGCAATTGGATTTTATAAACCTGGGAAATAAACTTAATTACAAAGAACATCTGAACAGGTCTTTTTAAAGTGTTTCCAGAGACACTGTTTTCTGTGCCATCACATTTAGAGTCACAATTTACTTATACTATTGCCTTAAAATTAAAAAAAAAAATCTTTTTTTTTTTTTTTTTTTTTTTTTTTTAGGTCATTAACAAGCACATTCATGCCAACGGAAGTGCCTAAAAATATCTCCATGGAAGATGAGATTTCAGTTGTTTTTATCAGTATTGCTTCTTACAAGGTTAATATGTTCTATACGTTTGCCTTCAATAGCCACAACAATGGATAACATTGGTATTTAACTTGGTGCAGTATCATTCTTTTACATTATTTAAGAAAAAAAAAAAAATCTACGCCAGCAGAGTTCCATGAGTAAAAATTCATGCTGAAGGACGGGTGACTGGCAGATTTCCCTGAGGGGCTCACATCCGTAGAAAGTGAGGGTACCATCGTGAAATTCTTAAAAAGAAAGTGGGGGTGCCTTGGTGCTACCAGAGGAGGAAATGAGTATCTCTGGGTGGTGGAGGGAAGTGAGAAGAAGGAGGGTGGGAGGAGCAAGGGATGCCATTCAGCCCACTTCCAGCCCGACCAGCCTGACATGATTATCATGCATATGATTTCCAAGTAAGCAGGTAGGGTTTCCAGAATAAGGCAAGTAAGTCCTTCTGTGGAAAGTGAGACAGAATCTGAATATGAGTGTTTTTTTTTTTTTTTTTTTGTTTGCTTTTTACTTCTTACTTGATCAAGGGGGCCAGCGTGAATGGGCTCAGATAGAATTCATTCCTCACTTCAGTCTTAATCCTGTGGGTGAAATCAGAGGTCCCAGGTACCCTAAACCTGGTTTGTGTCCTTATTCATTATTTTTATCTTCCCCTAATGTGGAGTTTCTCTCAACTGATATGTGTGGATAAATGAGATTAAACTTGTCAAAGTAACTGGTATTTAGATTGAAATGCAAATTATGTCCTTGTTCCCAGACCCCCCTCCCTTTTGCCACACTTTGCTGGTGATGCAGGTTTTCCTTTGTATCTTTGCTTTCTTGGTCTTGAAGCTGAATGTGGTATTTGGAGCCCAAATGCGATCTTTAAAGGTTCCTCATGTGGGTGGAAGAAACAGTGGCCACTTGGGGCATCCTGCTGGTGTACATGGCTGGTGTGTGTGTGTGTGTGTGTGTGTGTGTGTGTAAGTGGGGGAAGGCCCCCTACCCCAGGACAGCTGCCACTTGGGCTCCAGCCTTACTGGAGTGATTTGCAATTCATAGCTTTGGGTTCTCACCCCTTGACAGGTCATTTACCCAAGGACCAGGAGCAGCTGTTGCCTGACAGGAGATGAGAAAGAGTGACAGCAGAATTGCCAGCCAGGGAGGTGGCTGGGAGGCATGTGGAGGAAGGACTCTTGCAAAAGACAGGTTAGGGGAAAGGTAGCCAGATGGATGGGTTAGGGGTGGGGATGGCTGTAGGGGGCAACCACAGCCCTCCTGGGCAAAACAGCAGTGTGAAACACAAGCTTCCATTTCTCTTCCTGACCTTCAGGTTGCCTCCAGCCTATCCTTCCCAATCTAACTTTACTTTGGGAGATTTTCTCCACCCTTTGGTATAAGACGTGTCTGAAGGCAGCCTGAGTGTAATCCATCTCAGGTGAAGACTTGCCTTCGAATGGGCATCTAGACATGAAGCATGGTTCTCAAAGTGTGGTCCTTGGACCAGCGGTGTCAACATCACCTAGAAACTTGTTAAAAATGCAAATTCTTAGCCTTCTCACAGACCTAACTGAAACTCTGGGAGTGGGGGACCAGAATATATTTTAACAAGCCAGGTCAGTCTTATGTTCACTAAAGTTGGAGAATTACAGACCTAAGTTGACTCAGTGGTATTTTGAGGCATTTATCCATGGATGGAGGCAAAAGGGAACTAAGGAGGACAGGGCTTCTTACGCCCCTCTTAACACCCAGAGAACCACTGTTCAACTTGTAAGTAAAGCTGGCCCAACCATGGATCCCAAGCTGCTGAAACAAGAGTAAAAATAGTCTTTCGAATTTAATTAAATGGAAAATTTCAGGTCTGGACACACAAACTACCGAAAACCTGAGCAAAGTGGCATTCCCTTTTTCTAGAGCTCAGGGTAGGATTTCTGATTATTCTTCTGGAGTTGAACCATTGCCCTGAGTGAGGAAGAAAGGGAATCTTTATTATTTTAAAATATGACACATAAATTATGCTCATAAAGAGCATAAGGATACAGGACATTTTCAGTAATTGGCAAGTTCTCCCACTAACCTTGCCCCTGCTTTTTGCCTTCTTGAATACTCCATGCTCTTTGCCTTCTTGAATACATCTAGTAGATCTTGAATACATACTAGATGTATTCAAGAAGATGTATTCTTCAAATGTTCCTAGCCAGGAACATTTGATGGAAGAGATGGAGATCTTCAGAAAGTTAGGAATGTGTCCAAAGTCATGGTCAGTTCCCAGTAGCAGATCCTGGGCAGATTCCTAGTGAATTGAAAACCTTAATTTTATCTCAAGTGCCTGTTTATTACTCTTCGTTCATCCACTCCTCTCAACCTTCTTGAACCTAATTTTATTTTTGGTTTACATAGGCTCTTGCAGTGACAAGTTCCAGATGAAGCAATTCATTAACTACCCACAATGTAAAAGAATGTGTGCCTTTATTTATCCTAAAACGACCTCTTCCAAGTTTCAAGGATGCTTATCTGAAATCTTAACTCTTGGGTGTAGATGCTTCCGACTCTGAGATAGTCTCTTTGTGATTGTGTGAAGATGAGTCAGGAGCCTCGATCAGCACTGCCACCCCACACCAGGAAGGAAACTCTCCAGGAGGGGAATTCCTTGAGTCCATGCCAGTGCTGGCTTACTTCTGCTAGAGTTAGTGATCATCTCCACAGCGTGGCTTGAGGAACTCATGAAGACCCACCATGTTCCTCTTTAATCATTGACTAAACTTCCACCATTAGAAACTCATTTCTTTGGATACAGCACTTCATTTTTTTAGTGTTTTCTTCCACTAGACTTAGAATTCAAGAAGGCAAAGAGCATGCTTCAAATTACTTTGTTAAGCCCTACCACCTTCACAGAGTCTGAAATAATACTCCTCTTTGGGGATTCACATACATATATTGTCAGAGAGGGAAAACAAGTTTTCCCCTTACTCCTGAGTATAAATGAAATGTGAGAGTGAATTTGGCTCTACATTTGGGGACAAATTACTGAGGCATGCTCCTTGCATTCATGAAAGTTGAATCTAGTGGGAGAAAATACTTGTAAAAAATTGCATTATCACCCTTCACCCACAAAATGAGTTTCCAGAGGTGGCAGTTCAGTCATTATTGATCTGGCTGGTAGGGCTGGCCAGACAAAGACTCACCTTCCTCCCCTTTGCTCTGTTCCTGTCTAGAGGAACATTTTCCCCCATGCATTGAACCAAGAAGTCCAGGGGAGCCTAAGTGTTCTAGTGACTGGCAATATAAAACAAAAACATATTGAAATAATTGCTGATATTTATTGAGCATTTACTATGTATCAGGAGCTCTTTAAGACACTATTTATCAACTCATTGGATTCTTACAATAATCCTATGAAGTAGGCACTCTTAGTCTTCCCATTGCACAGGAGAGAAAAACCAAGGTAGAGAGGTTAAGGAACCTCTCAGAGGAAACTGCTAGTAAGGGGAAGGGCTAGAGTTCAAACCCAAAGCAGTGCGATTCACAGCCTGGTACAGAATCACTGCACTCTGCTGCCTCCCTGTCAGAGGAAAAAGGGGCAGAGACTGGCAAAGCCAGAGCTGAAGACTGGACTTTTAACTCACCCTTTTTTGGCCAGTGTGAACCGGACAGGGCTTGTGGCAGTGCTCTGGGAGGGAAATCCCTGGAGGAATGCTTGATGAGATTGTGCTGTCAGGTATGGGGAGGAAAGGGTTAGGCAGGGGAGACCAGAAGCTTCCTTTCCACTCCTGCCATGTCCTCACCTCTCCTGTTCACCTCTTCCTAATCATTTGATCAGTTCTCTGTGGAAAGCATTTAGTTGCTATGGTAATGAGTACTCTACAAATATTAATAGAATAAAGCCAAACAGAATATCACCCCATTAATGCGGAGACTCACGGAATTAGCCTTGGACCTTGTGGTCTAATGATGGGCCACTCGGTCGTTTTGCTTTCAGTCCTGTTGAACTTGCGTGCAAGTTCTGGACCTCATGGTGATGCACTATGAAGATCCAGGGTAAATGCCGTCATGGTGCTTTTTAAGCCCGCCCCACCTCTTCTCCTGTGTTGTGCACATCACAGATGTTCATTGTTGCATTGTTTTTTAAAGTGAGGCTTAATAGAAACAACTGCCTTTCTGACTAGTTGATATATTTGGTAGCTTAGCTCATGAGATTTAACTTTGAAGGAATATGGATCAGAGCAGATATGGATCTTAGTGATGACTTAGTTTAGGAGTCTCAGATCCAAATACCTCTAGGTAAGGGAGGTTGTGCACAAGACACTTGGGAGTGGTGGCACTATGGCATGCCTGGAGCTTGGAATCTGATTTTAGATCGAATGCGCTTAACTATTTTCCCTCCATCTCAGGATTTAAAGTGACATAAAGAAACACAACAAAAATAAATAGAAAATAGGGTGGGGGAAATAATGACAGAAAATAAGGATGAGTTTAATGAACACACTGATTTTAAAGTTCTGTGCAGTTGCTAAATGAATGTCAGAAGTCTGTGAACCTCCTAGCAGCCAAGGTAAAAAAAGAAACAAATCAAATACTCAGGAAAAGCACAGACTACTTCTGGTTCTAAAGACTTTGGCCTCCTGTGGACTCTCTTTAACCTCTGTCCTGTTTTCCTCCTCTGTTGGCTGTCCTTCCATTTCTCTAATAATTCTTCCTGAATTTCTTTTTGGAGTAGGAGTATGGAAAGTGTCCAAGGGGAAGACAAAGTTTCAGTTATAAAAGGTGAATAAGTTCTGGAGATGTAATTTAACGATACTGCATTGTATACTTGAAATTTGCTGAGAGGGAAGATCTTAAGTTTTCTCACCACACACCTACGTTCACATGCGTGCACACACACTAAGGATGTTAATTCTGTGAAGTGGTAGATATGATAAATTAGCTTGATTTGTGGTGACTATTTCACAATGTATATGAATAGCAGGTTATCAGTCTGTACACACACAATTTTAAATCATTGATTATACTTCAACAAAGCTAGAAATTAAAAGAGTTACAATTGGTATAACGTGCAAGCTGTTTTGGTTTTTTTCTTCAGCTTCTAAGTGAAATTGAGTAATCATATATATTAGAGTGTTTATGGAAACTGTTTCTTCAAGGAAATAAATAAATATCACCCCTTTCTTTCATTTCTGTGGTTCAAAGAAAATGAGATTTGTGTTTTTCCAGGATGAAACCAATTATTGTATTAGTTATTTATTCTGTACAACAAATTACTCCATAACTTAGTGTCGGCAATCAATAACAAACATGTATTTTATCACACACCATTTCTGTGGTGTAGGAATTTGGAATTGGCTTAGCTGGATGGCTGTGTCTCAGGTTCCTAATGAAGTTAGAGTCAAAATATTGGCCAGACCATCAGTCCTATGAAGACTCTGCTGGGGACAAAGCATTCAACTCCAAGATGGTGGAAGCTGTCAAGTTAGTACTGGCTGTTGGAAGAGAGTTAATTCCTCACCCAGTGGTACTCTTCTTAAGGCTGCTAGAATGTCTTCATGGTGTCATGAAGTTTTCAAAAACAGAGTAAGGTAGGAGACACAATCTCTTTTATGGATCTAGTCTTAGAAGTCATAAACCTTAATTTCTATAATATCTTATTAGATAAGTAGAATGGGCCTATTCAGTATGGAGAGGACTATACCAGGGCATGAATACTAAGTGCTGAAAAAACCACTGGGGTACATTTCAGAGGCTGGAACACTGTTAGGAATTTAACAATTCCTAATTGAATACGTTCTTGTCAGTGTGAAAGAAAAGAAATACTAAGTGTAGGTCTGGCTTTATACTCTGTAGAGTCTGGTAACAGACAATGCATGTGTTTTTTTGTTTTTTGTGTTTTTTTTTGCTATAATAAAATACAAGAGGCTGGGTATTTTATAAAGAAAAGAGGTTTTTTAGCTTCTGGTCCTGGAAGTTCAAGAGCATGCATTGACATCAGCTTCTGGTGAGGGTCTCATGCTACATCGTAACACAGGAGATGGCATCACATGGTGGGATTATGTGTAGGAGTGGTGAGTGATGCATGTGAAAGAGAGATTCAGGGGAAGTGCCAGACTCACTTATGAAAATCCACTCACGTGAAATCTAGAGCCCAAGTAAGATAGTGTGGATCCATCTCAAAGACCCAATCAACTCTCAAAACCCTGCTAACTTAATGCTGATATATTGGGGAATTAAGCTTCAACTTGGGTTGGTGGGGATAAGCCACATTTAAACTACAGCAGCATGTTAAATTTATAATGGTCATTTCGAGCAACAGTATCTAGAGAAGTGACCCTACATTGAAATGGTCAGTGAAGGCTTCAAAGTCAGGTGAAGATTGGAAGGAACGGTAAGCAATTGGTGGGGTTGGGAAGAAAGCTTTGGTTCTTTCCGCTTCTCTCTCTGAGTCACTCATTCCTAAAGCAAAGCACCAAACTATATCAGGTGGAGTTCTTTGGTTTACAAGCAAAGATGGTAACTTTGGCTAACTCAAGAAAGAGAAAATGGTTGTCAGGAGAATGCTGGCATTCCTCACAGAAGACAAGAACAGATGAATAATGAGGTCTATGGGAAGCAAGTATGACAGCAGCTCTGGGGACTGTGGCAATAGGAATGCATAGGCAAGTTCTCCGGGAGCTGCATCAGATGAATCTGCTTCATTGACTCCTCTCAGTGCCCAGAAGAGGAAAGCTTGATTGGCTCAATTTGTCATGTGGCCTGTCCACTGGCGGAGGTATGAGTTCCTATGATTGGCAGCGTCTCAGAAGCACGAGTGGAGAGGCTCATTCTCCCAATAAAGGGAGACTAGGCAGGTACCAGACCTCATTTTAAGCACAAATAACTGCGTTTTAGGAAAATTGCTTTGCATTTTAAAGAAAATAGGAACCTATGAAGTCTCAAATATTATCTTGCTATTTATTATTTTTTACGCTAATTGTGTTGGTTCAAGAGCATGCACAGACACCAACTTCTGGTGTGGGCCAGAGGGAACTGCTTTTCCTCCCGCAAAGCAACCCATTTGTCCTGAGCATCTGGAGAGTTTGGGTCTCTAATTAGTTTTCAAAAATGCTTTCCTCTGGACAAGACCAGTTATCCTTTTCTGTTCAGAAGCAATAAAGCATCCAGAATTTCCTAACATCACTCTGTTTTCATCTTCGTAGTACTTGCCAAAGTTGATAATTACTATTTACTGTTATCTATAATAATGAACATGTTTGTTTACTTACTTGAAGTATCTATCCTCAGCACTAAACCAAAATATTTACCAGATCTTACTATAAAGCAAAGTTTCTCAACCTCAGCACTATTGAAATTTTGGACTGGGTAATTCTTTGCTATGGGGGCTAACAAAGAATCATTAACAATGCATCCACCTGCATTGCAGGGTGTTTAACAGCATCATTGGCCTCTTCTCAATACCAGTAAGACTTCCTGGTCATGACAACCCAGACCTGTCTACAGATATTCCCTAGGGGCTAAATAATTCCTACTGAAGAACTACTGTAATAAAGAAATACCTGAATGAAAGAATTACTTAACAGACTCATTCAGACATGCGATAAGATTTCCAAATCTTTGAATGCCATAGAAGTATGTTTGCCCATTGCTGGGTGTGGTGGTGTACACTTGTAATTCCAGCTACACTGAAGGCTGAAGCAGAAGGACTACAAGTTTGAGGCAAGCCTGAGCAATTTAGCAAGACCCTGTCTCAAAATAAAAATAATAAAAATAAAAGGGCTAGAGAGGTAACTCAGTGGTAGAGCATTTGCCTAGCATGTGCATGGTCTGGTTCAATCTCCAGTACCACAAAATAAATAAATAGAATGTCTGTTTATTCACTTATTCTGATTCATTCATTTATTCATCTCTCCATCACCAAATATATGTATTTTTTGAAGGCCTGTTATGGGAAGTGATTAGGGTACTGCTTGACCTACAAGGCTCAGGGGCCTCTAGTGGGCATGATGAGCTTATGGTTAAAAAAAATCATTGCCCTCAGCTTATCATGTTCCAGAGAGGATGGTAGTTTGAGCAGCACATTTTGGATCAAGTTTATCCTGCCTTTAATAGCCTTGTGTCCTTCCTGTGTTTCTGCATCTCAACCATCCTTCACACCACTTCAACCAAAGAAAGGGTTCACGTTAGCCTCTTCAATGCCTCTTTGTTTGTGTGTGTGTGTGTGTGTGTTGGGGGGTACCCAGGATTGAACTCAGAGCACTCAACCACTGAGCTACATCCCCAGCCCTATTTTCTGCTTTGTATTTTATTTAGAGACAGGGTCTCACTGAGTTGCTTAGCACCTTGCCTTTGCTGAGGCTGGCTTTGAACTTGTAATCCTCCTGCCTCAGCTCCTGAGCTGCTGGGATTACAGGTGTGCACCACAGCACCTGGCTTCTTCAATGCCTCTTATAGTGGTCATTTGACCTTTGGACCTACCACACTGTCTTGGTGTTTTATAAATCTTATAAATATGTCTTGATTTCCTAAATAAGCATGTTGAATAAGTTTATTGAGTGGAAAAAATCCTTTGATAAAAATGTAGTTCTGATCCTGCTTCTGCTGTTAGCCTAGCTTTGTGACCCCAGGCAGGCTGTCCAATGACCCAGGTTTACTTCATCTGTAAAAGGGAAATGGTTTTACCTGTTACATAGCTAACTTACAAGGATATTAAGAATGTTAAAAGAAATAATGGATGTAAGTGCATTTTATACATTTAAAAGCACCATACAAATATAATATGCTAGCATTATCAATGTGAAGAATAATAATAGCAAACTTGTTGAGACGGAGACCATATTTTATGTCTTTGTGTCTCTAGAACCTGCCACATAGCTGCATATCTTGGAGTGGGCTTGAGGAAAGACAGAGGCGATGCTGATGTGGTGCCTTGTGAAGTGTGGGTCTCATTCATTGTAAACTTGTTATCGCTGATTATACGCTGGTCAATAAATAGTCGTAAAGTCAAATTGAATTCCAGATAATCCCCCAGGAAGTCTGCATTATCGCTCATGCATATGTATGCTGACACCTTCTGAAGCTGCGAGTTGTAAATATTCTATATGAAACATATTTTAAGGGTCTAATGGTATCTTATGAATTTTTATTGAGAACTTTAAGGATATTTTATTTTATACAGGAACACATTAAATAAGGTAGGGAATCTGGTAAGATTTTACTTCAAAGTATATTAAGATTAAAAGTAATGTATTTTCAGTACTTGAATAGATTCATTTTCTATTTTGGTTTTATTATATAAGAAAGTGAAATACCCTCTAGAATCTAATAAGAGATTAATCTATCTAAAATACCATCTTCCCCAGCTATTGTCTGAGTTTAAAAAATTATTTTAGCCAATGTACAAGCTCAATCAACTAAAATTTGTTATTGCAAAACTCACAGTTGATTTTGCCTTCCTGATATTAATGTATTTCATGGTAATTGCTAAAACTGAACACCATAGTAACAAATTTGTTTTACTAAAAATATTGAGATAACACAAATAAGACATTAAGCAAACTCATGCACTAGCTGAGTTGACCTTTCTTGAAAAATAAATACTAAGGAAATATTTTAAGGGAGTTCCTTTTTGTTTTCTCAACTGAGGGTTCACTTCCAGTCAAATACTGTTTTTGTTTAAAAAGAATTAGGTTAATACCTGTTAAATGTGGTAGTAAAATTTTACAGCATATAATTAAGCTGTAAAACTAAATGGACTTTATGGATATAATTTCCAATATAAGCTTTATACATTTTAATGAAAAATAACTGACTAGCTCAAAGTACCAAGTACTATATATACTAGCTACATAGCTTTGAAAATATTTAGTTTTGTTTTTTAAAATGGGAAATTCAAAGTGAGGTTTCTTTAAGTCTATAAAACAGAGTGATGTTGTATTTAAATAATATAGCACTGAAATTTTTCTCTGTATAAGTTCAGATTTAGAAGACATTCATGGACAGTCTTCTATGGGTCAAATATGACATTAGAATCTTTGGTCATTTAATCTTCAGACACCCAGGGATGTCATTTCTGTTGGAAGAATCAAAGGCTGTTTAAGGTGGAGTAACTTGTCTAAGTTACAAAGTTTAAAAAGTTCCAAAGACAGAATACAAACATAGATTTTCTTCTTAGTATTCTCACCAGTACATTTCTTCAGGACAATGTGAAGTCAGCTGCTCTGGTGGTTGTATTATAACTTTCCCCAAATTTTATGTGCTGAGAACTACTGTCCTTATGCAGAACCAGCCAACATATCTAGAACCTCTCAACTTTTATCAAGTTTCCCTCAACTTGGAAAAAAGGACAATTACTTATGGGATGCTTATTTGAAAATTTTTTGGCTACTAATGTATTTCAAGATGGTGGCTAAACATGAGATTTTTACTGTTATTTTCTCATTTGTCATGTTGAGGACAAATACAAAATGCTCTGTGGTTGAGTTGAGATCCAAACTTCACTTCATTCAATGATAATTTCTTCCATCCATGTGCTTCTGTTTACAAATGCAACCCTCTCTGGTTCTGTCAAAAGGTTAATTTAAGGAGGCATTTCCATGGGCCTAAACCTACTTTCTGATAAGAAATAGGAGGAAATTTTTCTCCCCAAGTAGCCACCAACTCTTTGTTTCTTGTTAAAACAGGCTAAACCTGGAATACAAAACACTGTGGGAGCTGGTAGACAAGAGTAGGGAAGGCTACTTAGGATGGCATGATTGGACGACTTTAGGTTGACACTGTTTCAAACCCAAAGGAGCTGTCAGAGTTAGTCCAATTCAACAGAAATCAGATCCACAGGACCCAATCTGGGGATCAGGGCTGGTGATAGCATCTCTCAACATCTGGTGGGTGTTCCCAATTGATGAAGGAGGTTATGGTAGCTTGGCTTATCTAACACCCATTCTGTCTCTCGTCCTCACAAATGGTCACAGAAATTAATATTTTTTTTTCCAATGTGCATTCCTCCTTTCAGAATTAGAATTATCAAATGTTAAATAGTTAATGGAATGACACTGTCAGGAAGTATTTTAAACTTTCCTGTCTTTCTTCTAGCTAGTTAAACTTCAGATGTAAGGACGGGAACAGGAACAACCATTAATAACTGAATTGGATGGCCCATGTGAGGATGGAAGAACCTCATTATGCAAGGAACCTGAGATCCTAGTAATTGTAGGTCTGCTAAGACAGCCTGGGACTGCCTACATAATTGTGAATTTAATCTTAACTAATACCCTAATGCAACCATTATATGATTGAAGGTGGCAGTGCATCCAAGAATAAAACCATATTTTGCAGTCCTCCTTGATGCTATCTATGAAATGTATTTAAATTTTGGCCACTGAAATAAAACGGATATTGTGAAGGACTTCTGGGAAGTTTCTTTAAAATCCCTTGTGTCTTCACTCCTTCTTTTTTCCTGCTGTCTGAAATATAGATGAGGTAGGTGGGTCTTCAGCAGCTATTTTGGAGCATGAGAATCCTTGAAGGAAAGAGGAAGGATGTGAATTCCTCAATGACTTTGCAAAGCCAACTTACCAGTATCGGACCACTTCCTTTTGGACTTCCTTTATGTGAAGCAGCAAATCTTTTTGTATTCAAGTCACTTATTCTGGGTTTTCTTTTAGGTGCAATGAGATCTAATCATAACTGATAGAGGTTTGAGTCAATCAGGCACAGGTAACAAAAATCAACTCCATAGAACTGTAATGAGGAAGTCGGCAGATAAGTCAGGTTCTACATTGGAGCTCCAGCCTAATGCCTGGTGTGGGCCATCAGGGCTCAATCCCTGGTGAGGAAGCAGCTAGTGTGCTGCCCGACCAGGTACTCTTTGTGTGGTCAGGGCTGTAGTGCTGGGCACAGGCTGGGCAGAGGCAGGGGCAGGCAGGGGCTTGACATAGCCCATGCCTGTTTTAGATGTGGTTGAGGCAGAACTATCCAGGCCTCTTTCTCCTCTTGGGGGGCTTCCATAAGCAGCTGAATCACTTTGACATCCAGACTGGTGAGGCTCAGCTCTGCTCCTGGGGATTAACATGACTCTGAATACTCTGGACTCCAAAGTGTGGGAAAACTGGGGACACAAACAACAGAAGCCTCAGTGCCGCGGAGGCAGAGAGGAGTGTGGTTCCCTTGGTCAGCATCACATAGGAGCTGGCAGGCAGTTTTTTAGCTGGTGGCATTTCATAGACAGAGTCACTTCTAGGCAGTGACTCATAAAGACAGCCTGCTGCTGAGCAAGGACGAGAAGGGTCTACTGGCTGGAGTTGGGAGAACCTAGGAGAACTATCAGCACATGTCTCTATAACAAAATAGGTAGGGCAGAAAGGAGCGTGCTTTGAAATATAAAATGCCACATGGATTACTGTTATTTATTTTATGTTTTTTTTGTACCAGAGATTGAACCCAGGGTCACTTAACCATGGAAACACAACTCCAGCCCCACCCCCAAAGTGATTCAGCTGCTTATGAAAGCTCCCCACCCTTTTTAAAATTTTGAGACAGGGTTCTCACTAAGTTGCTTAGGGCATCATTAAGTTGCTGAGGCTGGCTGTGAACTTGCAATCCTCCTGTCTTAGCTCCCGAGCTGCTGGGATTACAGGTGTGTGCCACCATGCCCGACAATTACGGTGGTTTTATTAAAGGAAAGAATAATAGCTCAAGCACCCTCTTTCCCATGGTAACTGAGGCCACGGGATGTGAACCCTCTTCAACATGCTCAGGAATGTCAGGTTGCCACTTGTTCATTTCTTACCATTGAGACTGCCTTTGGGATTCATTTTTAACCAAAGTTCATGTTGATTTTAAAAAAATGGTGGATAGGGACATTTAGATTGATTTGCATCAAAACATCTACCTTCCCAGGGATCACTTACCTGTTCAGAATACTTTTGCAAACACAAATGACAGCTCGGCATATCTTCAAAATTAACCATGCTCGTGATGGGACATACACTTTGTGGATGATACATATTAATCATGCATCTCTGTTCATGTTAATCATATATCCTATTTGTCATTATTCACCACATCTCTGATGCTCTGTTCTACTGTTTATAATGCATTATGTGAAGAAGCATAGATAAAATAATTTTGGGAAATGCTGGATTAAACAAAGTTGAACTGGGAAACTGTTGGAGTATATAAATCCAGGGAAAGTCCAATGTGAGCTCTTTTTTTTTTTTTTCAGTTGTATTTATTTATTTAATTTGTTCTTTGTAGATACACATGACAGAATATTTTTTGACATATTATACACACAAGGAGTATAACTTCCCATTCTCATGGTTGGACACGATATGGAGTTACACTGTCATGTATTCATGTATGAACATAGGAAAGTTTTATGTCGGATTCATTCTGCTGTCTTTCCTATTCCCAACCCCTTCCCTTCATTCCCCTTTGTCTAATCCATGAGTTCTTCAAGTGAGTGTCTTCATTGCTCCCATAAGGAACTTCATAGGGTATGTGATATTTTCTCTGCCTC